>JBAMBD010000597.1:0-587500 GCA_037043625.1 Drosophila melanocephala | reverse complement strand
TGCATTATGTCTTCGTCGCTTTGAACCCGCTGAAACCTTCTTCTTTAATGTGCCACAATTTGCGCAGCAATCAATGAGGCACAATCACAAATTGTTGCAAGATATAAAGCGACACATAAATTATCTCGAGTTGTTAACGCAATTTAAAAGCAGCACAAAAAATAATATGCTGTTGCTAGTTTTTTTTATTGTTATTTTTCAAGTTTTGTCAACACGCTGGTCGGCAACAAGCAACACAGCGACAACAGCAGCAAAGACAACAACAATAAAAATTCACAAACCAATTTGAAATGCGAAAATCATAATGAATAGCATCTGGAGGAGCCGGCCAAAATATTTGAAATGCGTTTTGTTTTGTTTCATTTGGTTTTGTGCTTGGTTTAGTTGTGTTTGCCTTTTTATTATTATTTTGTTTTTTTTTTGCACGTCGGAAATTTTGATTGTTACCTTTTAAACATGCAAACTTCCGACGAATGGGCTGGTCAACAAGAGGCAAGAAGAAGAAGAAGCAGCAGCGGGTCGCACACTGAGTGGAGAGTGAGGGGGGAGTGGGGGGGGGGATGCGCAACAACTGACTAATTTTGGGTGTTGCTTTATTTTTACAATTCGTGTTGACGGTTGAGTTTTTTCCATTTCTTCTTCTTTTTACTTTTGAGTGGGTTACATAAAATCATTATTAGATATCTCGCAAAAGACTGTCCCAGTATGCAAGTGTGTGTGTGCGTGAGTGTGTGTGCGAGTGTGTGTGTGCGAGTGTGTTTATGTGTGTGTCATCATTTTAATTAATGCAACAAAATGACAAAGCCAACGGAGCGTATGAGCAACGTGCGACATCTCAGCTACATTCAGTATACGCACACATGTAATTTGTATCTGAAAAAACCCCAAGAAGCCTATTTATGTTTACCGACGTGTTAAACAAGTGTAACATATTACAAATTAACACAACACTTTTACATTATGACGGCCTTGATTGTTTCTTCTCACATGTGTGCACACACACACACACACACACACACACACACACACACACACACATATCGAAAATTTTGTGTGTCTATTTCTATAATTCAGTGTCGCAAACAATTTTCACACGTGAACTGGCTTTTAGCTGGAAACAACTTGCACTTCACAAAACATAAGACGAGTAGGAAAACTCTAGTTTAGAGTGCTAGACTGCAAGATGCTCTGTAAGATTTGGGGAAAATGCACTGGAAAACTATTTATTTCTATCGTAAGCTAAACAAAAACAAATGCTAATATTTGTATTACCATTTCCGGATTTGGTTATCAATTTATCTGCTGAACTTTTTACTCTAAACAAGAAACTGGATATTTTTAATTTTTGGTATTCTGACTTTTTGCTTGGCAACTAATAATTAATAATTAATAATAATACCTCACTTTGAACTTGTAGAAAGTTTGCGCAACGCCTTCCCAACGGGAAACTTGTAGGATCGATGCATCATTAGATAATGGACTATATAATTATTTCTCTCTTTGCATTCTTTGCCCATTTGTTCATTATATAAATAATTGAACGCTTATTATTTTTAGCATTATTATGCCAGTTTCTGCAAATTTGTTTTGGCAAACAGTTCATCAAGATTGAACTAGTTGTCAAACAATGCTCAACAATGTCAATGGCGTGTTTCTGGTATTTATTTATTATTCATGTGTGGCTAAACGCTCGTTAGCTGTCTGTCAGCCAGTCTACGATTCGCACACGGCAGATTGAGACCTATTTATAACTGGTTTCATTAATTCATATTCATATATTCTTATGGCTATTTTTGCAGAGTTATTCAATCGAGTTATTGGCATGCAAAAACTTTGGGGCACACGCATCGGCATCAATCGCGTCTGGCAAGGAACATCGCCACGTGTTCTACTCTTCGAGCCCGAAACTGTGGAGGTAAGTAGAAAGACAGAGAGGGAGAGAGAGAAAGAGGGAGTCTATAACAAGGTTGACCTTGCAGCCCATACTGAACAGTCAGAAGTTTGTGAACAAGAGCCACGACTATGATTACCTGCATCCCTGGCTGGGCACTGGACTCCTCACCAGCACCGATCGCAAGTGGTACTCCCGCAGAAAGGTGAGCTTCAAGTTTAACAAGCACTATATATATAGTATACGGCTTAAGCTGACCTGTAATTATTAGTTCACTATCGATACAGGGTTCATTTGAAAAGGTTTATCAGAAAACAAAGTTACCATTACTCACAAAAATACTTTGCGCTTATTTTCGACATTCGTCATTAACTTTTAAACACAGCTTTAAATGAACTTGTATATTTTTGAAAACAACGATTTGCTGCATAGCATAAATGTTCAACAAAACACAACTCCATAATCGGGAATGGTTGGAAACCCTCCATTAGTACGAAACACAATTATTCATAGATACCTTAACATTAATTATATGTATGCAAACCAGCTAATATTATATCATAATATAAAGATAAAAAAATGAAAAATTGCAAACACCTTTGTTAAACTTTCACACAACTTCAATTCAGTTGCTCGCAAAATTGCAAACATAAATTCACTTCTTAAAAGAAGACTAAGATGGTTTTCACGTAGACCAATTGCCTTTGCTTAGAACTGTTTCTAGAAGACCGTTATCCTTTAAGTTTCATCCAAGGAACTTTTTATTTCTATCCTTCAATTTATGTTATTATTTTAAATAAAATATTGTAATGTGATAAGCAAAATATTATAACAAAAAATACCCGCCATTTACCAAACATGCTTATTCAATGCTACCATTTTCATTTAAGTAATCTATTTAATGTCTTTCCTTTAAAATTAAAGCTTTTCACTTAACATCAACTTTAAGGAATTGCAAATTTCCGATTTAATATTTTAATCTCATTAAACAGAAACAATGACATTTATTATACATGTTTATTTAAGTAACATTAATTTCCATCCCACAAAATTAATGTTTTTCACTTGACATCACCTTCAAAAATTACATAGTGTAAATGACCGCTTTTATATTCTAATGTCATCTAATAAAATAATAAAATAAAAAGTATCCACCATTTACAAAACTTGATTCTACTATTTCTATTTAAGTAACATTCAGTTGCATTCTACAAAATTACAATTTACACTTAGCATCAGCTTTAAAGAATATTTATTGTAAATTGTTGCTTTTCTATTTTTATCGCAATGAAAAAAATATATCTACCATTTACTACATATGTTTCTATGCCCTTATACCATTTTCACAGATCTTGACGCCCGCCTTTCATTTCAAGATATTGGATGATTTTATAGACGTATTCAACGAGCAGAGCGTCGTCTTGGCTCGCAAATTGAATGTCGAGCTGGGCAACGAGGCGTTCAACCTTTTCCCCTACGTCACACTCTGCACTCTGGACATTGTTTGCGGTGAGTGTCAATGTCACACATACTTATAGTCATATATAAATTCATATATGTCATATCAAATAACCGGTTGGTTTAATTGCATCACAGAAACTGCCATGGGTCGCAAAATCTATGCACAAAGCAACAGCGAATCGGAGTACGTCAAAGCCGTCTATGGGTAAGTTAAAGATGCCAAGCAAACCAAAAAAAAAAAGATACTAAATAAAAACAATAATAATAATATTAATAATAATAATCGTCATAATACTTGAGACCAAAACTAGAATTCAATATGGCAATCAAGATTTTGTAATAATATCGAGAGCTGTCAGCGCAACTGTCAGTGGGTGGTTTGGGCGAAAAACTTTCCCACACACGCCCACATTTCGTATTAGCGTGTGTGTGTGTGTGTGTGTGTGTGTGTGTGTGTATATTTAGGGTGTTCTCTGCTCAAGCGCAAAATATGCGAGATTAAGATGTCAATGGATGCTGCTGCTGCTGCTGCTGCTGTTGCTTCACTCGCTGATAACATGCCTCATAAAGCACGCAGACAGACAGACAGACAGACAGACAAACAGGCAGACAGGCAGACAGACAGATACTGTAAACACTTGACTAACTTTCAATTTAATGCAACACTTTCATTGGAACACCCCCCTTTCGAACAGCATTGGCTCCATTGTTCAGAGTCGTCAGGCAAAGATTTGGCTGCAGAGCGATTTGCTTTTCCGCCTCACCGAGGATTACAAGATGCATCAGAGTTACATTAACACGCTCCATGGCTTCTCCAACATGGTGATACGTGAACGCAAATCTGAGCTCGCTGACAACAACAATAACAATAATAATGCCGAGGTGCCCGACGCTTACGATGATCTGGGCAAGAAGAAGCGTTTGGCTTTCCTCGATCTGCTCATCGATGCCTCCAAAGATGGCACCATTTTATCCAATGTAAGTAAATGCCACTCCTTTAAATAGTTCCCTAAACTAACTAAATATTAGTTGAAGATAGATTTTAGTACACTTAGCAAAAAATTAAAAAAAAACATGTCAAATTTCCATGCTATTTTTCATCCGTGTACAAGCAACTCTAAGCATTATAATTTTGTTTGCTTAATTAGGATTGCTTATTTTAATATTTGACATGTACGCAATTCTAGTTTATAAAACTAATATAAATTCGTATAATTCAACATGAACTATTTACCATTTTGTGCTTCTAAGGTTCTCTTTTTTTAAATTGAATTTATATTTTAATCATTAATCAATCTATTGAAAGGTTATAAAACATTAATTTGAAAAGGTACGAATAATTTGTTGTTGCTTTTATTTTGTGCGAACAATCAGAATTAATGCTCTTTACTTATTTAATTTATGTCGCTTTTGCATTTAGTTTCTTTCAATTGACAAAAGTTTTCTATTTGATTACGTCGTCAACGTTCTTCAGTATTTAACTAGAGCTTTCAAACAAGATAAATGTGCAAAGAACTAATTTTTGAATATATCATTTATTTTCAACAGGAAGATATACGCGAGGAGGTGGATACGTTTATGTTTGAGGGACACGACACGACTTCAGCTGCCATTTCCTGGACTCTATTCCTACTTGGAGCAAACCCAGAATATCAGGAGCGCGTTTACGAGGAGCTGGAGTCAATTTTTGGCGATGATTCCGAAACACCTGCAACCATGAAGAATCTGCTTGACATGCGTTATTTGGAATGCTGCATCAAAGAGGCCCTGCGACTGTTCCCCAGTGTGCCAATGATGGCTCGCATGGTGGGCGAGGATGTGACTATTGGTAAGTGATAATAGATTGGTTATATTGGCCCATTTATGGTTTGCTTACTCTCTTAATCCTCTTGTCAATATCAGGTGGCAAACTTGTGCCCGCTGGCACTCAGGCGATTATCATGACTTATGCGCTGCATCGCAATCCGCGCATCTTTCCCAAGCCGGAGCAATTCAATCCGGATAATTTCCTGCCCGAGAACTGTGCCGGACGTCATCCGTTTGCCTATATACCTTTCAGTGCCGGGCCACGTAATTGCATTGGACAGAAATTTGCCATACTGGAGGAGAAGGCTGTCATTTCGACGGTGCTGCGTAAATTTAAGATTGAGTCTGTCGATCGCCGGGAGGATTTGACGCTATTGGGTGAACTGATCCTGCGTCCCAAGGATGGACTCAAAGTGAAGATTACGCCACGCCATTGAGTAGAAAGTGCGGCGGTGAATAGATCCAAAGTACTTAGCTTGTAAATATTTCGTTATAGTCGACTCTTAAGTAAATCGATATGCTAAATTAACAGATAACCCTTTGACCTCTGTGGAATATACATGTATTTACATATACATATATATATATATATACATATATATATATATATATATATATATATATGTAAAACTTACAACTCAGTGAACCAATATTGTTTAGTTTGTAATGCTATTTTTAATAAAAAATTTGATTTATAACAAACCAAAAATTGTGTTTTCATTACATTTGAATTGTTACAACTAGTGTCTTTGACTGAATTTTAGCATTTATTTATTTATTTTTTCTATGTTTTATTAATGTATTATTATTTATTATGTTTATATATTATTTATTTTTATTTATTAATTTTTTATGCAGTATTCAGTCAATTTATAAAATAGCTTAGTAGGTATTGCAATTAATCTTCAAAGAGTAGCTTGACTAAATACAGATGAAATCAGAGGATATTTCTCTCCTAAAGTCTGTACCCAAATAGCTAATTCACATTGACTCTGAGATGAAATGTACCAAAAGTGCACATTTGGTACAACATCGTTTCACACGTCTAGCATAGACACCAACCAAAACGGAGCAGATCAGCAAATGCACACACCCGACGCACCAAAATGCCATAGATGGCGCCACTAGTACGTTTGTAGCATGCACAAATGCTAATTAGAACATTGTTGAACTTTAACCGCTCTGCACTCGAAACAATTACCAACGACTGCCTTTGGAAAAATGAAAATGAAAATGTACAATCAACAAGTCATCAACGAAATGGCGCCATGTGGCCACCGACGGGTGTGTGTGTATTTGTGTGTATTTGTTGCTGCTACTTGTGGCCCGTTTCCTTTTCGCAATTGGAGCGGCGCCAGGGCTTAAAAGCAACTTAAGTGCGCTTAGGCTGTGTAATGCACAAATAACGCGAGCATGGAAAGCGAAGTGGGGGGGGGAGTTTATATAAATATATATATGTATCTAAATGGATATTATGGGCATATGTGGAGCGCAGTCGAAGGCGGGAACATGAGCGTTAAATAACTCCTAGATAACTAGATCGATAGGTTACCCAGAGACAGATAACCAGACAGAGCTGGAGGACGCGTCGGAGGGGGAGGAGGAGTCGGGGCAGCAGCAGCGACGAATAGGCAAACAATCAATTAGAATGGCAAAATCTTTGCTAAATATTAATAATCCACACAAACGCAAAAGGGTCTTAAAAACTAATTCCACACCAGCGAGACAAGCAAAGAAAAAAGATACAATAAAAAATGCGTCGATTGAAAAATGGCGAATTTTTTGCTTATACAAAAAAGAATGTGAAGTGAAGGAAATGCACTCGATTCAAATAAATTGTGCACGGAACTCGACCATGGTCAGTGTATAGAAATCGAATCAGTCAGCAGTTGGCAATTGCTGTATTGAGTCATAAATTGTCATAAATCGATTGCCGATTGCAGTTGTTGCAATTGTTGTCGTTGCAGTTGCAGTTGCAGTTGTTTTATTTTCATTTACGAGTTTACAATATCAGCGATGATTATTTATTTTGTTAGTTTAATGACGAGCTTAAAAAGCAATCGATCAATTTTGGTTTGATTGCCATCGAGTTGAGTGTGTCCACCAAATGTGTCACATTCCTCCAACAGGAGTCAGGCATTTTGAGCATATGCCACATTTACGTGCCAAGCTACTACAAATTTGTATGCTTCGTTTGCCCCAGCAACTATTGCGGGTATGTATTTTGTTTGTCAAATCATTCACTTTGAATCTACAACTAGATATTTGCAATTCAAAAGAAATATAAATAAAATAGACGTGCCCTAAATTGCCAAAGGGCCAAATCGTTTCGTTTTCATTTTCAAAGCGTACTTTTTGATGCTCCAATTTGAGAAAGCACAAAACCTTTCCATTTTTAAAACGAACAGTACATTTTACCTAAAAACCCTTTAACTTTTAAGTAAATATCAATTATTGAAAGAGAAAATTAGCAGAAATGAAATTATTTTGAAGCTGTCCCATTTTATTTTAGAATTATTTTGCAACTCATTTATAAAAAATGAAATAAAATAATAAAATACATTTTTAAATAATGATTTTGTCAGCACAACTTAAATTTTATTTGTGTGAAATTTTTTAGCAAAGATAACTCTTTTATTTTTGTTCACTTATTTTATGGTTTAGCTTAGTACGATGTAAGGGCTATACTGGTATTAATATTAAGATTAGCCTGATGCTCCAGAGATTGATAATAATGGATGGAACAGCTTGAAAGCTTATATTATTTCATACTTTTATTATTTAATTATTTTTATCTAAGTGATTTAACGAGGGAATTCAAAACACAAAAACGAAAACAGTTGATCAATAATATGTTTGAATTATTATATATCAATTCCAAGGCTATATTCTTACAATTATGTCTCTTATTGCGAGCTGAAGCAAATTTCTTTGAATACTTGCGAAACGGGTGCTGTTATCGATAATATAAAATAAACTTTATCTGCTTATGGTAAACGAGAACTTAGATTCCAAAGTTGATGACTCTAGCTGCAAAGCAACTCGGTTCTTGATGCTGAAATCTTAAAATAGTAATCTGTATTAATGAAAACCACCTGAAAATTAAATAAATTATTAATTTTGGAATGTACCCTGAAATTAAAAAATTAAAACCTTGTTTTCTATAAATACACTTTCTGAATAATAAGGTTAGTTACCCTCTGGACTGCCGGACGTTGATATTAATGTGATAATTAAGGTTGATTAATGTTTTAAATGTCAAAACTATAAACTATAAACTATACCCTTGCCAATTTTTTTCTGAGTGTAAACACTTGTGCACTCTGCATGAGCATATGCTTTCTCTACTACCAAAATACGCAATACAATCTATATCTGTTCCATAGGCATACTAGGAACTCCCAGCACACGCCGCCAGACACTCGCACAGACAGACAGACGGCCAGACAGACAGAGAGACAGACAAACAGACAGTGAGGCAGGCAAAAGAGCAGAAGTAATTATGCATTGTCAACGAACGTCACTTAAACGGATTGCGCCTGGCACATCAAAACAAATTGCACTCCCCTGTGTATAACACACACACACACTCGCACACACACACACACACACACACACACAGACACATGCACACACACAAATCTGATTAGAAAAACATTTACAAAACGCAAATCGCAAGTTAGCACCAAGAGGGAATGGGATGGTAGATGCTACACTCAGAAAAAAATCGCCCTTGATTGTAATTAATTAATCGCCTTGAAAACTAAACAAGTTTTTTTTTTAATAAATTCTAATTATATAAAAAAATGTGTCTTAAACTTAGACAATACCAAAACTATGAGGTTTTTTTAAATTTTGTTTTAATATGTTGTAATTTGAAAAACTTTAATTTCTAACAAGTAGAAAAGCAATTTAATAACTTTTAGAAAAACAAATTATGCCTGTTAATAATATAAGGTAACAAAAAAACAACTTGAAAGTTGGACATTTTTTTCTCAATTTTAGAAATTAAGAAAATTGAAGCACTGATTTATAGAAATATACTTTCTGAATTATAATGTGAGTTACTATTGGGAACTTCTAAAATTCAAGGCAATTTGTTTTTTCTTTTCTGCTCATTTTTTTGTTTGAGTGCAGATGAAAGAAGCCACCCCCTTTTTTTGGCAAAGCATTTGATGTGTGAACTTTGGCACAGGAGGCGAGGAGCGGACCAGGCGCCAAGAACAGGCCTAATTTGATTGACGTTGACGTCACAAAATGTGGGAACAAAGCCACACAGAAAAATTGGATGGGAAAGAGCGAGTGAAAGTGGCTTTGGCAGTGGCTTTTTTTCTTGTGGCTGCTGCTGTTGCCGGGCAGGTAGCCAAAACGGAGGCAGACGACAACCAGAAGAGGCAAGCAGCAAAGAGCAGCCGGTGTAGAAAATGATATCCAAACAAACTCAATTTGGTTGGCTGCCAGCGCGTTTGATAGATTAGCAGCGAGAACGAAAGAGGCGCGATGTCGACACGTGGCCAAAAAACAAAAACTCAGGACAAGGAGCAGTAGCAGTAGCAGGACTCGATGCAGGACTCGAAGCAGGACTCGAAGCAGGACTCATTGCGGGGCGTGCGCAGATTCCGATTTGCCATTTGACGCATACAAAATTGATTTGGTCGAGGCACAAACAAAATATTTGCCTCCATTAAACAGCTGGTGTGTGATATGAGCACGGACAGAGGACACGTGCCGTCTTGCAACTGCACTTGCCACACACACAGAGACACAGTGACACGTGACATCCCGGCAAATTAAACAAGCAGCAAAAGGAAGGAAAGCAAAAAAAAGAAAATAGTATTTGAAGAAAAAGTTTAACAATGCAGAAAATTGAAAAACAATCAGAACGCAACCACAGCAACTGAGGCCTGAGGGCTGCTGTGCTGGGCAAAGTTAAGTGCTGGCATCCTGTGTGGCATGCCTCACATCCTGTGAGGCAGCTGTGGGCCAGTGCCTGTTTGCTCAGAGCGCGCGTTTCAATTCGTGTCGCTTTATTTGGCCATAATTAGCTTAATGCGCGAAGCAAACAAAGCAGGACATACATGTTGCCCGGGACTCAATTCGATGGATGCCACAGTTGCCGTTGCCACAGTTTCGTGTCCCTTTGCTGCCAAATTGCCAGTCCAATGGCAATGCAAACAACGCCCTGTAAACGTAACAACAACGTCAACAATATTGACACAAAAAATAAGAGAACACATTTTGTGCTGAAAGCGATGCCTAAATACCCTAAAAAAAATGGGAGAGAAGCTGCTGTCTTAAAACCTGATTCCAGACTATGCCCAACATTTCTATCATTCACATTTGTAACATTTTAGATGTGAGTGGCAAATTGTGAGCTTGATTTAAATAAATCTTTTTATTTGCCTTTCCATTAAATAATAATAATAATAAAATAGAAAGACTCTTTTCCAATAAATAAGAAACAAATTTTAAAATCAAAAAGAATTTCATTTATATTTTGTCTGCAGCATTAAATTGTAATAACATATATAAATAATTAAAATGTATTGAATTATAATTGTATTTGAAAGTAAGCGCTTACCAAACTTGAAATATGAACTGATTGTCATATTGATATTGCAATACTTTTTATAACATCGATCCGATATGATAAATCATGGCAAAAAACAGGAAATACCCGTGTTTAATTTCTAAAATTCGCAACATACTTTCGATTCCATTGTGAATCTCCTTTGTGGACATTCAAGAATGTTAGAAATGTTGATAGTGGACTCAGGCTAAAAGAAATGTTATTAGTGAATTGGGGCTATAAATCTAACTTTTTGTCATAATAAAAAAAACGGAGATAACACACACTCGCTTACTGTCATCTATATATATTTTTTTAATTATAAAGAAGTAATTTTATTTGAATTTGAAAAAAAAAACCATTTTTACTTGTACTTGTTTAACTTTTCATATTGTTTTCATCTTAACTTGTTCTTCAGAAAGTCTTGTTAAAAATAATAAGTTAATTTACTTTATTTTAATTATTTTTATGGTTTTCTCAACTGCTTTAAAGCGAGTAATTATTAATTACAAATTATTTATGGATGACAATATAATTGCTTATTTAAAACTGGCATATTTTATTTTGTTGCTTGACAAACTGCTCAACAAATCGTATATATCCCACTCAAAAACACTTCACATTCAAAAAATCGAAATGCCGTGGGGGAAAAAAAGTTAAAATAATGAATCCCTTAAAAGGTTCTTAATCTGTGGCTGCTGTTGCTGAATTTTGTTGCTTCATTTGCAGCGTTCGCATTGCCAGTTTGGCTCCCCAGCCTGAGCATAGACATCGACATCGACATCGACATGGCAATGAACATGGCGATGGCGATGGAGATGGACATGGACTGCCCGTCATTAGTCATCATCCGAGGGGTGTCCAAGGTGTGCACCTACGTATCTCTGTCACAAGTTAAAGGCGAACTGTGCTGAACTAAGAACTAAGCCCACATTTCAATGAAGTGTCCGGCGACTGTCACCGGAATGAGGCATCATCATATGACCGCCAATCAGCTGCCAAATTGATTTGTTGCTCGCAGCGTGTAAGCAAATGGCATAATGTTTTTTTGTTTCTATTTTCTATTTTGTATCTCGTATTTCGTTACTGACTACTGATTTATATCTATATGTATAGTCTGCAGAAATGAAAGTACACTCAGAAAAAAAATCGGAATAGAATTTCTATTGATTTTCAAAAAAAAACTTCGTTGTGGAGTAGTCTTAAATAAGTAATCTTAAATATGAATCATTCTTGATCAGTCTTAAATTATTATTTATTTCCTTAATAGTACTTCGATCTTGAATTATTCAAGATCGTTCAAAATTTACCTTTATTTTACATAAGCAATAAGAAATAGTCCTTGAACTGGAACAAAACTACCATAAGAAGCATTTGGGAACCAAAGTTTTAATTTAAGATTGACTCAAGATGATTAAAATTTATGTAAAGATTATATCCAACTTGATTTGTGAACTGGAATACTTGGTAAATTAACTAAGCTAACTAGATAAAGTAATAAAGTTCCTTATGAGAGAAATAATATAATTTTACAATATGATCCCTTTTGTGTTTCAAAATTAAGTGTGTTTGTTTTAATTAAAGAATATAAATTCGTGACTTAAGCTGACTTAGATTTATTTAAGCTGATATTTGGAATGGTTTACGAACTTGAATCTCTTGAAAAGTGAACAAAGTATCTTAGCTCTTATTGATTAAGGAAATAATTGCAAATAATCTGTTATCAAATGAGACCAATCCCTAAATAGTTTAACACTTGGCACGCTTTGATTGAAGCTAATTTTGATTTGTTTAAAATTGACATTTGGATTAATTTGATAGCATATGTACTTCAAATAAGTGCTAATCATATTAGATTTAAATTTAAGAACTAAAACGCGTGATTCAATCTAATATTGATTTATTTTAAGTTGACATCGGGATTTATTGAATACTTTCATACTTGAAAAGTAATCAAAAACTGAGTTGATTAGTGAATTATTGGCGACTGAACTCTTTCAAAATAAGACCAATCCCGATTCGATTGATTTGAGAACCTGACGAGTATCTAATCGAGTAATAAAAAGCTTGATTAAAGAAATATCGACGAGTGCATTTTTTTAAAGTAACAGCAATCGTGCTGAACTTAGGCGCATTTATATTGTGGAATGATTGAAGAAATATGAAATTCTCAATTTTTGTTATGTGATTTTTGATGGTCTCCAAATATTGACATTTGTCGGGCAACAGCCAACATATTTCTTTAAGTGTGCTTGACTGCTGACTGCTGACCCTGCCGGAACAGCAACAGTCGGCCCCGGGGCCCTCCTCGAGGCGATTTCAGCGCCTTTTGGGCCATAAATTGAGCAAACATTTTGCTTTCTGACTGTCGCGTTTGTCGATTGTCGATTGCGTGCAATGAATGCATTGCCAGTTTTATGGCACTCTCCACGATAGCGCACAGGCACTGTTCGAGGGCAAACAAGAGCGCTTTATGACAACAAGAACACCAACAACCAGAGTTACAACAACAACAACAGCAAAAACGGCGACAACAGCGACAACAATGGCAAACAGTGAGTTGCAACTGCAAAATGTATTTGGCGAGCAGCGTTGCAAGCAGCGCCATAAGCAAAATGTAAATAATTTTCCTGGACTGGTTGAGAGAAACACACACATACACACACACACACACACACACACACATATATATCCATACACACACATACACTCTGAAAAAAATTGGGTTGAATTTCAGAAAATCGCTCTGCCAACTAGAAAGTGTCTCTTGATTTTAGAAATATTTGTTAAATATAGGAAAACAAATTGCTAAAAATTAGAAAGGCTTGCCCTAAAACATGGCTTGTTTTCTATTTCTTATAAATATTTTCTATTATTAAGAAATGCATTTCTAAGAAGCAAAAAATCTATTATAAAATGTAGAAACAAGTAATGAAATTTACTAACTCGACTTTTATATTCGCCGTAAAATCGTAAGTTCCTTAAAATAAAATCGAATGAATTTACTATCTATCTTTAATGTTTGCATATGTGAAATTAGAAAACATGAATGCTTATTAATAATATAAGCAACTGAAAAGCGAATGCTTAGAGTTGAAAAAAAGAGTGAGAAAATTAGACATATTTTTTGTACATTTTAGAAAAATGTACACTGAAATTGCGAAAAGAAAAGCGATGGTTTTTAAAAATATGCTCTCTGTGTTACCCTTCGCGAATTTCTACAATTCAGTGCAATTGTTTTTCTGAGTGCTTACACACACACGCATATATATATATATATACAGCAAAACAATAACCTGACGCAAATAAAATAATAAATTTTATAGAAAAATTGACAAGCTGGCTTAGCCAACAGCAGCCTGTTGCTGATAAGTGTTAACTGTTTGCCGATTGCCGTTTGCCGTTTGCTGTTAACTGGATGTGGACTCCCATCGAACCAGTTATGAGCGGCGAACACAGTAGCCAAATTGGTAGCTAGTTAGCCGGCTTAGGCCGGGGGGCTGTAAAGTTAAGCACATAATTGCGAAATTAAAGACAGCTGACGGTTAAATGTGCCCCGCACTCACCGCACTCCCCGCACTCCTCGTATTCCCCTCACCAATATTCCCTCTCCCTGTGTGTGTGTTTTTTTCGATTTGAGGTTAGCGATTCTCACGCCTCGTTGTCTGGGCTATTGTTTATGCAAAAATCAGAATGAAAACAATGCAGAGTGAGACGAGAAACGTATGTTTTATTTTAAAATAAAACAACTACTGTTGCCAAGTGCTTGCGCCCATAAGCAGCAGCAGCAGCAGCAGCAGCAACAACAACGAATTTAAATTGAAATTATTTATTTTTGCATTTTGAAAGCGCTCGCGCGTGTCAAGGATTCTCACGCACACGAGCCATGAACCCCTCCAACCCCCCCAACCCCACCTACACCACCCAGCCCCTCCCACCACTGTGACAACAAAGCCGCCTGCTTTTGCTTTTATAATTTGAAAATATAAAAATAACAAAGTGCCCAAGTGTCGCATTTATTTCTCTGAGCTGATTTTCAAATGTCAAAGTACCAGGCAAACCTACCCTCTCTATATATTATTTATAAATACATATTTATTGCGCCTGCTTTTGATTTCTTCTTCTTCGTACTGTCAGCCTGGCTGAGACATTCAGGCATCTCCCTCCAAGCCCTACCAGCAAATACAACTTGGTATTGTTGACTCCTTTCTGAGTAATGTCAATTCTAAATATAGAATAAATTAATATATTAATTAGGAATTCAGGAATTGCTCAAGTTAAGTTTTAATAGGAACAATTTCTAATAATTTTAAGATATTATTAAAATCTATTCTTGACTCTGGACTTCTTTCTGACTAACTTCAATTCAAATTATGGAATTACAAATTTATATATAGCTCAAATTTATTATACTTATTATATTTGATGTCAACCATTTCTAATTATTTAAAATATTTTTGAAAACTATTTTTATTCCAAGAAAAGAATTGATTTTTCGATATGTTCTATAAAAATGACTATCCTAAATGATTTTACAAATTGCAGAAGTTCACTTCAGATTTCAAAAACGACAAGTTTTCTGTTTTCATCGTGAATCAATCAAATATTTTCTAGTTTATTTTAATAATCGTACTATTTGAGAGATTAAAACCTAAGTGGGATTGAGACATCCGTATTCCGATTGCTTCCCACGCCTCCGCTTGCCTAATCCAAAGTAAATGCAGAAGTTAACTTCATACATGATCCATAATCCAAAGTCACACAAAATTGTAAGCTAGGCAAACATAGAACTCCACCCTCCCCCCTCCCCTCTCTCTTCACCCCTGTCGTGAGAAATCGAAGGAAAACTCTAACACCTGCCCAGCCAGATATGTATATGATTGGGAAATCTTCATATACATATTATTTTTGATGGGGGTATATTTGTACGTGTATTTGTGTAGAGACACACACACACACACACAGAAACAGACATATGCATAAGTGTTTGGAGGAGGAGAAAGAAACCACCTTGCGATGAGTTTGCCGCATGGAAAATGGCGTTTTGATCTGGCCAAAGCCCAAGAGGCTTACCCAGTTGAACCACTGGACTAAGTCACTCGAATATTTCTCACGTTCCGCGACATCGAGCATACGGAACTGAAAACTGTAAATAGACATGATTACACAGAGAGAAAAAAGACAAGCCAAAACTTAAAATATATTATTGATTCAAGTACAAAACTTGTGAAATACAAAAGCGGCTAAGTTTGTCTTAAGCCAAGAATATATGCTTCAAATAAGTCAGTCTATTGAATGAACAACATTGAATCAAGTTTATCAACTTCTACTAGAATACTTAATTTAATTTAAGAAATAACTTTTCAGAATACAAATGTTGGAACTAATTTTACAATTTGGATTTGTCAGTGCATCTTTCGAATTTATAGATTAAGTTGGCTTGTTGTATAATAAAACTTGAATTTAGTTTATTATCTAACTTTAAGCTTCCAGTTTCCATTCTCATTTTTAAGAAAACACTATTATTGTTTAGAGATTTGTCGATTTTATTAAAGGATTAAATAACTTAATGATTTTACATTCAGAAATGAAGAATTATTCAAACTTGATTTATAATCTGTTTTTTAGAATGAAGTTTTAATAGATCATAGATTGAGTACTTTTATTGAAAGAACATACTTGAATCGAGTTTTTTATTTTTACTTCTTCCACGTTAATTTTAGATTTCTTAGATTGTATACTTAATTTTTGGATTAAAGTGCTTTAAATAATATTTGCATTCTGCAATGAAAATGAGTTTTTCTCTCATAGCAACAGTTGGTCAGCTTTGTACATTTATAATTATAATTAGTTTAGATGTGGGCGCAGACAGTTTGTCTGTCTGTCAGCTGTTATATCTAGTTTCTCTCCGTGTAGAGGTGTATGATTTTGGATGTTGGAGCGCGACAAAACTGACGACTGGATATAAATACAAACATACATATTCATTCATAGTCAGAGTCCAAGTCTTAGACAGTTTTTTGTGGTTGTGATTGTGATTGTGTTTGTGTTCGTGTCGCGGCTGCTGCTGTCCTTTTTTTGTATTTTTTTTCTTTTTTGGTCGCTATAAATCATAAGCAAACATTTTGATATTGTAATCCCCATTTTAATTCGAGCGCATAAAAAGCCGAAAATCAAACTTTTCGACATTGGGCGGCGGCGTCTCTGATGTGCGGGGCTGCAGCTACTGTTTTTCTGCCACCTACCAAAAATTGATGGATTACTCATAGCCACAGTGCCCCCAATCTCCACACCCACCCCCAGCAACTACCCACTCAAGCACAACCAATTCCATTTGGCCTGATAAGTGATAACAAACTCACACACGCTTCTTTATTTTGCTGCTTCAGGCTGCTACTGATGATGATGAATATTATTGTTAACTAAATGCACACCGTTGTTGTTGTTATTGCTATTGCTGTTATTGTTGTTATTGTTGTTGTTGTTTGCTTGATTTATTAATTAATTATTTACAAACGGAAACTGCGACAGAGAACGACGCTCAACCAAACACGAACAAACAACTACTCTGTAAATGTTTATCGGAATCGATACCGAAATTGAAAATAGCCTAGATAAGTATCGCCGATATATATATTATATACATATCTTTGTATATATATATACATATGTAAGCACTGAGTTTTAGATGTGTCAGCCAATGGCTGAGATCATTTTGGGCGCATTATTTCTGTTTTTTGTGCCTGGCGGCAACTGTTGAAAGTGTTTTTTTTTTTAACTTTTACTCTTTGCGCGCTTTGTTTGATGTTCGCTTTTTTTCGATTTGTTTTTGACTTGTGGGTGGTTGGGTGGTTGAGTGGGTGGGTGGTTGTGTGGTTGGTTGAGGCGCTGGTTGGTTGACTAAGTCAGCTTTGAAGTGTTGCCGCCAACGTTGAGCAATGGTTGGAAGTGTAAGCCTGGGTGCTCATCCATTTGTCATATATTTGAATACGTCACCTAATTGATTACAGACTCTGATTATATTCAATTTAATAAAATACATAAAAAGAAATTGATACTTCAAAAATTATATTTTATTTATTTAATAGAAGGAGTCTATAAAATATTAATACGACAGAGAAACAAAAAATAATGACGACTGAAAGTCTAGGGCATAATTCTATAAGCAGATTTAGGAAATAAGATATAACATATTGTTGAATATGAACTGAGAACTGAGAAGAAGATAAATGTCTAGATAAATATTTATTTATGCTTTTTTTGTTAAATTTAATTCGGGTGCTATTAAAATAACTTATTTGAAAGTAGTTTATTATTTTTACTTCTTATTCGCAACTCTATTTTTTTTTAGCTCTTAAACTTTTTGACTTCTTCGATTTCCTCAACAACTCAACTACAATTATAGTTCATGCAGCAATACCAGTTGCATATCTAAGACTCAAGAGAACAAACTCACAAGATTACTTAAAATCGAACAGCTTAACTATGAATGCCACTAATTATATGCGCCACAAGTTGGAAACATCAATATTTCCATTTCAACCCTTTTGGCCGGCATTGCCAACTCTCCAGTTTTGAGATTGCCTAACACAAAACAATCGCAAACAGCTGTTCGCAACAAATCCCAAACTGGGAACGCACCACAAGGAAATGCAACAGCCCAAAAAATTAACAAGAAAAAAATCAAGAAGAGGGGCAAGAAAAACGCATCCTGAAGCTGGGGAAATATCTGCGCACAAATGCGAGACCTTTGCGCATGTTGGGCACGGCCTCAGCCACGCCCCCCACACACAGTGCTCGCTGTGGGCGTTAACCAAAAGAGTAACGAGTAACGAGAGCGCAGCCAATCGGAGAGGGCCAAACTTTTGAGCGAGTGAATGGGCCACGGAATGGCTGGAGATAAGGTGGCAGAGAATGTGTGTGTGCGTGAGAAGATGATATAGTATAGGTGTGTGTATGTGTGTGTGTGTGTGTGTGTGTGTGCGACTACAAAGGATACAGCAGCAGGCAGCCAGGCAGGCAGGCAAGCAGCATCACAAATGGAAATTTCACACACACCACGTGCCGCGCATAAATTGGCCAACAATCGATGTAACTTTTGGCCAGCCAATTGTGCCGAGAGTTGCGCTACCAGAAGGAAATGTCATCATACATTTTCACACAGGTCCTCTCTCTATTTTTTTTTTTTTGTATGTGAGTGTCGCTTAATTTGTTTGGATCGCTGACCTCCCCGCCTCCCCCGCCACACAGCGCCCCTCTGCCACTGATCCTGTGCTGCACTCACAAAAAATAATCGAACTGAATTTTCGAAAATTGAAAATCTGAAAGTCAATTTCTAAAATTGAAGGCTGCGGCTTTCAAAAAAACAGAGTTGACATTTTTTAACTTCAGTGTGGATTTTCTAGGGATTTACAATATATTTATAAGATATTAGTTTGTCAGGGATTCGTCCTGAGAACCCGAGTAGAATGATTTCCCACCCAGTCTAAACTCATAGATAGAAGTCAAGAGAGCAAATTTTCATTACTATTTTTATTAAATTCAGATAGAATTCATTCTAAAAATGAGGTTTTGCATTTCTACTTTTTAGAAATGCATTTCTTAATAAAAGAAAATATTTCTAAAAAGTAAAAAAATAACATATTTCTTGGGATCGTGAATTAAGGACGAGCCTTGCTACTATTAGAAAAAGTATTTCTAAAGGCAAGAAAAACTCTTGTTTTCAGGTCGATTTTCAATAATTCAAAGCGACTTTTTCTGAGTGTGCTATTGGCCCTTTGCTTGGTTGTTTTTGTATATTTTTTTTTCTCGGGTTCTGGTTCTGGTTGCTGCTGGTCCTTGGTTGCGTCCGGCATATGTATGCGACATCATGACACCGGGGACTTTGTTACAAGTACTTTACGGTAATGGAGGATTTTCGCTTGAGCATCCCTCTAACAAAAATTAATTTAAATCGATATGCTGCCCGCAACAGCGAAACGTGTCTGCCGCAACTGCTACGCTGCCACAGCTGCTTGCTGCAGCAGTGCCACACTGGTTGCTGCCTCTTGTTATTAATTAGTACAGCAATTTGGTTTTGCTGCCGCATTGTTTGATTGAACTGCAGAGCAAAAGAAAATCGCATTTGCAGCGATTTTTTAGCTGCCACCAATGTCAACAAGGACATGCCACACACACACACACACATAAGCAGTTGCCACATGTGTGGGTGTGTGTGTGTGTGTGTGTGGTTGCGTAGTATAGTTTATTGACTGCTTGTGGGAAGTGCTTTGGGCGAGATCTCTAAAGAATGTAAGGCTTTTATTCTGGCCAGCCAAAGCCGTTCGCAAATCCTGAAAATTGACTTTGCTTGGCAGGCGGCGGGCAGGAAATCAATGCCGCCATTTTGTGAAAGAGTTGCCCTCGTCAGCGGGCAGCAGGGGACAGGGCAACTCTACAACTCTGCTGCTGCTGCTGCTGCTGCTGCTTCACATCTTTGTCGCGTATCTCTCATAAGGCATACAAAATTAGTTCAGCGTAGCCATAAGACTTACTTAGGGGGGAGTAGGGACAATGGGGTGGGGGAGTGGCGGGTATATATATACATAGAGGGGGAGGGGGAGGGGGATGCGACATCTTCAGTTCAGCTCCCTACGCACCATCGTATTTCATTTCGTCATGTTTCGGGATTAGGCCGGATTAGTTTGGCGACTGAGCAATGGCTCTGAACTTTGCAACGACTGCTCTGAACTTTTTTGGTAGTTGCTTAAAAAGGGAAATGTGCGACAACAACAACAACAACAAGGGCGCGAACGTGGTGTGCGTGTGTGTGTGTGTGTGTGTTAGGTGTAGATTTGTGGCACTTCTGGCCGCCTTCGAATGCTTTGCATATGAATATTGTTTGTGCGTGCAACTTCACGATTGCCGTGCATTAAGGCTTCTTCTGTTCCTTTGTTGTCCGCTCATTGCAAAGGATTCGTGTACACGAAAACACATATTTCTCGGGCACTTGACACATTACAATAACTGTGGTAAGTGCTATAATTAAATACATTATTCGCTTATATTTAGAATCATGACTCTTGTTTGGAATTTAGTAAATCAAAATTTACTTGAATATGATTAGAAACTATCCATTAACTTTGACAAAACAGAACAGATTTCTTAAGGCAATACTTATTTGGTCATTGTCTGTCATCAAGTCATCAATTTATATTTATAAAATATAGTGCATATTTTTATAGTTTTAAGCAACTATTAAAATAAATGCAATGCTGTAAATACTTTTTAATTTATAACTTCTACCTCCAAGACCCAAATTCTTGTACAATTTCTAGCCCGAAAAATCCACTTGAGCACGATTAGAAATCTTAACTTT
This sequence comes from Drosophila melanocephala, assembly GCA_037043625.1. Classification (NCBI taxonomy): domain Eukaryota; kingdom Metazoa; phylum Arthropoda; class Insecta; order Diptera; family Drosophilidae; genus Drosophila; species Drosophila melanocephala. Next base: position 566,416 of record JBAMBD010000597.1, on the reverse strand, counting down.
ATCAAAACTGAACGATTTTGAAACTCAAAACATTTTCGGTCATCGTTTGGCATCAAGATTAATAGACGGCTTATTTTTAAACAACTATTTAAATATAGTTTTTATAAATCAATATAAAGCTAATGCTATTCAACTTAAAGGAAGTTTCATAACCCGAGAATATAGTTGTTGGCTTGGCTTTAAATATATTTGTTCATACTTTAAACCAAACTTGAAGTTTTTATTCATATTTACAATATTTTTTATATATTATTTTAACCAATAAATATATTTAATATATATAACATATTTTTTATTGTGATTTTATAAAAACTGTTTCGGTCATTTAAATTTTGAAGGATGAATGCAACTGTTGGTTAATGAAACAAGTTTCTAAAAGAGTTGTGAGACTTCCTCGAACCGTAAAATGATTAAGTGTCTATGTTTTTTGGTTGGCTAAAAAAGCGAACAAGGAAGTAAAATATTGCACATATTTCAATTGCTGGAGTTGTAAAATATTTTCGCCATTACTGGCTAGCTAGCCGTGAGCAAATACTTAGTACACTTTTTTACACATAGTTAGAAATTGGTACACTTTGTGCACGTAGACCTCGGTGGCAAAAGGGCGGCCATTTTGTCAAAGGCATTCCAATGAGGCCCGATAACAAACTGTGTGTGTGTGTGTGTTGGTGTGTGTGTGCTAGTTAAAGCCCCTTTTGCGCATTGGTCGATATCGGTAAAGTCGAAAGTCTAATTTTGTTTTTGCTCTCGCTCTCTTATAATTGAAATGTGCCTGGGTAAATCCCAGGGCACAGTTCTCTGCCCCCTCCCCCTGCCACTCCCCACAAAAATAGATATCATGTCATCAATGGAAATGTTGCCGTTGCCGTTGCCGATGCCGTTGTCTTTGCCCCATTTGTCCTGCATTGATTAAAGATGATAAAGTGGGATTTTTGGATGGGTCAAATGTGACGCAAATGTAATTACAGCAAAATCAACCCAAAACACGAGGAGTACAACAGCCCCACAACCACCGCTCCTTTACCAAATTCCATTTAACCCCTTTATCATAATAAAAGAGAAGTCAGTCTAGCAGGATTTGACAGGTGTTGTTCGCAGAGGGGGATGGGAATATTTCTCCATTTGAGCCTTGTAACCACAGAAGGCATTTTCCATATCATTGCCTCTCCATTAATGGCTAATAATACAATGATATTTCTGAAGTATTCCGCCTTCCACCCTCCCGTCTGTCGAGTGCTTTGCTTTGACTTCAACTAATCGAAAGTTGTGTGCCAGTTTTTATATAAGTTCAAAGCGCATTTGCCGCCTGCCAAACTCGAAACAAAGTTGAGTCTGAGTGCTGAAGTGGACATACAATTATTTTGAGGGCGTTTACTTGTACAGATTACAAACTTGCACTTCTATCTGTCCATCTATCCATATCTGTCTGTCGACCTGTCCACCTGTCTGCCATTCTGTCTGTCCCTCTGTCTGCCTCTCTGTCTGCCTCTCTGTCCGTCTCTGTCTGTCTGTCTGTCTGTCTGTCAATGCTCTAATCTAACTATTAAACTTTTTTCAACTGCCAACTCAATGGCAAATCAAATGAGTTTATTTTTATTTTGAATTTGATAAAAACAAGCAGATGCTTCACACAAATGAAGGTTTTACTACATACAATAAATAATTTTAAAAAATTAATAATTACATTTATTGCAGGGCTTAAAAGTTAAAATTATGAAGGTCTCGGGTCCATATTAAATAATAAATTGAAGAGATCGACTGACTTTTGATGTGACCATAAAAAATAAACAAATAAGTTGCTTAGTAGAATAAAATCCATGTTTCTAATGAGAAACTATTATTGAGAAGTAATTCATTTTATTAAATTAAACAAAAAATGGCTGCATGTTTAGTGACCTAGTTTTTATATTTTTTAAAAGCACTGATTTCCTTAAGTAAGTTAAGCTAAATAAAATGTAGTTCGACTTTAATTCTTTGGCACGTAAACCCCTAAAAAATTGATTTTAATAATAAATATTTAACTGGCGTTATTAAAACTTTATTGAGTAATTAGGAAATAAAAAAAGATTTATGTTGCTTAAAAATAACTTAACGTACTTTAAAAATTATATTATATTATTATTTGATTGTATATATATATTTATATTATATAGAACCAAAGTCGAACTGTGTATTTAATGCTTTCATTGATATTAAAAAGAAATCACTGCTTACTTTTTATGAAGTGCTAAAGTGCACTAAGAACTAGAGTGCCCAAGAAAGACTTGGGGAAATCATAAAACAATAATAAAAATAAATAATATTATATGACAAAAAGACAAAAAGAACTTGTGCATGCCACACACCTCCCTCCCCCCACACACCCCCCTCTAATACAGACCACTTGAGTCACGCAGCAAAGGAAAAGAGAGAAACGCAGGCAGGCAAATGTGAAATAAAAACGAAAATTATGAACTGCACAAAAGCTGTTGTGAATTTTAATAAATTTCGTTTCGTTTCGTTTCGTTTGTTGTTTTTGGCCAGAAAAAAGTATCTCTGTCGGGAGTGAGCAAATCAAACAAGGACAGGGCAGGGCAGGGCAGGGGAGGGCATGAAAATGGGGGTAGCTAAGTCAGCAAGGAAGGCTGAGCAGAGCACGGGCAGCGGAGTATACGTCAAAAAGAACAGTTATTTATTTATTTGTGCGCAATCGAGAGGCACACCAGGGACTGCAGGGAGGGTCGCAGCAGCAGAATCAGCAGCAGGAGCAGCAGGAGCAGGGGTCGGGCATCAGAGTAGGAGTCGCGGAGTAGGAGGAACCCATCGCCTCAAGAGCGACAGGCAGGCAACAGACACCAAACACAATGGCGGCTAACGGAGAATAATGGGATAACAAAACGCCCTTGACACCCAGTAAAAAAGACAGCCAGCCCTCAAAAAAAGTGTGCGAAGCAGAAGCAGAAGAAGCAGAAGCAGAAGTGGAAGTGGATGGTGGAAGTAGAAGCAGAAGCAGAAGTAGCCTTATTATTATGAACATTGCGGAATCTGACTCGGGCACGTAGCAAAACATAGGTAAAGGGGTGGCAAGGGCAGGAGGAGGGGTGGTAGAAAAAGAAGGAGAAGGAGAAGAAGAGCAGGACCTACAAAGTACAAATACAAATCAAACCCTTGAGAACAACAACAGCAACAGCAAGAAAAGCAGCCCAAATAATAAACACAAGAAACAGCAAAAAAGGAACAAGAGGGGGAAGGGGCGGGAGGGGGAGGAGTGCGCGCGCATACGGGGGGAAAGCCAGAAATGTGAAGCCAAAAGAGAAACAGAAACACAGCCGCAGAAAGAATATGGAGCAATATGGCGCTCTGTAAACACACACAGTGAGTGGCTGAGTGCGTGAGTGAGTGCGAAGGCGTGAGCGAAAGAGAGCGAGAGCAAGCGAGAGAGAGCGATCGACGGAGAGAGAGAGAGAGCGAGTGAAAGGAAACGGTTTTATGGGGTGTGTCTTCCTTGTGGTCTCTGCACGCAATGCTCTCTCGCTCTCGCACAGCCAAACCCGACGCCAGACTCGCCACTCGCTGTGCATGCGTGCTCGCTCGCACTCGCAGCCGGGGTCTGATAAGCGAGAATGAATGTGTGGGAAAAAGCGGTTTTCAGTTGGTAAAATCGAATTCCGTTATTCAGTTGCTGCCGTTTGCCAGTCGTCAACGTCGTCATCAGCGTCGTCGTCGCCGTCGCTGCTTCTGTTTTCGTAGTCGTCGTCGTCGTCGTCGTGCGTTTTTTTTGGTGGCAACTAGCTACTCGCTGCTTGCTGTTGCATGCAACACCCCTCTACGCACTCGTTGCTATTGCTGTTGCTGCCGTTTGCTGCCGCTAATGCTGCTGCTGCGACATATCCAACAGATACTTTTTGAATAGGTTTTCAATTCAGCCACGTCCTGTTACGGATGCAGACGCGTTGTGTTTCCGTTTCAACAAAAAACAAAAAACAAAACGAAAAGAATTTGATCGACATATTTTTTGCCATAGACAACAACACCAACAACACAACAACAACACGAATATTTAGCCTAATTACGCGCTGGATTAAATTATTAAAAACATTAAAGCCGACGCGGATTTAGAAGCAAAACACAGCCGGTTTGCCGACAAGCGATTCTTTCTATCTACACACACATACGCATGAGTGTGTGCGCCTGTCGAGTGTGTGTGTGTGCGTGTGTCGGAGTGTGTGCGTGCCGTGTATGTGTGCCGAGTGTGTGTGTGTGTGCGCATCGATGTGTGCGTGTGAGGAGTCGGCTATAACAGCAACGACGTCGCATTAAAAACATATCCATGAGTTACTTAAAATTAATCACTAACATAATCACTGTGATTTTTATTTGAGCTACGCGTGTGCAACAAAAATAAAAATACAAAATAAAAAGTAAAAACAAAGTGTTGCCAATTTGTGTGCAAACTATGAAAAGCGTTTAAATGTTTTAGCCATAAATGAAAAAAGCTGAGAAATAAATGAAAACAACACACACAGCCAACAAATACACCCAAAACAAATCTGTTGCAACAACAACAACAGCAACACCAACAACAACAATAATAAAACGCTAAACGAATTTCTGGTATCTGTAATTTATCAATAAATTCAACGACAAGTTTTCCCAAAACAAAAAAAAAAACAAAAAAGATTTATTACCGACGGAGACGACGCAGCCCACGCGACATTTCTCAAATCTTGAGTATTTTCACAATGAATTATCAAATGAATGCAATCTGATTTATTGCCAAGTGCACAACATTTGACCCACATTAAAGTGCCAACAATCATCCAAAAAGCGAACAGAGTTCAAATCGGAAGAGCAGCAAACAAAAAACAAGCAAATCTAACTAAACTCACCTCCGGTGATCATTTCTAGCCGTCAAATTGACGTCGCTAGCAAGTGGATTAATTTGAATTTCTTTTCCATCAGTTGGAGGTAAGCATAACCATTTTATTTTTGATGACAAATAAACCATAGGCTGATTAAACAGATTTTACAAAAAGGGACGCTAAGCAAGAATTTGAATATTCCCAAATAACTATAAAATATAAAAGAAATGATTTAAGGAATTTGCTAAATATGATATAAATTAAATAGGTCGTAAAGTTTTGGGTAATATTTAATAGCGAGTGTGGTTAAAAATAAAATAAATTACTTTCGTCATAAATTTAAGGCAAAAAAAAAAAGAGCAACCAACTTGGGCACAACGAAGTTGAAATACCCTTTAATGCAGAGCGATTGGTGACAATCTATTAAAATAATAATATTTAAAAGTAAGAAGAAACCATAAACTATTTATAAAATATTAACAAATTGGACTCGTAGTAAATTGTATAGCTATAATGATAGAAAAAGATATTTATATTATACAAATTATATGCGTCTTAGATTCAGATTATTCAAAATAAGCACAGAAAATGATTGACGCAACTTTCTCTTTCCAAGAAACGTATTTAAAAATTTGCCAAGCACTTCTAAGAAGCATTTTAATTGTTGTCAGTTCAGCTTATTTGTAGAGAGTTAGGCCAGGCCCTGTCTGCTAAATAAAATAACAATACGGAAAGCTCCCGAATATGCTTAAAACTAGTCATAAAAGTACTTGTTGAACAAGAGCTTAAATGGGTTTTAAGTATTTTGCTGCACTCTAGCGCCAGACATAAATCAACGCGCCTCGTCTCGTCTCGAGTCGAGTCGAGTCGACTCCTAATCATCAGACAGTGCAACCATAAAGTGGAGGTTGCCCGCTAATTGCCATTGACGTCACTGGAACAATTAGATGCGAATTTTGGGATGGAAAAAACCAAAAAACCAAAAAATGTACAGGCAAATGATATCCAGGAGGGGAAAAATAATTTAAATAAATTAATAAAATTAAATAGAAATGCCAACACGTTAAAAAAAACCTTGGCAAAACATAGAAATCTTGCCACCTTTTGACTACAACTATTTGCTCTGCCCGATAAGGCTCCAAACGGGGTGGGGGAAGGGGGGTGCAGGGGCAGGGGCAGGCATAGCCAAAAAAAAAAAATGGAGAGCAGCAGCAGCAAGAAAAGCTGCGGCAATAAAGTGACATAAAAATAATTTCTGGCATGCCTTTGTCTTAGAGCATCATTATGTAAATAAATTCTTACTTCTGGCACAAAATGACTTGACGAAAAAATAGGCAGCGAAAAAAGCGACAAGAGAAATAATATTTATTAGCACTGCGGCAAATAAATATGCCACAAATGATGCCCCAACAAAATTGACAACAATGTGAGAAAATGCAAAAGAAAAAAAAAAACACTTTTCATCTGCACATCAAAAAAGAAAGAGCAAAATAATAATAAATGAAGTGTGGTCATAAATAAACCAAACGTTGCTTTTTAAATCTGTTTAATGTGAAATTATGTTTATTATTGTTATTAAAACAACCGCAAGGCAATTTAATATTACAGCCGCACTAATCCACTAGGGATCAAGTGCAGATCAAGCGGCATTATCAAGTATAAATTTTCAATTTGAGGCCGAATCGAAAACGAAAGTGACAAATCAAATTGAAATTTAATACGAAATTCACAATAATTTAAAACAGGCGCCGACGTCACAAATAAACATATATTTACAAGTCTTCCAGTCTTTATTGTTCTTTTTTTTTCTAGTCGGATTTATGATTGGAAAGTTGAGCGGTTTTTGTTAGTTTATTTTCTATGTTCTGCTTGCGACGTATAATTTATTAAATTTTTTACAACTATTTATTTAAGTTTCATGTTTTATTTTGTATTTTTTTTTTATTTTTTTTTGCTTTTCGAATGCTTTTATTTTTGTTATGATTGAGATTAGATAAGAATTTATTGCAACGAGCGCTTTGTTTGGCTTTGGTTGATAGCGCACAAATGTGCCAAATGCGAACGGCAAGCGGCCCGAGAATAGTTGGAGGTAGTCATAACCAGCAGTTAGGGGCAATTCCATCGATTGCTAGAAATACAAATATATGTATATATATATATACATATTTCTATATATCTATATATAGATCGGGCCACAATTGGCAACAGTTAATTGATTTACGAACAGTTGTGGCTATTTTTGGGCCACTGTCAGTAGGTTTTTTAATACACGTTTCCTTTTGCGGTGTTTAATTTTAATTTTTTAAATTCGTTGCACAGAAGCAGCAGTTTGTGGTATTTCCCCTCTCACACACAAACCTCCCCCGTCCCCCTCCCCAACCCACTGAGAGTGGTTGCCAAATTCACTTGGTTACTGCTGTGGTAATAATAATAAAAAGAAGGCACAAGAAAAAAATACAAAATAATTCACAGAAATGTAAATATTGTTACATTGATAAGCAGCAGCTTGTTATCTTTGTCAAGCTCCCACTCTCTCTCTCTCTCTCTCCCTCTCTCTCTCTATATCTTTAGACATGTTGTCCATTAAATGTTTATAAAGGGTATTTTGGTGTTGTGCATGGGCGTGTAACAGGTAGAAGGTAGCATTTACATTACATATATATTCTTGTTCAGCAGCAAGCAATTATCTTAGATGCTTTAATGTAGCTAACTTCTCTTCATTTTTTGAGTTTGACTAAATTATCAATAAAATAAATGGTAGTTAAAAGCTTTGCTAAACTCAGAAAAAAAAAAAATGAGTCTGAAAAAAGCATTGCAAAATCGCTATAGTTTTAACACCAAGTGTAGCTCTACTTATCAATCAGGAATTATATTTCTAAAATCAAGCTTGTCTCTTTTTAAAAAACAGAACTTTTCTTGACTTCATTACAGCTTTGATTTTTCTTGAATTTAAAAAAAAAAGTATAATTTCAAGCTTTTGTTTTCTAATTCTTAAACGGTATATTTGACTTTGCTTTTATTTCAATTATTATTAAACATTGGTATTATACGCTTCTAAACATATACAAACCATTTTGGATAACTCACATTTATAAAATTTAAATTGAAAAAAAAAACGTAGAATTCGCAATCCTTCAAAACTCTTATTTTTTCCAAACAAATATATTTCTTGCTTATTGATTGGTGAGCTCTTTTTCAATTGAAAATGTTTTGCAAGAACTGAAATATTTTGTTTTAAAACCTTGTCAGTTTTTAAGGTGATTATTCCTTAAGGTCGATTTCGATTCTGAGTTAACAGGGTATCTGGCAGGCGAGCTCTGTTATCGACATTAGGCTTGCTTGTCTGAGACTGTGATAAGAAGTTAGCTAGGTGTAGGAATCTCTTCGTGTCGTGGCCTGTGTTGTCAACTTAAGGCGCAAACGTCTTAAACCGGCACCCACAGCGATTTACGATTGCAGGGCATCTCGGATCGCTTTTTTAGCGTTGTAAGAGACGCAGGCTCGGCGGTGGTGCGAGCCACCACTGATGTGGTATTAACCCCTTTGACGTCTTTGGTGTTAAGTTGCCGTTGTTTCTGGTGTTTGGGTTAAGCTCACTGTTTGCTTCAATGTGATAAAAACAAAAACAAAAAAAAGCGTTGCGCTGCGTTTGCCACAGGTAGCCAACAGATACACAGCTGTAGATACAGATACATAAAGATAAAGGCAACAGGCGAAAGTAATTGTGATAATAAATACACTCAGAAAAAGCACCAGACTGTGCATTGTGCTTAAGTCAAGCTACAAATATTGTCAAAGGTCCATCGATCGAACAGAGAACTAAACTCATTTATCAGATTTTATTTTAAGTAAATCTGACATTGACTTAAGTCGACTTAAATCAATTGTATAAGTGCAAAATGGCTTCATCGAATAGAGAACCAAATTCTTATATAAAGCACCTTTTTTGTGCACCCAACGTGATATTGATAATTGGACTTTATTTTAAGTAAATGCTTAAGCTAAGTTTTTCCAATTAATTGTGATATTATCTAGAATAATTTTATCTAGAGAAGAAAATTATTATTTGAAGAATATATTTATTATAGACACTAATCAATATGATAAGTTCTTTAAGCAAAAGCTGACTTGTTTTGTAGTTGAGTGCAATTAGTAATTTGTGCTTGTTTCAAGAATTTTTCTTCTTGGAAAAAGTCATTCAAAATGCAGATTCATTTATGAAAATTCACAACCGAAAAATCGAGTTCTCTTTGAGTTATTTAGGCAAAATTCGTATCGATTGTAGACCTGCTGTATTTTACCTCTCAAACACACTGTTTTTCTCCAAGTGTATTTCACATTTAATCAACTCGCAATTTTGCTATTTTTTGTTGTTTTTTTGCAGCATCGCCGCGCGCTTCGCAGCCGCAGCGATCTCTCAGATACAGCCGCAACTTGGATCTGCTTTCGCCACAGTTGGAAGATACCGGCCTCAAGACGACGACATTCTTGCAACATTTTAAGGACGTCGTCACGACGAAGTTCAACGGCCGGGATCATCATTTGCCGCCGCTGCATCCAGCGCATCCGGCGCACCACCAACAGACAGCGGGGCTGCACCACCACCATCAGCCGCATCAGGCTGTCGCCCAGAGTTTCTCCACCATTTTTCCAACGTATTTAGGCATGGACCGCGCCGCCGCCGCCGGTGGCTGTGGCGTGGTCACCAGCTCCGCCACCGCCTTGGGACCGGGCGGCATTGGTGCCGGCGGTGGGGGTGGTGTTGGCGGTGGCCTCGTAAGCGGTGCCCTCAACGGTTTGGAGGCCATGTCTGCTGAGTCGACGGGCCTCTGCCTGCAGGATCTGGTCAGTGCGGGCACAGCGAATGGTGCCGGCTCGGCGGGTTCGGCGGAAAGTGCCACCACAACGAGCACGGCGCTGAGCAGTGGCAGCTCGACGGTAAATGGCGGTGGCAGCAGTGCATCGGGTGCGGATCATTTGCACAGCCATCACAGTCTGCATGACTCCAGCTCATCGGTCAGCATCTCACCCGCCATCTCGAGCCTGATGCCCATCAGCAGCTTGAGTCATTTGCATCACACGGCAGCCGGCCAGGAGCTGGTCAACACCTATGCGCAGCATCCGCATCATGGCGTCGTGCCACCACACACACCGAAGCACGAGCCGCTCGAGAAACTCAGAAGTAAGTACCGAATAGAGATGGTTGCCTCAGATGTACCCATACACATTTCAGATCAATAACACAGAATATAAGCTTGTAGTTGAGAACAGACAGAAAGAAGGATATGACAAGGTCTGTTTAATGTTATCGATAACTCCCCCATTTAGCTACAATCGATAAATATCAATTTCCGAATACAGTTTTCTTTTTAAAAAAGTATGCCACGCTCTATAATCTCTATAATTTATTATCATTTAATATTATCGATAACAACCCAACGTCGATAAATACTGATTTCTTATTTTTTGACAGAGTATTTCCAAGTCTGTCGCACTCTCAACTAAATTACTCTGTTTTTTAAGACATTTTATGGGGCCAGCTGTGGACATAGCCCTCTGCCTCAGTCAAGTCAATTTCTTGGCCAATTTGTTCTACAATTTATTTGTCTGCAACGATCTGGAATTGGGGTCTACCGCCCTCCCCAAACCCCACACCCAAAACAAAAAAACCGCTCGCTGCGTGCAGCTAACCAATTTACAAGTAATTAATGCGCTCATAATTCACACAAGCGTCGCCGTTATGCGGTGCGTATGCGTGATATTATCTATGCCAGTGTGTGTGTGTGTGTGTGTTTGTTTTTGGGTGTGTGTTGGTGTTGCATGTTGTTGTTTTGGCTAGCTGCTGTTGCAACAAGTGTCCACATTCACAGCTACACATTGAGTCGCAAATCGAGACTCGCTTTTCATATTCATACTCATCGCATCGCATCGCATCTCTTTTTTCTTTTTTCTTTTTTTGGCAACAACTGTCAGCAACAGCTGTCGTCATCTTCAATATTCATTCGTTACAGCCAATCATTCACGCTCTCAATACTTGCCCACTCCATCATTCATGCGCTGCTCGTAAATTTCTAAACAATGTGCAAATATTGCCTCTACACTCACAAAAAAAAATCATGATGAAATTTAGAAAAAAACGCCCCAAAATAAAATGAAAAAAAGAAATGCATTTCTAAAATGTAGATAGGGAAACCCTGATTCCATTAACTGTGATCTCTTAAAACACTAATGTTTAATAATAATATAAGTAAGAAGAAAATGTTAACAACAATTCTTTAATATATTTAATAAAAAAAAGCAACAAGCTACAATTATATTTAATTTACATTCATGCCAGAAGCATGACGAATTTCCAAAATTCAAACCGAATTATTTTCTGAGTGTACCCTTAAACTCCTCTCCCCCCCCCCCCCCCCCTCAAAAAAGCTATCACTTCAGTGACAACATGCACGCCTCATGCATATTCATAATAATCATTGTGTAATCATTAGCGCATAATCTTCATAAAAGCGTAACAAAGGCGAACAACAACAACAATAACAACAACAACTAGAAAAAAATATGTGTGTAGAAAAAGAACTAAACAAATTTGAGTTTTGCTGCGCATGTCACGGCTAATTGAGCACCCTTCTGGCGTAGTGCCGAAGGCAACACTCTTCTCATTCCCAGTTCCCAGTTCCCCTGCCTTTTCCCTTTCGAACAGTCAGGCCCAATTCCGTTTGATGCTGCGAAGGGTCGCTCGATGCCTGAAATTTGATATGTGCATTGTAGTCAAGTGTTTGTTGTTCCGTTTACACTAATTGTTATGGGAATTTGGCTGCGGAAACACATTCGGACATATTCTTGCCGAGAGGTGTTGCCTGCAAATGTGTACAAAATTGGGTGATTCAAGTGCAATTGAAAAGTCATGTTATCTCAGATACAAGTGTCAAATTTGATAGTCATTGGTAGTTTTTGAAATTAGAAACAGTTTTAAGTTTGGAGAACTTGGATTGCCGATCTGAAAATAGAACCATCATCATTATTGATAAACATTTGTAAATTAAAATTTTATACAGTATTTACTTGTTGGAGATATGAAGAACATTAAGTGCCGATCTGAAAATAGAGTCGACTTATATGCTAAATATTTAAAAATTAAAATTTAATACAATATTTCCTTATTGGAGAACTTTAAGAACACTGAGTTTGAATTACAGATTTAATCGAGTAAAGATTAACAAATTCTGTTGAAGTTGAAATTAAACAATAATTCTTAACTTATATTTATAATCTGCAAATAACTGGGAAATGTTTTGCAAATAACCTTCAACTGAGCTCGAGTTTCTGGTTTAATTACAAGCTCAACTTAGCCTCTCAAACTTATTCTTCATTCTACCATTATAATATATTCCTTAAATAAACTACAGATGAGTTTATATACTTGGATTTATTAGACTTAATCTAAGTTATTCCCCCAAAGTTGACGTTGTACAACACTGCTACTGCTCCATTTAGTGTGAATTTGAATTCGTGCAAGTTTTAGTTGAGCTTAAATTTGTATTCAAGGATGGCAGCCGCATTTGTCTGCTTCAGCTGAGAGATTTGTTAGCTGTCTCCAAACTCGGAGGCAACCTATGCCCTAAGCACCTTCTACGCTTACTTCGGGTTAACAGCCCTTGCAAACTTTGCACTCGACTCGTTGCGTTGGTAGGGGGGAGTTGGGGGGAGGGGCTGCAGATACGAGAAGGTGTGTTGCCATTTTAGCCGCAGCTGTCTGGCCATTATTTTATTTGCGTGCCAAAACAATTTAACACAAAAATTGTGCGCATTTAAAATATGCACGAGTGCAGCTATCCTTTGACACACCCACACACACACACACACACTCACAGGCAGGCAGATGATGTTGCAGGTGCATGGCAAAAGGCAACGCGCATGTTGCCAACAAATTTCACTCTGGTTGTTAGTTGTTGTTCCCATTGTTGTGTTTGTTGTTGTTGTTGCCTTTATTGTTTACGCTCTTGTTTAAATAATGGCCACACAACGTGCTGCTGCTGTTTGCTGGTTGCACATCGCAATTGGATTTTCAATTATTGGCCAATTTAATGGTCTGCCACAGCAGATTCCACGACCAACCCCTCTCCCTTTTAGCCAAATCAAACCACCTACACACAACCATTTTGCTTGGGCTATGAAAAATTTAAGTTTTATTTGTATTGGGGGAAATGTTTTTCTATTTTTTTATGATTGCAGTTTTTTATGAGCTACACACACACACACACACACACACAGTGGCACACTCGCACACACCTCTTTGGGTGCGCTTAATAATATATATTTTTGGACGCATTATTTTATGGTTTGTGTGCGTGTTTTTATTTCGAGTTTTGCGCTCAAAGGATTTCAAGTTCACGTACACTAATTTTGTCCGACTGTCAGCTCTCTGCTCAGTATTTTCATTTTTTCGTTTTATTTTTGCAGCGTGTAAAACAATAAAAATGTTAATGCTTTTTAATACCAGCGGACTACAACTCTTTAATGTCTCTTTCGGGCTGGCAGCTGGCCATGTTTGTCAGTTGTTGCCCACTTGAATTATGTTGTCAGCAGCTGCCAGCGCAACAGCTCAAAAGCTTTGCCTACTCTATAACATTTACATAACTCTCTGTATTGAATGGAATTGAGCTCAATTTTTGGAAATCACATATACTAAACCAAGCCAAGCCTTGAGACCTTGCAAGCATTCCTTCCATTACAGAGAGAAACTAGCTCTGTATTAGAAATTTCTTATTGATTCAAGTACAAAACGAATCCAAATTAAGTAGACAGAAATCCGAAACCAATAATACACTATTAGATGAGCTCAATTGTTCTAAAATGGGGTAGTTTGAATCAAGCTTGTTGACTGCTTATTGCATTTATAGATTTAAGATTGTAGTTCTTAGTTTGAGGTTAAAATTTAACTAAAAATATATTCTTAGGCTGGGCACACTTAAAGTTGTTTTCAAGTCGCTTTCTTGATTTCAATTTATAGTTCTCAATTTAAGGTAAAGTTTGGTATCTGTACCAAGAATGTATTCTCAAACTGAGTCCGTTTAGGCCTTTTGCCTTTTTATTTCTCATTTTGATTTTGAAGAACGCTATCTTGATTTAAGTATGTAGTTCTTAGTTTCAGGTAAATTGTGGAACAAATTCTACATTCCTGAATACAAATTCGACATTTAGTTTTAAGAATGCATTTCTTTTCACCTTTTAGCCATAAGTACATTTTCACTTTATTGATTTATACTTAAGATTCGCAATTTAGTTTGAAGAATGCTTTTGGTTTTGGTTTTGTACTTTTTAGCCCTGAACATTTGTATCTATGTAAGTGCAACCATCATTGTATCTACATAAATAGTTGCGCATGCCCAAAAAAAAGAAAAGATCTTCAGTATTTGCCCAAGACTAACAATGAAACCTCGAAAAGCACACAACAAACCAAAATCAGAGCAGTTTACATTTTTGGTTGTTATGCAAATAGTATAAAAATTGTGGTTCTTGATATTGTTTTTGTGTTTTTGTTTTTTATTATGACCGAGTCCTTTGCGTGTTTGCCAAGTTGTTGTTACAGATACAGATACAAATACAGATACAGATACAGATACAGATACAGATACTACTCGCATAGATATGGTAGAACTATTTGCCTACGACAATGTTTGTAGTTTGTAGCGCTTGATAAAATATTAAATTGCCGGCTGTAGTTGAGTGTCTGTATCTGTATCTGTAGCTGTATCTGTGGCTGTAGCTGTATTTGTATCTGTAGCTGTATCTGTGTCTAAGTGAGTGCGAGAATTTTCTGCTCGACTCTTCTGATGAAATCTTGTTATCTATTGTGCCCTGTGCCTGATACTTGCATTACCCTAGTTCCCTCACTTAAATGTGTAACATTTGACTAGGGGTCTTTCTCTCTTTTTGTTGTTTTACTAGTCGTTTGTTTGGCCAACGCAGGCACAAAGTGTTAATGGCACGTGCAGAGCTCGACAACTCGATATACCAGTCTACACTCAAAGAAAAACACTGCTCAAAATTCAAGTGCAAACGCTATTGCATTTCCAATGAAACTCAAGTTAACTTGTCAGGTCAGAATGTTCGAGTCGCCAGAGCTCGACTAGAAGCTGCACTGAATCCAGCTCTTAAATATGTAGTAGGCGTCTTCAGATTCGTTTTTTTCAATAAAAAAATATATAAAATATATTCGGTTAACAAAATCTGTGCTCCAGAAAACTTTTGTACAACTTCATTACTCCCTAAAGTAAACATCCTTCTTAATTTCCAGGAAGCATTCTTATATATATTTATATTTTCGTCTTTTTAATATATTATTATTCAGCATTTGCATTTAAAGATTTGACATATTCAAAAATCAGGGTTTGCAGGGCCTTTCTAATTTTTGGAGACAGTTTTTCTTATATTTAGAAGTTATTGTCAGACTAAGCAAGAAAGAATTTCTAATTTTAAGGTAAATTGCCTAAATTTCATTGCGCTGCTCTTTCTGAGTTGAACATTTATGAATTTAGTCATTACATTATATTCATGTTTAGCTGAAGCTGTAGCTCTTTAAGGGAGCCATTCTATGAAAAAGATATCTCAACAATTTCCCAAACGAAAATATTAAGCATTATAAATTTGCAGGACTGCTTTCCGCAAAGCGCTTAATAATGGAGCCCTGTCTGTGTGAGGACATGGCTCAGATACAGATGCAGAAACACATACGTAGATACACACACTGGTTCACCCCAAGGATACAGGATACAGGCTGCTTTAAATTCAACGTGTGCCGTGTCTCAAACAATTTCTTTATGAATATAAATACGCTTTATCGATTTTTGTTTTTGTTTTTGTTTTTGTTTTTCTCTATTCGTCGCCGCAGCCATTTTGTAATTTGTTGTCGTTTTCTTAAAGACGGTTGCACAATTTAAGCGCACAATTTTCACAAGAGTTCATTTTCCTGGCAAATCTCTCTTTTTGTTTGGCATAATTGCGCACATATGTCAAGGATACAAAGATCCTCACTTGCAATTGCAAAACACCCCATAAATTGTGTGTGGGGAGAGGTGTGGGTTGGTTGACTGGACCAATGATAATCACCGCCCCCCCACATTGGCAACGCCCACTTTTAGTTTTGGAGTGCAGCAAAAGGACGTGGCAAAAACTGCCCATATATCAATCCAGCAAGACATGTGTCTCTCTCCCAATCCACATTCTCTTTCCCTCTCTCTCCCTCTCTCTCTCTGTGTGTCTGGCACTGATTTCGTTTATATAAATTATAATGTCATTATGGCAACCAGCACACCCGCCCCCCTTCCTTCCCCTTCTCTCCTTTGCTCCTTAGTATCCACTCTCTGTATCTGTATCTCCGGCAACCGCAATTACGTCGCAATGGAAAACTTTCTTTGTGGAATGGTTTCTTTTTGCTGAGACTCCGTCGTTTTTCGCCACTGTCCGCCTCTTTCTCATTATCCGGTATCGTGCAATTTCCTAAAAATGTCGCATTAGAGATTATCTGTGTGGAAACAAACACACACACACACACACACACACACATACACACACAGAGACTGACTGTGTGTGTCCTGTGGCCAAATGACCCAACTGGACATCAACTGGAGCCAAAAAATTTGAGCTGACAGTCGAGAAAATTACGGAAAAAGGCATTGCAGTGGAAAACTACAACCAAACTGAAGCCAACATCTGAACTGAGCTCAACTGAACAGCAGCAGAAGTAGACAACGACAACGACAACGACAACGAAGTACGACAGTTTTGGGGTCCGGTCTTGGTCTTATCCTTATCTGCAGGACGACGGCTAATGAGCTCGACTGCCTGACTCTGCCTGACTCTGCCGGACTTGCTGCTTGTCTGGGAGGGTTGCTTGGATTGCTTTTGTGGTTTGTGGGGGGGCCATGTCAATGTTATTGCAGTGATTTCTATGTGCACACTTGGAAAAAACAAAGCCCTCAACTTTAGAAAATCACCTCAAAACTAGAAAGTTTTTCAGGTTTTTAGAAATCATTTGTAAATATAAGAAAACATTTTACTATCAATTAGAAAGGCCAGCCTTAAATTGACTATCCCAAAAATATGTTAATGCAAATATTTTCTATTGTTAAGAAATTCATTTATGAAAATTATAAATTAAAGACTTGAATCTTAAATATTTGATATCTTAAAAATAACGAGCAAAAAGCTAATATCAGAATTCATTATATCAGGATATTATACATATTATTTCTAATTTATTTTTCACAAGTTCACAATGAAATTAAAAAATGCAAATGAAGAAATTTAATTTTTGTGTAAGTGCTGTGATTTTTCTGAGTGTATTTGTGTGTGTGTGTGTGTGTGTGTGAGAGTTGTAGTTGACCAGGCCAAGCTCATTATATGGCCATAATGTATGTATGTCCTGCTTGGCCATTGTCATTGTCTGGCAACTGTAAAGGATTAACTTAGTAGATTGTTGTTGCTGCTGACACAAATAGCGCATAAAAAATTAAGTTTTTTCTCCTTTAACTAATTTTTACAACATTCTAAGCTAATTTCTAGTTGGGGGAATCTCAGCAAACGGAAACAATGTCAACATATGGTATAAAAATAAATAGAAAACGAAAACCTGTCGCATATTAACACTTTCTGTGCGGCAAATGTAGCGTGAAATTGGAAAAATATATACGTATAAATGTTTATATATATATTTGTATTATCAGAAGCGACCGCAACGTTTAACCCTTTTATAACTCAACCCCACAAAAACCGAGTGGTTTAATTTTGGAGAACAATGAAAGCAACTAACTTGTCAGAAAAGGGCTAGCCAAAAGGACAATTCCGATTTGTGTGCGTGTGTGTTTGTGTGTGTGTGTTTGTCTGTGTGTGTTTGTGTGTGTGTTTGTCTGTGCAGTCCAATCCCAATTCAACTGTCACATTAATCGTTTGTTTTTGGTCACAAAAATGATACAAGCAAACGTTGCTTCGCATCTTTCCTCCTCGTCGATTCTCTGGTTATTTTTATTTCTATTTTTTTTTTGTGTGTCAAAGGACTCGCTCTCGGGGCGTACGTTTTGTCCAGCTTCCCTTGATCCTTTGTCTGTACGATTGTTTGTTTGTTTTGGTCTTGGGTCCTTGGTCCTCGGTCCTTGGGCTGTGTATCCTGTAACCGTAAGGCTTGACAGTGCACAGGCTGGATAATTTATAGCTGCCTTTGCCGTGTCGTGTGTCAAAGTTTTTCCCAAAAAAGAAATGTGTATGTGTGAGTGTGTGTGTGTGGCGAAAATGTTTATGAATGAATCCGACAAATGGGCAAATGTATATGGCATATATAAAAATCAAAATCATTGCTATGGGCAAACATTTATTTCTCATTTCGTGTGCAGTTTCATATTTGCAGCATGATTAATAGTGTTGCGCCCTTAGTTAGGGGTTGCACATTGACTTTTGTTCTTTTGTTTACTCACGAGTCAGCCAAAAAAAAAAATCATTTATATATATATGTATATATATGTGTATTGTTTGCTTTGGCAAGAAAAAAAATGGAGAACAATGTTGAAATTGACGCTGACACTTGTTGTCACACAGCTCTTTGACTTGACATGGCCAAAATAATGTTTGTGTGCTGGGCAACGCCCACTTGGCCGGCAATTCTTTCGATTGACAGTTGCCACTCACAGGAGCCTTGAAAAAGCATTGTGGGAACTCTGGCTAAATAACAGCAACAACTGCGACAACAACTGGCGGCAACAACTGCTGTCAACAACTGGCCAGCCAGCCAACAGCGGCTGACAGACGACAACGTTTTCAATATTTTTTTTTGAGAAGAAGCAACCAAAAATCAAATTCAAATTAGTCGTGGAAATTTGTACGAAATATTTAAACAAATAAAAATCGCTGCGGTACGTGCTTTTCTTGGCGTTTTTTAGACCGTGTCGTTAAGAAAATATTTTTACATTTCTCCACTCGTTGCAAGAGGGGTGTTGGGGGTGGGGGGACTACGGATGACGCCGGCGACCCATTTAACGGCACATGCTCAGGTTGAAAATTGGGCACAACATGAAAAACATAGCATCGACTATTAAAAAGCATTTTGGTATTTTGGAAGGGCGGACGATATCATTAAAAAACAAAAGCAAAACACTAGCTAAAAGACGACTGCATCTTGCTACCCATTGAGTAATCAGAATATATATGCTATAGCTATGAATGTGAAAATATATAAAATATATATATATATATATAAAATATATCACAATTATCTTTAACGCAGCCTCAAAAATATTATATATGAGTTTCCATTTGCTGAATACATTTGTCAAAATATTTAAAACACTTTGTTTTGTGTCGAAGCACATAATTTTGATAAATTATGTAAGGTATAAGAAGTATCCATTGAAACAATATTTAAAGAATTACTAGATTTGTCAGAATTTAATAATAATACACATAATTTATATCAACTATAAATTATAAGAAGTAAACATTCAAAAAACATTTAAAGAAATATTTGTACAATATGCAAATGTGAATTTATAAATTAAAGTCTGTATTTAAAAAACTAATAACAAACACATCAAATAAATAAAAGAAATACATATTTAAATCATCAAAAAAGAGATCGCCAAACACAAAACAATTCCAGGTCCTTCCAATATCTGATTTTTTCCATTGAGTGCATCACAGTATTTATTATTATTATTATTTTTTTCTTACCCTTAAAATATTCCCATGTGCAACTTAAGCTACAAAGGACATTTATAGTTTATGCCGAATAATATCAAATTATGTGCTCGTCACTGGGCAAAACACCCAGTGGAATACAGAAACCATAAAGCAGACTCTATGATTTGGCTAAAAATATCAATTAATAAGTTAAACTTTGGCGACAATGATAAACATTTTATGGACATGCATTTGTCACGATTGAGAACGCAAGTGAGAGCGTTGTAAACGGCATAAATTATAGAAAAGTGTAATTAGGATCTCAGAACTCAGATACTAAACAATTTCACACACACACACACACCAACAACAACAACAACAGCAACAACTCGGCGAGCTAATTGTTTTGTGGAAAATGTCGCTGCGGGTGTTTGCAGCCAGGCTGGCAGGCACTTTAAAAACCACATAAAACTGACAACATGTGAAAATGCCATAAATTAGACAAAGAGCAGCGAGCAGTGAGCAGTGAGCAGTGAGCAAGGAAGTCCATAAGATTTAGGAGTCGTGGCCAGGAAGTCAAGACCCATGGGCCATATGGGCACACACCTCGAAGGTGCCCGATGCCTCGCCCCCTACAAAATATCAATTGCCTGGCCATAAATCTGAAATTGGGGAACATGTCAAGGGCTGAGACTAATTAATATGAAATTCAGCGTGACTAACTGCGGTAATTACAACACAATTACTATGCCGTAGTCCAAACTCATGGCTCATTTAAGCATCAAGATTTATGGGGAAAAGAAAAATAAATATATATTTTTTTTTCTGATTAACGCTGACTTTCAAGCAGTAAAGTTTTCATAATTAAGAGGCCAGAGTCTTGGACCAGCTCTCAGCTCTCAGCTCTCAGCAGAGAAGCCCCAACACTCGTGTCCTTAATCGAGCTAACCAAAAGCCCATTTAAAACAGGTCCAGTTGTGGCCATAAATCCTTTTATGATGCGCCCCTTTTTATGGGCCTTTAAGGAGCCACATCTTGTGCACCAACGCACACACACACACACACACACACACACCCTTTAAGTACATTTAAACCTATGTTAAAACATTAATATTTTTGTATATATTTTTTTCGTGCCCTTTGCTGGCTTATTCTTTTCAGTTTGGGCCGAAACCGGTGATTTTCGTGATAGTCATAGCTCTATGACCGCCGTAGCAAATAGTTTGGATAGCACACACTTAAATAACTTTCAAACAACATCAACATCCACATTAACAAATCGAAGTCGGGATCGCAAAGATGGTAAGTACAATCTACACTAACGATAACTATAATAAAACCCCTATTTTATCAGAGACTTATATCAAACCTAATTGAGAAATAATTCTTTTTGTAAATGTATTTGAAATATGTAGAGTTTTTCAAGCTAAGATTTATGCGAGCAGCATTTTAAAATAATTTTACATTAATCCCTAAAATGTAATTGAATTTTGTATGGATTATCAACCATTTAACTTTGAGCACTTTAATTATTTTGGTGAATCTTGGGGTAAGTTAAAATTGAGTACATGAATCCAAAATCTGAATTCAAATTTTGTATAGATTATATATTAGATCTTTAACTTTCTTGATGTATCTTAGGTTAATGTTAAATTGAGTGAATATGATTTTATTTTAATCAAAAAATGTATATTAATATTTCGTGTGAATTATAAACCATTTTAATATGGGCACATTAACTGACTTGATAAGGTAAACTTGAGAGAAAGTGATTTTATAAATCTGAATTCAAGTTCTGTGTAGACTATAATCTTTTTAATATGAGCTCTTAAACTAAATTGATGAATCTAAAAATAAGTTAAGGTTGTGTGAAAATGATACTCAATTATATTGCCTGATTTCAGGTTAAGTTTTATGTGGAAATAAAATTGGAATTTCTACAAACGTCACAGATTTCATAGCCTTATGAACAATAGCTATTTGGTATCGATATGGAAGTAATCGTATGATGTGTGTGTGTGTGTGTGTGTGTGTGTGTGTGTGTGTGTGTTTGAGTGTGTTCGAGTGTGTGTGGCATGGAATAAGCGTGGAAAAGTGAACGGAATGAGTGCTCGTTACTGATTTTATACGTGCGCGTACATTTGATAAGAAACATAATTTATAATAATTTTGTAAAGCATGGCCAATGGGCTGGTGAGTGTTGAGCATTGGTGGGGATAAGGGCAGGGGGTGGTTGGGGTTCTGGGTGGTTGCCACTTGGCCTTTGTCGGCGAAAATTTACTCGCTCGCGTCCGTTTAGTTTTCGATTAGACTACTTTGATTTGCGACATGATGACGACGACACCAAAAAAACTGATATTTCATATTCTTTGTATTCGAACCCAGTCGCTTAGTTTATTTGATTAAGTTTCGGTCTAGCGACAACAACAACAACAACAGCAGCAACAACAACAACAAGAACAACAGAGGAAGCATGCCGCCATGATCGATGACATGTTGGGGAACACACATTAACGGGTTGTAAATCTGGTAGCAGCCAAAAAATAATAAAAAAATAAAAAAAAACTAGGCTAGATTCAACGGCGGCGGTTCACGTTTGAAGTTGTGCTTTTTTGGCGTTGTGGCCTGGCGTCATTTGAAGGTTGCATGGCAATTAGTAACGCCGCACCCGATCAGGGCGTGAACTGTTCCCTCCTCCCTGCCTACTGCCGGCTGTGGCCTGCTGCTGAGGTAGCCCCAATAAGAGGAAGACTGCTTCAGTTACTTATCAAATGCAAACCACATAAAGATAAAGTAATTGCAACTACAGTCAGAAAAACAATTTAATCGCTGCGAAAGTATGTAACAAGCAGAGGGAAACCTTTCCAACCTCGTAAACAATATATATATACATCATAAAGTTTAATCCATTCACGGTTCTCGATTCGATTTTCGAAACAATTGTAAAGATATAGCTCTACAATTGACATATCATATACCAAGACGTATTATTGAACAACTGGAAAAATTTCATTAGGATCGGATAAGAAGCACAGATTTTAACAATTCATTTTATGATTAATATCAGCAAGCCTGCACCTGGGTGCACCTGAGTCTTTACTTCTCCAACTCAGTCGACCAGCGCATTCTAGTTTGTTTAAAATATAAATTTCCTGGAAAAATAAAATATCGAAATAATAGTTCTGCTTGCATTTTATCTTTTTATATATTTTTGTTTGCAAGTATAAAGTTTTTCTGAAAGGGAAAAAATAAATATTGTTTAAGCGAGCGTTATGCATTTTAGTAACTAATTTGTATGCACTTATAAATTATTTTTAAAGGGCAAAAATATACGCTTCCTTATGATCTTTTTACACCCTGTCATATTTTATTCCAAGTGCAGTCAGACTGCCATAAAACGAGGCAAACAATTGCAGCAACTGCAAAGTATTCTAAAAGCAAACTTATTTTATTGTATTTGTTTCTGTCATTATTTTTTTGCAGGTAATCGCAGCGTGAATGAGACCACAATCAAAACGGAGAACATATCAAATTCCGGGCATGATGAGCCGATGACAACCAGCGCTGATGAGCCCAAGAACGATAAGAAGAACAAGAGGCAGAGGCGACAGCGGACACACTTCACATCCCAGCAGCTGCAGGAGCTGGAGCACACGTTCAGCCGTAATCGCTATCCGGATATGTCGACGCGCGAGGAGATTGCCATGTGGACCAATCTGACCGAGGCCCGCGTTCGGGTAAGCGCACACATACACTGCAAATTAATTGCCACATAAAACGTAGTCACAAACAAATACCTTAAGTTGCTTGCACCAAGTGCAAACAACTTGATTTCCCTAAGCTCGACATTCTTGATTCTAGCCCGACTAAAGCTCAAACGGAATGTAAGCTTTTCATTGTTCATCGGAAAGAAAATCCCATTGAATTTTAGAAATTAGACATCGTTTTTTTGCCAAGGTTTTCTCAGCTTATTTCTCAGAACGTGTATTTCTAAGAAGAAATTTTTTCTGTATTCAATTTAAAGGTATATTTAACTAACACTTAGAAATAAAAAGTCTAATTTTCGCCGAGTTTTTTCATAAGTGATACAGGCAACTCTAAAATTAGTTCTTATTAATAAACTTTAGTATTTGAAGACTTAACATTTTCAGACATTTTAGAAAGTTTATAAATTCATATAATTTAACTCTAATATTAAAGCCGAGCCAGTAAATTTCATTAATTTTGCATACTACTTCTTAGAAATGCATTTCTTAATAGTGGAAAATATTTCTAAGTAATAATAAAACAAGATATTTGGATTGTCAATTTGAGGCAAGCCCTTCAAATTTGTATAGCATATTTTTCTTATATTTAGAAATTCTTTGGAAAACAATTCGGAAATATTTTAAATCTGTTCTTTTCTTAAGCCAAGTGCAAGCAGCACAATTAAAACACGACCTGCTCAAGCCCAGGCCAAATGTGTGCCTTTCATTGTGTATTTTTCGCTCTGTGTACATTTCATATTAATTGCAAAGCCACAAATTGTAAACAGCAGCAGCAGTCGAGGCAGACGAGGCAGCAGCAGCAAGTGCCACATCAATTTTGTGCGCTGTGTGCAATTATGCGGCAATTACTGCGGCGGTGGCCAAAATGACCGCAATGCAACCGCAGCACGTAGCTGCACACCAGGCCCACACACACAATACACACACACACAATGGAAAATGCCAGTGGCAACTCGTAAATATATTCGTGGCAAGCAAGCATTTTCCTCTTTTAGGCCGTTTGAATTCGCGCGGCTTAAACGCACTGCTGGCCACAAAAAAATAAATGAAATAACCGAAACCCGTCGCCATTTTGTGTGTGTGTATAAATTTATGTTGCAACGAGGCCTGTGGCTGGTGTTGCAGCATCGCCGGTTTTGGGCTTAACAATGCAGTGGCAAACTTGCCATAAATTGCCGACTCGATTTGTGGCTACAAACTTTTGGCGCAGTTTGCAGCGTTCGCAGCGTTTGCCACATTTATGGCCGTCCAGTCGACTCCAGTGTAAACTGGGCCGAGAATCACCGCGGAATAGTTGCAAGCTTATCATCAAATTGCCTCGCAGCTGTTTGAACATGCCACGCCAATTGCCACACAACAGCCATTGACAGTCTCAAGCGTTTGTAAGATAGTGGCAAGGTGGTTGGGTGGGGGGAGGAGTTGTAATTGTTTGTGGTATCTGGGCAACAACAGTTGTAATTGTTTGTAAACGATAGTTGGTAAACAATTGAGCAAAAGTTGTATGCACATAAGTGGCGCCAAGCGGCAAATATGCGTGGCAAATATCTATGGAATATCTATAGACCGATGATGATAGCCAACCAATATCACGCATATCTATTTACTCTGTCTGTCCATCTGTCCATCTGTCCGTCTGTCAGTTTGTCTGTCAGTCAGGACAGCGACACGACACGACCACACATAGATAGATATAGATACGATTGTGGGGCACATTATTACGAGACACGGTCTCGACTTGACGCCCGATTGATCGATGTGAACGATCAGCATTTGATGTGCATTCCAACATATTTTGCACACTCAAAAAAAACAATAGCTACTTATATCTATGATACATTCAATTATATAGAAAATCGAGTAGAGTACCTTTACAATGTAAAGAGTATTTGTAGAGCGCCAAATATTGCATAACCTTGTACAACTTTCGAAAATTAAAATTATGTATATATGCTCTAAAAGTCAACAATAGAATTTTCTTTATTAAAATAAAATTAACTTAATCATGAACAATATGTCATGGAAATATGTTGCCAAAAATCAATAACAGATTTTACACTATGCAGATACATTATGAAAGATAATTTGTTTAATATAAATTTAAATTTATTATAAAATTATAAAAAATAATCTTGTATCTTGATTGTACAATTTATAAGTTTCTGTACTTCTTCGAATTATAAAAAATATAAATCTTTTTTTTAATTGTGAAGAACTTTATTTAAATTGTGTCACAGAAATCTTTGCTATATACAAAAAACAAGAAAAATAAATTAGCCTTCGACAACCTTAGATTTTCGAAAATGGAACTATGTTCTAAGTAATCAAGAAGAGAATGTCCAATTAATTAGTTAAAATTTGCTCAGTTAATCAAAGAACATTATTTTTAATCGGAATTCTGATTTTTTGTCTGAGTACAGATACAAATTAAAGCCTTTAATTTTTTAACTTTATTGTAAATAAAGTTGAGAACTTACATTACTAATTTTGTTGTTATTCATTATTTTCCTAAATGTTAGGAGCATAATAATGAAAATCTTAACTGGTCAAAATAATTTACAAAGATTTTCAATTGGCTTGTAGAATTTGACTACATTTTAATCATATCTTTGGCTTCTTTTTCCCTGAGCGCATTAGACGAGTTTGGCGTTAATTGATCGAGGAAAGTTAATGATATGGTATCATATAAATGCAATTAGTTGGCATATAAAAACCATCTGCCGGTTTCAAATTTATGCAGATATAAATGTATAAAAATGTTGACAAATTGCTGGCATACAAAAAATATATTTCATGGTTTTTCTATGCAAATTTGTTGGTGGCGCATATGCCAAGAATTTTGTATAGTTCAACACTTGACGACAACTATAAAGAAATTAGCTGCGGCAGAGCAGAGAAACAAGTGTCTGAATGGGGATGGGATGGGAAGGGATGAGGGGGGGGATGAGGGGGATGGGATGGGATGAAGGGAAATTATGTCAATCTAAACATGTGTTGCGCTCAATGCATAAAATATTGATACAGTTTGTTTTATGGTCCATTATATATATATGATGATGACACAAAAGGTTTGCGTATTGCTGGAGTTTGACTTTTGGGGTGCGAACCCTCCTCCCTTACACTCCAACCCCTACCCCTACCACTCTCCCAACTGTATGCACAGATATAAAATGCAAAACAATGCGAGGCAATTTGTCAGCAGCATTGTGGCAAACGAGGGTTGTTTAATGAATTAGGAAACCGCACGAGAATTAATGATCATGATCGTGCTGCTTGCGCTGCTCTTTTTTGAGGGGTTTGGGCTTAGGGCAAAATAACATTTGACTGCAATAATAGCATAGGCAATAAAATTTATCAAATATACAAAAGGATTACATCTCGCTCAGCTAACAGCTTACAAACATATATACAAATATATATATATAAATCTGGGTGGGTTTAAAATTGTCAAAAAAAAAACAGAAAACAGAAAACAGAAAGAAGAAAAGTAGAAAAGAGCAGCCCCGTCTGGGCAAACAAAAGCGTTGCATTGGCCAAGGGGAGGGACGGGGGCAGAGGCAGGAAATGTTTTTGCTGCTGTTGCTTCTTGGGCAGACAGACGGGCGGACAGACAGACAGACAGACAGAGAGGGAGACGCCCCTGATGGCAACTAATCTGAGGATTTACATGCGCCGGCAATTATGGCAATATGTTCGCTTGTCTCTGCTAACCGACTGACTTGCTTTTCTTCTATTATTTTATTTTTTTAAATAAATAAACATTACTGAATTGCACTCGCAATTTAATTCAATTAACAGTCCGAAACAAAACTCGTAAAAACATTTGTTGCTCCACACACAAATCGAATGCCCAACTGGGACGTGTATAAAAAACTGCAATCGAAATCTGAACTCGAACTGCTCTTTCTGTGTCAGTTTTTTATGGTCAGGTGTTTGCAATGGCCCGGAAACAAACAACGACATTTATCTGTCTATGGGAAAGCCATTTCTGTGGCGGCATAAAAAGGAATGGCCATAAAGGTGCCCACAATATGGACAGTTAAGAGTTGACAGCAGTACTTGGCGTAGACAACAGAAAGAACTTCATTTCAGCTAGTAACTAGTTGCTTGAAGTTGAAAAATAGTATTAAAAGTGAAACTACTGAAAATGTGGTATAATAAAGTGAAGGAGCTTGTAACAATGGCTGAAGGAATTCTCTCTGACCAAATAAAGTATTAATGTTCTTAATCAGAGCTGGATAATTCTCATTTATATGAAATGCAGCTCAATTTTATTTATATTTATAGATAGATAATAAAATCACATTTATAGAAATACAACATTTCAATTGATATATAAAATACCCAGTTGTATTATTTATTAATTAATTTATTTTTTTATTTTATTTAAATCGGATAAGAACCACTGATTTTGGTAATCCAAACGTAAATTAAATTGAAATTTAAAATATAATTTCATCATACAAAATTCAATTATATATTTAGAGAGGGGGCGGAGTTAAAACGAGCTTTAATATTGTTTATTTTACTAATAGCTTTAGCCGAAAGTTTGCACACAAAAAGTGCTCTATTAACGAGTCAATGGGTTGAAGCGAGAAGCGAATAGTGTCAACAGTTAGATGAGCTTTAAGCTTTAAGCTTTTTATGGGATTAATTGTGTTTACCCAGAGCCCACTTAATGCTAGGAAACACTTGCGGTTACAAAGCTGTTTATAGAATTAATAAAAAGATTATTTTATCATGATTTTTAAACATTTTAAACCCTTTGTTGAGTTTTACTTAATTTTTGTGATAGAAAAATGTGCGGTTTCTCTACTTTTTACCAATAAAAAATCAAAATAAATCACCTCGAAGTAATCAAAAACTTTTAGTCTTTAATCTGACCATATTTTGAGCTATAAAGTATAAAATAATGAAGATCTGAAGAGTTATTGCGCTCACAGACAAAAAGCGAGCCCCAAGACACGAAACGCTTATCAATAAATTGTTTGCAATCAAAAATGTTCACTTCAATTTCAATTTCATGCTAGCCAAGCGCAGTCTCGGCCGGAAGTGAGAAGTGAGAGCCCTAAACAACAACAACAATAACAACAACAACAAATTAAGCAAATAAAAAACGTATTTAGCTGCAATTTGTGGCCATCAATCAAAATGGCAGCTCTTCACTCAAAACTCAGAGACGCTTAGAAACAAAAAACAGACCCGTAACTTTTGCCAAATGGTCACATTGGGCCACTTCTCCTATACCCGTAATATATATATATGTTTTTTTAACAACTTTACCTGATGAAGCAGCACCAGCATAAAACATAGACCAAGGACTGAGGAGAGAGTAGAAAGGAGAAAGGAGAAAGGCGTTGTCATTGCCGCTTTCATCAAAACCAATTAGGATTTTCTGCTTGAGTCAGCGGGTGCTCCGGACTCTCTCTCCCTCTCTCCCTCTCTCTCTCTCTCTCTCTCTGCTCGTCGAGTGGAAAATTGCGCTGGTTTTTCACACACACACACACACACACAGTTTTTGTTGCTATGCAGACACATCAATTTGCCATCATGCAAACTCTGGCAATTTTTTTTAGGTTGGCCCCAAACTTCAACAACTTGCTAAATGATACGTGAAAATGACAGTTGACGAGATCGATGACGTTAGTTTTCCCAACGATGATGATGATGATGATGATGATGGTGATGAGGATGGTGCTGAGCAATGTACCTTGACAAATTGACACATTGCTGCTGTTGGGCAATATTGAAATTGGCCAAGACTTTGATTTATGCCCTGTTTGCTGCAACTTAAAAGTTGCCTTTCTCACGCTGACAATATTTAACCAGAGTCACAGCTCAATCTCTGTGTGGCTCATGCGATTTCAATTAACTGAGCGCAACTAATTCGATTAAGGCAATTACCGAGCAAATAAATGCGCATTAAATTGGCCACGAGCCAAACGACAACAAACCAAAAACTTTGACTCACTTGTCAAAGTTCAACTTCGGTTCCCACAAAACAAACAAAACATTTTCAACCAGACAGTTCAGTTTAGGCCCAGTTTTTGCATACATACGCGTGTCCACATTTAGCTACGGCAGGCAATGTTGCACGAGGCACGAGGCAAGGCCCATAAATTGCAACCCCAGTGAATTGTGCGCTGATTTAAGATACAATGTGGCAATGCGGCAACAAGCGCTAAAGCGCATTGCATGAAAGTGCCCAAAATTTGAGCTGGTTTAATTACCTGAACATTGCCGCTGCAAATTTACGACTACAACTGTGTCTGCCTGGGAAACAACTACCATTTTAGCTACAATTTGTTAAGCGTAACTTGAAATCAGATCTGGGAAAAAACACACCTAAACTTAACTAAGTTAATAATACTGCTCTCTCATAAAGCATAAAGTTGCACATGGGGCAGGCTATATATATACTTATAGGATTTCAACTTCCTCCAGATTAATTAGATATTATTAGGCTTTTCTAAATGTTATTCAAATTAAATTTGATTATTGCTAAAGTATCTAGAAATTGCTTACAGCTGTGCTGTATAAATTATGAAAACTTATTTTAAAAACGTACAATAAATTATAAAACTATAGAAGAATATCATTTATAATATTCAAGATTCATTTAATTCAAAATTCTTTAAGCTAGTCTCAAAAATCATACATCATAATTGCTTAAAACTCTCAAATTATTAAAGCAGCTGTAGAATCGAAAGCTGATCAATTCTACTATACACATTATAATAATTCTATATAAATATAATTTATAAAACTCTAACATTCATTTACAAAAAAATTCAAAATAATGCCAAGATTCCTTAAGCTAGTATCCATAAGTACTCAAAAACTATACAACAAAATTGTATTAATCCCTGAGACGTAGATTATGAAAGCAGCAGTTATATAGTAAATTAATCAATTCTAGATAAATATCTTTAATTAAAAACTACTTGAAAATATTCACTTAAAGTCGCTCGCTGCATTTTTCAGCCAACCTAAAGTATCCTCTAAAATAATATAAAAAGAAACTCATCAGAAAAGCCTTTG
This sequence comes from Drosophila melanocephala, assembly GCA_037043625.1. Taxonomy (NCBI): domain Eukaryota; kingdom Metazoa; phylum Arthropoda; class Insecta; order Diptera; family Drosophilidae; genus Drosophila; species Drosophila melanocephala. The sequence continues at coordinate 536,100 of JBAMBD010000597.1, read as the reverse complement.
CCATTTGTGGCGTCTGTTCGAAAATCCCAAACCTCAAACCCAAACCCAAACCCGAACCCAAACCTCGAGTGTCAGTATCTTATGTATCTGTATCTGTATTTGTGGCTGAGTATCTGTGTGTCTGTGTGCGCTGCGCAAAACTTCAGCAATAAATTACAAAGTTGCCATTTTGTTTTTTATCTACTTGCTTGCTTTTGTTCGCTTTTGTTTTTGTTTTTGTTTTCGCTTTATTTTTTAAATATTTTTTTGTTGCTTTCTGTACTTTTTGTTTGCAAAATAATTTTGATTTATTTTTTGTGTGCTCCCCAACTTAAATGCTCTGTATACAGTTTCTTTTGGCTCTTTTTTGTTGTTGTCGTTGTTGTTTCTTTTTTTTGGGGTTGGCACGCTGAGTTTATTTATATAAAGCTCTCCATTAAAAAAGAAAGGCAACACCAACAACAACAACAACAACAGCAACAACAACAGTAACAGTAACAGTAACAGTAACAGCAAAAGCAATGGCAGGGAGTATTTATGTATATTTGTATTTATAATTACTGCACATGCGTATTACGTAGCGCCCCCTTCGTGACAGCCATTGGGGGTACAACTTGGCTGCGGAAATGGGGTTTGCATTTTTGGGGGAGTTTTTCGCACACACACACGCACACACCAACACACACACACACACACACACACATATATGAACGCCCGCGGGCGACATACGACAGACGGATACATAAATTTTCAAGTTGGCGGCAATATAATAAATTATGCGGCACGGCGACGCAATAAAAGAAAATGGCTGCCGCAAGCTTTTAAAACTTTAACTAACTTGCAACACAGAGCCATGCCCTCATACACTCGACGAAAAGTGCTGTTGCTATGCGCGACACAATTCCCAAATTCCCAAGATTTACGCCAGTTTCTCAAAACATTTATAAGTCGTTCTTTATTTTAATATAAGTCGAAGATTTTCTACCCCAATTTAAGTAGAAATATACTCTATTTGCTTTCTAGAAGAAGTTTACTGCTTATGCTTAAAAAGTGATAAAATATTCTTTACTTAAATATTAGTTACACATTTCCCACCCTCATGATTTGGGTATTTTGCCGAGTGTACTCATCTTATGCCCTTAAATACTCAAATAAAAATGGTGTTACTATGGCAGATAAAATTCCAAACATATTCTACAAAATGTTATAAATCATTCTTAACTTTAATATTTGTTAAAGATTTTCTACCCTAATCATTTTGGGTAGGCACTCATCTACTATATCTTTTACTCTTCCAACTTTAATGTTTGTCGAATTCCCCAAAGTTTACTGGTTATACTTAAAAAGATATAAATCATTCTTAGCCTTATTGTTAGTCAAACAGTTTTGACTATAATAATTTGATTTGAAATATAATTAGTATTTTTTTAGTTGAGTGTACTCTTCCTTTAGCTCTTCCCCTTCCTTTGCTAAGATACACACAGAGAAAAATGCTATTGCTATGCAAAGTGGAAGGAAGTAAAAATCCCATGGCTTACTGCATATCTTATAAACTAGCTAGTTTATTGCTTACTTTAATATTGCTCGAACATCTGGGACTTTAATAACTTGATTAGAAATGTACTCAATACTTTCTTCTCACTGATACACTCAAAGAAAAATGTTGTTGGTGTTGCTTGAAAGGGAGATTAATTTCGCACCGTTTACTGCATGTTCTTAAAAGGATTTAAATCAGTCTTTACTTTAATGTTAGTCAAAGATATTCAATTCTAATAAATTTAGTATATTTTTTAGCTAAGTGTACTCATGCCTTGACTCTTCCCCTTCCTCTTCCATCTGCACAGGTGTGGTTCAAGAACCGACGGGCCAAGTGGCGCAAACGTGAAAGGAACGCAATGAATGCCGCCGTTGCCGCAGCGGATTTCAAGAGTGGATTTGGAACACAGTTCATGCAGCCGTTTGCCGATGATTCACTGTACTCATCGTATCCGTATAACAACTGGACCAAGGTGCCATCCCCGTTGGGCACCAAGCCCTTCCCGTGGCCCGTCAATCCGTTGGGCTCGATGGTGACCAGTAATCATCATCAGAACTCGGTCAATTGTTTCAATACGGGTGCCAGTGGTGTGGCAGTCAGTATGAATAATTCCATGCTGCCGGGCTCGATGGGCTCGACGCTGACCAATACGAATGTGGGCGTGGCTGGTGCACCATGTCCGTATACGACACCCGCCAATCCGTATATGTATCGCACCGCCGCGGAGCCCTGCATGAGCAGCAGCATGTCCTCGAGCATTGCCACGCTGCGCCTCAAAGCGAAACAACATGCCACAGGCTTCAGCAGCCCCTATTCGGCCCCATCGCCAGTGTCGCGCTCCAATTCGGCCGGTTTGTCCGCCTGCCAATATGGCGTGACGGATGTTGTCTGAGAAAACGCTCTCGGTGCTCTGCTTAATCAGCATCAGCACCACTTGCAACATTTCTCCGGCCAGCACAATGGCAATGCCATGCAACAGCATCACAACAACAACCACAACAGCAATGGCAACAACAACATGTTGCATAACAACAACAACAACAACAATCTGCTGTTGGATCATAGCGACTTGGGTCTGGGCGGAGGCGGTGGCAACGAGGAGGGGGGCGTTTCGGGTGCCCACAATGATGACAACAACAAATCGCCATTGGGCGCCAATGGTTTAATTTCAGCTAGTGCTGGTGGTGGCGCCTCCAGCAACAACGACAACGGCGACGATGTGGATGAGGAGATCATCGATTGAACTAAGTAAATATACATAAAAAAAACTATATATATATATATAAAAAGCAACAAAAAAAAACTATATATGAGTACATATATAAATATTTAAATCAAGCCTACTTATAACATAAATAATTAACAATTTGTTATTGTAAAACTGCATAAATCAGCAAAAACCAAAAAAAATAAATAAAAATCCCCTAAAATTAAGCGTATTTAAATTAAATTTTAGATGCAGTAAAAGTGGCAAAAACAAGAAGAAAAAACAAAACAATAAAAAAAAAACAAAAACGACAGAAAAATACAACTTTTTTGAAGAACAATAATTACATTTATAAAACAAAACAAAAAAAAAAGATGCAAAGAACAAAAAAAAAAAGAGGCCCACTTTGTGTGCAGTTTTAATTATTTGGGATTAAGCGCCCAGCCAGAAGAGCCGAAAAATTAATTACAAATTGATAATTGTGTTTTTAATACATACAAAAATATGAATATATATATATATATATATATATATATATATACACATATATTTTGCATTTCTGCGTTGAGATTAAATGCCGATTATGTTCATTTAAATTAAAAAAGAAAAAATGCAAGACAAGAAATAATAAAAAAACAAAAAAAAAAACAAATCGTATAATGTATAATGTTAAGTGTTTTGTACATATAAAGCAAATATTTAGCTATAGGCAGCAAGCTGTATTTATAAGTAAATAGTTCGCTCTTAACTAATTGAACTAATTAGCTATACTACCTAAATAGCAAAAAAAATAAAATAAATAATAATAATTAAAATTTTCTGCGCAACAAAAACTAAAACAAAACCAAAAAATCTTTACTGTGAGGCGCTTAAATAAAAATTTCAAACAAGAGGAAAGATCTAACTTGGGCAAGCCGAAGATCACATACACTTGCAGAGCGGAGTAATACTATATATAAAAAATTACAATGTAAATTTAAGAAGCCAACCGATTGTTCCTATACAGTAGTCCGACTTTTTGTTACTTATTATAGTCCGATTCTGACTGCCGCAAAAATACGAATAAACTCCAAGTTCTATCCAGATATCACAAATACTGACAGAGTTCACACAGTTGGGTAAATCGATGGACATTTTCCATTTTCGGATTAGACTCTTTCCTTCACAAAATTCAAAAACCCTCTGCAAGAGTATAAAAAGTAAAATTCAAAATCCGCCTATAGTTTAAATGCCAATTTTTGTTTTGACAGCACATATACCAAATATTAATATATTTATATATATATAGTGCATAAAATATATGTATTGTATAATGAAAACGTATCAAGATCAAAGTCAAAAAATGTATTGTAAACAAAATATATCAAAAACGAAAACAAAACAAAAACCGTAGCACTTTCTAAGGAGTTGTCTAGTCGTATAAACAACAACAAATAGATGAACAAAATGAGAAAACTACTAAAAACAACAACACATATAAATAAATATATATATATATATAGATATATATATATATATATATATATATATATATACATATATATGTATATATATGTATTTAATAATTGTACACTTAACATTACTAGTTATAGAAATTAAATCAAAACCAAAAACAAAAAAGTGAAACCAAAAAAGAACAATAAAAATTATGAAAAAAAAACAACAATAATTTTATTTCGCATTTATGAATAATGAGTTATTTTGTCTCTCGAAAAATGCAAAATTAAAAAATCAAGCTGTAATTTATGCGCAGGTTGTTTTTCAGCTGCGGACTCTGGAGACGAATGGAGAGCCATTTTGCCCTGCGGTTTGTTCTGGTGGCAAGTGTTTAATTTAGCAGCTGAATGGAATGGAGAAGGAGGCGGAAACTGGTGGCAGGATGTGCCATCCATCAATTTATTCATTACAATGAAATTATGTCGAATTTATATGCACCCCACCCAACGACCGACCGACCGACCGACCGACCGGCCGACAAAATGACAATCGCCAACCTTCCCCCTTGGCAGAAAATCACCGCACAATAAAAATAATAATAAAAGGACATGCCGCTGCTGATGCTACTCTTCTTGTTCTATGCAAAATGCCCAATGGGGGGTGGTTCCCGGGTGCAGGGTGCAGGGTGCTGGGTGCTGGGGTACAGAGGGTTCAGGGAACTGTGCTTAGAACACAGGGCTGGGCATCAAATTTGAATTTCATATGCTGGGCTGCCGACGCTCACTTGCCGCTGATTGAAGGCAGGCTAATAAAGTGGTCACGAGTCGGCCGAGGGACGAAAGAAACACCTACCCCACCCCCACCCCACCACCACCCCAACCCCTGCTGCGTTAAGCGTCGTTCAATGCACAGGGTCGAGGGAGTTGTGGGGGAGATGGGCCAAGCCATTTGATTTATTTTATTTTCGCATTTCTGCCCGCTGTTAATGTTTTAATAAGATTGATTTTATTGCGGCCGCTTCTCATTCGAGACGTCTGCACGTCAAAGTCAAAGGGTTAATAAGATTCAGCCTGCTGTTTAAGAACTTTATTATACCCATTGCCCCCTTGCCCCTTAAAAGCGAGGCCCCCCGCCCTCACCCATCAAATTGCAATTGCCTATGCACGAAATTAGCAAATAAATTGCTTGAATAAACAGCTAAACGAAGCATGGATAGTAAGGACTAGGGATGAGCAGGGAGCTGGCAAGGATGTGGGGAATGTTTTCGGGGAAATAGATGTAGATGGAGATGTGTGTGGAAAGTATCTGGAAACGTTATCGCATTGCGCCACACAATGAATGACAATGCGTAATTAACTTTTTGGCGTAATTAATGCCAAGTCTAATTATTGTTAATCATGCTCAGCCTGGCACAAGCAGCAATATATATGAGCTTCAATTAAAATCAGCAAACATGCCAACCCAAATACATATATACAAACATATATATATATATACATATATCACACTTATATATATATATATATATATTGCAGCGAATGATGTTTGTTTGTGTTCATTTTATGCACATACATAAGTAGATGCTTTCAATGACACTGACTTAAAGTGGCACTCAACGCTTACAATCAATTTGCTGCACTAATATATATATACTATTTTAATATGCAGACAAATAAGCAAAATTTGATAGCTTAAAAAATATCTGAAATGCATTGCAAATGAAGTTGTCAAGAAAATTAATTAGAATGTAAATGCTATAAGTTCGTACAGGTTTGATAAGGTTTTGGGTTTTAAACAACAAGGAAAAGCACATGGTAGAGACTTATGAATAAGAAGATTATAGAAGTATAGAAGTATATATATATATATTCAAATTTGTAATCAATTAGGAGATTAGGAGATGCCCTTAACCCATATATTATAAAATTAAATCCAGAGCAGGCTAGCTAATAGTAGGTATGTGTTTACTACTCAAACTTAATGAAATTTGTACAGTTATTCAATAATATATCTGGGTATATATTATTTAGAAGGCTATATTTTTACAATTGTATCTTTTGCTGCTATTGGTTACCGATTCTTTCGAGCTTGGGGAAACGTGTGCAGTTATTTATTGCTAAGTCATAAATACTTAAAATTAAATAAAAATATAAATTCAAAATTTAAGCGCTGTTAGTTTTATAGACTCTGAGAAACGCTCCTCTATCAAGATTATATCGGCTCTGCTGTTCATGCTGATCAAGAATATATATACTTTATGGAGTTGCAGATGCTTTCTTCTGCCTGTCCACAACTTCATACCTGCATACTTGTCCACAACTTCATTAAAGTATGGCCTAAAACTATTTGCACAAATTCTGCAAATTTACATTAGGATTAATCTGCCATGTCAATTATCAGCTGGTGTCATTGTGAGTCGGGTATGTCTGTATGTACATGTAAATAAGTATGTAAATTTTTGTAGGGGAGCATGTGCTTGCAAGCAGCGCCATCTTGAAATATTCCTAAGACAAAGGCAAGAGCGACAGCCACAGACACGCACAACACAAACGCAACACAAGCAACAAAAGCAACAAACACTTTGCTGTCAGCCATTCCATGATTTGCCTGCCAACCTTCCAATTCCGGTTTTGCCCCCTTTCCTCATCCCTTTTTACTCTTCCAGCAGGCAGCCAAAATGGGAGAAGCTGCTTTCAACTTGACTCGACTCGACTCGACTCGACTGGTTGTGGCATCATTCTCCATCATTAAGTTTGTCAGTGTGCGGCAGCTTCATCATTATTATTCCTGTTGTTGCTGTTGTTGTTGTTCAGCTTCTTATTTTTGTATTTTGTTTGTTGTTACATGGAATCTCGTCATCGTCATCGTCATCATGATTTGTTGTTGTATTTTTCCTTTGGGTACTTGTCTTTCTTAACTCATTGCGTTGGCAATAAATCTTTGCCACTCTTATCTTGCCACGCACACAGTTGAAGTTACTCCACCCCACACCCCCCTCTCTTTGTGTTGAATTTAGGCCTGGTTAAATGTATGGCACCTGCTTAGCCAGGCCATTAGAAAGTTGGCTATCTAATGAGTCTTTCGGCTGGCTGGCATCGGCAAGCTTGGCCAGCTGCAAATTCAATTTGCAACACTTTTTACGAGCCATTCGGCAAGCAGGCGCAGCTTTAGGGCTCATTAAATGCAAATGAAATATGAGCCAAAAGCCAAAATAATTCGCAACTTATAAACATGGTCGACTCAAGCAAAGTAAACAAACCAAACCAAACCAAACCAAAAACTCGAAATGCTGCCAGACCCAAAGAATTACAAAATGGAACCGGACCTCAACTTGATACACACAGAAAAATAAAGCCTGAATTTAAATTGAGGTCAAAATCTAGAAGCGAGAGCTTAAATTTGTTCCTTGTTTATTTAATGTAATTTTACAAAAAGTTTATATATATACACATTTTTAATTAAGTTAAAATAATGTTACCAATTAAATGTTTATTTTTCTGTTTTGACCTCTGTCTTATAATTAAAATATGTATTTTGCTAGCTCAAGGTCAAATGTGTTTTTTTTGTGGGAGCCATTAAAAGAACGTATTTAAATTAAATAATATGAAATAAAGAGAGTATACTTAAATTTAAATTTCAAATTTAAAAATACTAAAAAAAAGACGAGCGTAATAAATCTTAGGTATTAAAGTGTAAAATGCTTCAACATTTTTTGGAAGCAGTTGGGAAACCCAGAAAGAAATGCCAACCAGACCAAAAACAACTTTGTCCTTGTCCTTCTACTTTTTAATTCCAATTTGCTTTTAAGAATTTAGATTTTGGTATTATTGATTTCAGATTGTAGAACATTTAATCGAAACCAAGAATTATACCGTTAGATAAACAAGTTTGTTGAAGTATTAACTTTTATTTCCGTTTTGACTTTCAATGATAAAGAATACTTTATTTTTTTATTTCAGGTTGTAGAGACTTTACTCACAAGTTTGTCATCTTTTTATTTGTCATGACCATTTTCACTTGCAAGATTTATGAATGAATTACGTTGATTGTATAATTGTGGATTACAGAGTATAAAACTTTTTGACCAAAATCGAAACCCAACAATTTATATTATTCTATTGACAAGTTCTGATTTCCTATTTGTCATTAACAATTTCACTTTTCAGAACTAAGAATGTGTTATTCTTGATTTCAGATTGTGGAATCTTTGCGAAGTGAGGCTAAAATCTAAAAATCATTAATATACAATATTATTCAGTTAGATATTATTGTTGATTTTTTATTACACATTTCCTCTTTAAAGTAACAATATTTGTAGATGGTAAATTCTACTTTATTAAGATTTTCTGAAAAGAAAGCATCCCCTTTTTCTCAGTGTGTAAACACATGGTATTGTATATGTTGCCTTTTATGGCACAAAAAGGGCGCACATAAAACACGACACCATTTTGTTGTGCTTATTGTTGTTGCTGTTGCTGTGATTGTTGTTGTTGTCGTTGTTGTTGGGGCCACTTTATTTATTTCAAATTTACTTTTGGCCATTTTATGTTGGCAAATTTTGACCTAAAAATCATAAAAATTGTAATCAAAATGCAGCAACGCACACAATTTATGACCGAGAGCAGGCAGGCAATATGTGACAGAGACTGAGAGAGAGAGAGGGCGCTAGAGTGTGAGAGAGTGAGAGGGGAACAGGTTCTAATAACGTTCTAAGCGCGAGTCCGGCACGGAAGTTGCAGCAGCTAGAAGAAGCTTGAGGCTCAAAGCTTATGGCTTTTTAATGGTGCCGTGTGTCGGTTTTGTGGCAAATAAAATGGCGCACATTAAAAGCATGTTACGAGCCAGCACCAATAAGAGTGAGAGCGAGTGAGAGCGAGAGTGAGTGAGAGAGAGAGAGAGAGAGGAGCGATATTGAGGTCATGCATGGCTGCCGTTGGGTAAATAAAAAACACATAAAAATTGTTTTACGAGTTACAGCGCCAAATGCTCAAGCAAAAGGACTAAGTCAACGAAAATGCAATAAAAAATCAAAATAAAGAAAGAAAAGCAGAGCAAAAATAATGTGTGGCAAAAATAAAATTGACAATATTGTCATGTGAGCGACCAAAAAAACGAAAATGAGTTCAATTTTAATTTACTTAAAAGGCATAAATAAAAATCAGCACAAAACAACGCAACTCAAACCACTGTGCATGAGTACCCCAGCACGTCCCCCTCTCTCTCTCTCTCTCTCTCTCTCTCTCTCTCTCTCTCTCTGCTGCTGATTGTGGCGCCAATGATTATTCTGGGTTTTGTCATTTCAATTCGCATTATCCTTTGCACTTATTTTACTACTTTGTGCGCTGCGTTCCCCCAGCTCCGCACTCTCTCTTCTTGTCTTACATTTTATACAGATCTAACTGTAACTCTGTGTGTGTGTGTGTGTGTGACTGCTGGGGTGTGTTTGCGTAATGGCGTGTGTGTGTGTGTGTGTGTAGTAGTCGTCGTCGTCGTCGTCGTCGTCTGCCGAGTAACTCGCATTGTCATTGTGCAAATAAAATATGTCACGACTCGCCCACTCCACTCCAACGCAGCGTGCTTTGGCTCTACTCCCTCCCCTCTCGTACCCTTCTCCCACCCTCTCCCACCCTACCTCTCTATCTCTCTACCCATTTGCTCCTTAACGTAACTTTAGCCGAAACACGCCCCCTTGCTGTGTGTGTGTGTTTGTGTTTGTATGTGTGTGTGTGTGTGTGTGTGTGTGTCTATCTAACCTTTTGTTGCCCAGTGTAGCAGTCATTGTACACCACACACAATGAGCCACACTATATCTATCTATACTGCCTAACTGCTTGTTATTGTTCTCATTGTTGTTGTTGTTGTTGTTGTTGTTGTTTTTACTTTTCCAGTGAAAATCGCTTTTATATAAACTTGAATGAGCGCTGCGAATGTAAATTGGTTAGCCAAAAACTGGCTTATATTTCAGCCTAGACTTTTTTTGCATGCATATTTTATACATATTTTCTTTTCTTTTTTTCTTTTCTATAGAAACCGTTGCACAATATTATAATATATATATAATACACTCAAATTTTTAAAAATATTTGTAATTAGCAAGAGTTATTCAAATTTACCTGGAGACTGCGAAAAATTATATTAAACAAATATTTTAAAGAGGTCACCAAACAGTAAATTATATCAAATAAAATCCAAGTTGCGACGGTACCAAACTTTACTCAGCCCTAACTCTGAGAATTAGACATATATAATACGAAATTTATAGTTGAGAAAACGATTGGGACTCGATTTTATATTAGATTTATGATTTATAAAAAGTGTTTGTAGGGACAAGTCAAGTTTCCCAGAGTCATAACTTTGTCAAAAGTTGTCCGATCTTCGAAGACTTTAGTTTTAATCATGATTTGATTCTACAATAATACTACATTTAAAATTGTAAAGACTATTTTTGATCGATTCTGATGTTAAAATTAAGTTATCCGATTTTCAAAAGATAGTGCTTTTTATTCATAGTTTATCGTATCATATGTCTTTGCTTGAGAGACAATTGATAGCTCCACATTGATAGCTTTGTCAAAACTGACCCGATTTTCAAAAATCAGCATATTTCAGTAATGATTTTAGTAATGATTCCAGAAATATACTAAATTTAATGTGTGAAATGCGAATTTGCTTAGAAATTCATATTATAATTATATAAAAATTACGCCTTTTACCCCTTGATTATTTAGTGTTGCTTGTTTTTTATAATCTCAGTCAATTTGACTATTTGTTGCTGAATTGACTTTTGGCATTGTGTGTGTTCTTGTTCTATCTTCATCATTTTGCACTTTGGCAACAAACATTCGCTTCTCACCTTCCATCCACTAAAACTATACACAAAAGCTAAATCCAAATCCATGATTTCAGCTACCCAAATCCTTTTCAAAGCTTCAACCAGGTGAAAAATAACAAAATATGTTTTTTTTATTATTCTTTTACATTGTACATTTTTATAAAATGTTTTGTGAAAACTGGCACACACACAGATGAAAACACACACACACACACATGCATAAATGTATGGGGTAGCTATAAAAGACATTTTCCGCTCCTCTACTTGTAGGTGTTCCTGTGTATGGGTGTGTGTGTGTGTGTAGAGTGAAGAGTGCTTTTTGGCTAAATGCGAAATCGATTGGAAAACAATTTCCAATTTTTAAAGAATTATCGCCGCCATATTCGCGCGTGCTACACTAAATCACACATAAGCAACCTCTAAATCTGCTCTACCCGAGACACACACACACACCCGCACACACACACCACACACACACACACACACACACACACACATAACGACTACAAACCTTTTTTGGCGCAGCTTTTCCGTTTTGGCTCGTTTATTTCTTTTTTATTTTCCCCTGCTGCTCAATGGCAATATTTTCCATTTCATTTTCTGCGCGGTTTGGCTTTGACTACATGGCTGACTGCGTCTCTGCGTCTCTGTGTGTGTGTGCGCGTTATCTTTACCGCAGCATTACATACCCATCCAATACGTACATATATCTATACAGTTGCGAACAAAATATAGCATCACTCTCTTACAATAAATGTTTTCGAAAGTATCCTTAAATTCACAACTTATGAATACGTTTTTAGAAGTGGAAGAACACTCTTAAAATAAAGAAGAAAAACCATATTTTATTCACAGTTTTAAACTAATGAAAATGAACTTAAAATTGAAGTTAAAAAAAAATAATTTTATATTAAAAAAAAAACACAAAGAAAAAAAAAACGAAAAAAATAATTTTTCAAATTTACACTTTTAATTATGAAAATTAGAAATAAGCAAACGATTTCCATTAAGTGCGTGAGTGGTGTTATTATTTTTAATGCTACTTTTTGTCTCTTTTCTTTTCAAATTAAAAAAAAAATATATATATATATATATATATATTTTTATATTAAAAAGAATTCCTGTCGCAGTCATTTATAGGCGAATACAATATAATATATTAAAAGTCAAGATTTGAAAAACGTAAGTTGTGCTATTATTTTTTTCACAACTGTATGGATATATATATATACTTGTATATATGTATGTATATCTACTTATATAGAGACAACCCGCAGCCATTTGCTTTTATGTTCCTTTGGGTTATTGCACCTTTGACTTTGAGTTGTTGCGAATTTTCTTTTCTTTTCTTTTTTTTTATTTTGTTGCCACAATTTTTTGTTGTCACCCCAGGAGAAACAGCACCCCCAGTAACCGCCCCCGTCCCGCCCCGCCCTCCTAGAAGGCTGCTAAGTAAGCATTTCACATGTGCCATTTATTGTTATTTCTTTTTAACCAAGCCGCAAGTATTTCCTAATCAGCTTTTAACTACTATGTAATGGGATTCCTGAGGCTCATTCGCTCTCTCGCTCCCACTCCGTGTGTGTGTGTGTGTGTGGGTGTGTGTGTGTGTGTGGCAGGCAAAGGTGCCAAATCGTAATTTACATGGATTTCGTTGAGATACCCAACGAATTGAATTGAAAGCCAGAGCAAAGCTACCGCTAATGTATTGTAGATTATGCCAAATCCCGCACACAGTTTTTATGCCGCACGCATGTGCATTAACATCTCGATTTGATGCCGTTACTTCACCAGCTACTCCAGATACCCACTCACTTCCGCTTCCTGTCCCACTTCCAATCACTCCCTAGACATTGCCGCTGCTCGGACTACTCCTTGGGCTGAATCGCACATATCTCCGTCGATTGGCTCGCTGGCATTTTCTCAGACAGAGGCGCACCTCAAATGCCAGATTGAGGACGATGAGGAAGACCATGATGAGGCCGATAATGGCGCCAAAGATGAGTAGGAACCAGTGAAAATAACAGGACATGGTCACCGGTCGGCTCATCCAACCCGTCCAGCTGCCGGTGCACTTCTCGGCGATGCAACGACCCATTGCATTTCGTATACAGCCCTTGGCACAACAACCATTGGCACTCATCGATCCACAGGTTGTGCTGGTGGTATTGGTGGTTGCCAGCTCGGTGCAATCCTCACCGAGCACTGGATTCACCAGCTGACCCAGCAAAACGGCAACCAACAGAACGCTCAACATTATGCCACAGCCCAAACTTGCCACAGTTGCTCAGCTTGCTGTGTGGTTCTTCAATTTGTGGATTCCACTCGTCGTGTTTTTGTTTTAGCTGCAGTTCGGTTTTTGACTCTACTCCATCATCTTCTAATTTTGAAAGTGAGTTGAAAGAAAAACAAATTTCAAATGTGCGTTTGTGAAAAAAGAATACTAATAAAGTAATACAGGAATACAGTCAACGCCAGCTGACAACAGATATACAATTTAGAATGCTCTAGTAGAGAATGGCTTTAATTCCAAGCAGGCTGGCGGAGAATACACTCGAAAATAAATCGACATGAATTTGAGAAATTTGCAGCCTCTAAATAAAAAAAAACAGCTCAGAGTTAAGCTGTCAAAAGAATAAAGAATCTTCTTTTTAGACATGCATTTCTTAATTATAGAAAAAAATCCTGACAAATAGAAGTAAGCACCATATTTTTGTGGGTTGTCGATTTAAGGCAAGCCTTTCTCATTTTTAGACATTTTTAAATAATTTATTTTTTATTATCCAAAAACAAGATACTGTTTTACACTCGCACAACAGAGGCAGCTTTTGATAAAATGAATCTACATATGGTAAACGAGAACTGGATAAATCAACTCGACTTTTGATGCTCATCAGAAATATAAATACTTTCTGAAATTAAAGTTGCTTTCTGCTACGTAAATTTACACAACATTATACACTTGAATGTTTAAAAAGATTTTCACTTTGCGATTGCTTGGACTGTGAAATAGTGTCCGAGATAAAGAAATATAATTGTCATATGCCATATTGTTAGTCAATGTCAGTATCAGTGGAACTCGTGATTGTTGGCTGCATAATCTTTCGATCAAGATATTATGTACACACGCTGGGAGTGAAATAAATAACAATAAATAAACAAATAAATAATAAGAAATAATTTAAATAAGCACATTTGTTCACTTTAAAAAAAAAAACGTTAAAAAAATTCCACATTCAGCAATTTTGTTTTTGGCCAGATAAAGATAAAGATTTCTGAGAATGTTGTAAAAAAATGTATAGGCATGTTGCTTGGTCAATGTTTATCAAACTCGTGATTGTTGAATACATTATCTTTCGATTAACAATTTATGTACCTATCACTTAGAATGAAATAGACAATTATAATTAAATAAATAATTAATAAGAAATAATTTAAAGTGTCACATTTCATAACTCATAACTGGTGCATTTGATTATTGAGATTTTGTTTTTGAATTCGAAATGAAATCTCAATTGCTCACTTAATAAATCATTCATAAAAATTACGCATTCAGCACTTTTATTCTTAATCCGATAAACATAAAGATAAAGATTTCTGAATCTTCCAACGAAATTTATTGACAATTGCCTTACTGTTACCACTTGGAATTACATAATTCTCACTTAAGGTTCTCACTATAGTTCAGATATATATTCAGATATATATTCGAAAATATTTTGTTGCTGAATTCTATATTAAATCTCCCTTAATAAAGTGCGCATTCCACTTTTATTTTCAGTCATCATTTCATGCAATTTATTAATTATTTATGTTGGACAAAAAACTAATTTTGTGTACAGTGATCACTTTTGTCTAGTTTTCGCTGGTTTTGTACTCTCATTTGCCGGGGGCATGTATCTGGGTGGTGCTCTTGGACCAGGATACGGGACACCCGGTATAAACAGGACAGCAAACTATTGAATTTTGAGCTGTTGACGCTGCCGCTGGCGATGATTGAGGCCACAGACAACAAATATTATTAGCCAACCGGAGAGGACGCCGATGGAGAAGATGCACAGATCGAATCTACGTGCCACATCCTGCTCATTGTTGCAGTAATTGTTGGCGGCCAAAGTCTCCCCACTGCCCAACACCAGCAGCAACAAGAACAGCCCAAAATCTGTTTAACTATGGCATCAGAATACATTGCCACAGATCGAGTGTTTGGGTAATATATACTAAAGCTGTGATCTGGCGATATTCGTGTTTTATTCGCCTGTTTCTATTGGGTTTTTCCCAAACAAATTATTTAATAAGCATTTCGCAACTGCCCTCAAAATGTGAATTGTTTGCTCTGGCAAGAAGTGGTCCTTTGGGACTTTAATTACTCCTTGCTGCGTGGGATACACAAACATATACAAATAAATACGAATGATAGACTAGAAAGCACCTCTGTGCCAACCCACTTGCCATTTTTATTTTTTGTAGTGATTTATTTTAAAGTAACAAAGTTAATGAGATAAAATTAAAAGTGAGTTTAAATTAAAATTGAAAAGTGTTAGATTATATGATAAATACTTAACCGAGAAAATTATTTATTGAATAACATCTGTGCTAATTAGTCGCGAGTTATACATTTTTTCATTTCAAATGTATTTAAGAAAAAGCGATTAATTCATTTCTTTCCTGCATATAAATAGTTCCCTTTTTAAAAGAGCATCCCTGAAA
Source organism: Drosophila melanocephala (assembly GCA_037043625.1). NCBI lineage: Eukaryota > Metazoa > Arthropoda > Insecta > Diptera > Drosophilidae > Drosophila > Drosophila melanocephala. The sequence continues at coordinate 520,398 of JBAMBD010000597.1, read as the reverse complement.
GATATTAATATATTAACAGCCAATAATTAATGACGAAAACATTTTTAATTATTTTCTCTAAATGACGCCTGAACTTGGCGCTAAGTTCATCAGTTTAGAATTCACTATTCGTCATCTATATTGCTGCTGTTGACCCAATTTAAATATTTACAGGGTATTTACGTATGAAATCACAATTTCACAACGCTTAGCTAAATAAGCGATACAAGTCCGGATATAATAGAAATAAGTACACAGTGCACTATATGAAAACCAAATCAACATTACAAAGTGATTTTAATGTAATTCGTGATTTCGCATAATTATGAAGTAAATAATTAAAATGTATATGTGAGAGTGTGTGTGTTTGTGTGTGTGCTTGGGTGTGTGCGAGTGTGTGTGCGAGTGTGTGTGTGTATCTGGGTGTATGCTTAAAACCAAAATGAAAACATGAAAATTTAATGCAGCCCAAACTGTCGATTCTCATGTTTGAGTCTCTGTATCTATGCCAGGTGCAATCAGCAATTATAGCTGGGTCTTATGGTTTGTTATGCATGTGCAACATGCCACAGCACGCCCACAACCACACAACCCCCCGCCTGTAAATAACTAATGCGTAAATATTAGCAAATGGCCGAAATGTAGCGATACTCACCCCAAATTTGTGAAACATATAAATTTGAGTCACATATGCAAGCTTTGTTGCTGTTATATTTGTAATAAGCAATCAATTATTATTATTGAATTTAGGCGCGGTTTGTGGCAGGTGTGGCAGGTGTCTGTTGGGGCAATCGCTTGGTCAGCGCTACTAATGCGCCTAATGAGAATTTAAGCATTTGCACCACTTGCCTCTCCCTGGCAAATGCCTGGATTTGCTAAGCACACACACTCATAAACACACCTCACTTCAGTACACCCACTAGGTACAGTTGCGTAGATATGTACACACACTCACACACGCACACTCACACACATTTGCACACACACCCACATTTGAGTTCCTCATTTAGCATCGGTTTTTGGTTTCAAATTTAACTCGAAAAGTATATAAATCGGCGTTGTATTGGCTTTTGTCGTAATGTGCTGGCGCAGTAGAGATTAGGCAAGTCCAGTAGAGTAGAATCAATATATATCTTGTACATATATATTGTTTAATATTGCAATAACAATATTTTTGTTAATAAACAACAAACTGTGTCGTTATCAAGAATTTCGTTTGAAACAAATTGAAATAAAACACATATTGTTATTGTTATTATTCTTTCATGCTTTATATTTATTTAAGGCTATATTTAATTGTTCTTTGTACACCCAGAACCAATTAAAAATGGGGAAAAGAAAAAAGTGCAAAAGTATGTCACAAACAAAAGGAAACATGTGCTTCCTTATAACGTATATGCATTCCTAATCAGCATCCTCAGACGAGTCGATGTAGTTTTGTCGATCTGAGAGACTATAAGATCTTGAGAGTTTAAATTTGCATTATATAATTTCTCGTATACCATGTGCAGATCAATCATATTTGTATTTTATCGTTTCGCGAATATAGAATTAGAAATATTAAATTAATAAAGAACCCAATTATAGACAGATATATTTTTAGTCAACTGTAAAAATGACATCTGAAAAGAAACCCAGACTTTGTTAACCAAAATTAATTTTCATAATATACAAATTAAAACCAGCAAATATTTAATACTTGGTGCATGGTTGAAATCTCTCGACTAGCGCATGCTAACTTGTTATTTTCCTATTTTATGTTAAAAACAAAGATCATTAATATGTAATGCAAATTATAATAGACACTCACGAAATATAGAAAATATACAACACGATTCTCTTATGGCATAAACAAATTTTAAAACACGTATTCAAGGAAATATACCTAGAATAATATATATAAAATATCATATTTATAAAGTCTATAATAAATATTTATTATTAATTGGTTATATTATATGAAGCAGAAATAGTCTTTAATCTAGAAACGAGTTACGATCAGTTGCTGTTTGTCACTGGCTTGGGTTTAGCTAAGCCGAAATCGGAATCTGAGCTGCGTTAATGATAATTTAATTATTGCCCTGCCATTTGGGGGCTTAGACGCCTTAGGACATTTTGCACATGGCTGTGGCGCAATAATTGCAGCAAATCTGCTTTGGGGTCAGTTAGCAAGTTCTGTGGATAGTTATGTGTGGCATTGGGGTGTAGACCGATGGAGGGGGGGAGGCAGGTGCAACCCAAAGGGTGTGCTTATTAACTGTTAATTGTGCAAATGAGCGTCGGCTTTGCAGTCCTCGATGGAGACAGACAGAGACAGGGACAGAGAAAAAGTGCGAGAAGGAGAGAGCAGCTGAAGCGAATTGGCAATACAAATTCGGAATAAAGCATATGTACACTTGAAAAAACAAGACGTGAATTTTTGTGCTCATATCAAGCATATTATAATAAGATAAATAAGTATAAGATAAATAAATAATTAGATTTTTTTGAAGAAGACTGTGTTGGGTTAAATACTCAAGTTAAAAAATGTACAACAAATATTTTAAAACTCATAATCTGAATTGAGCAAGATACACCAAGATCCCAACTTAATCATATGCAATGAATTTAAAATAAAACTAATTCAGCTTGTATAAAGAATTTAAAAATTGAAATGAACAACTAGAAAGTTGAGTACAAAAATTCTCTAAATATATAATTTGTACTCGATTGGAATTTTCGATACTTTTTATACAAAGTTTGATTGATACTTATTTTACTTTTTATTTTTATTTGTTTTTAGTGTAATTAGCTTAATTCGTGTGTTAGGTTCCTGTCATTTTGCGTACACTTCAATAAATATGCAAAAACGTAATTTTCAAATGCAATACATTTTCAAGATAACGCTAAAAATGCGCTCTGACAGTTTTTGCGATATGAACGGGCACAGTACACCAACAACAACAAAAGCCAATAAATAAAATATTTAAAAAACAAAAAAAAGAAAAGAAAAAAAAACACACAAAATGTGTCAGAGAAATGTCGCAATGCGATCCGCCAGATGCCGATGCGGATATGGATATGGATATGGGATATATGAGTTTTATACCGAAATCCATATTGAAAATTGATTTAAATTTTTAATAGACATTTTCGTTGCTGTTGTTGTTGTTGTTTTTTGCCTGTTGCAAGAGCAACACGCTTTGATAAAAACGCAGTGCACGCAACAATCGAAGGCTTATGGAAGGAAAGATATAAAGCGACGGGGCTCTATTTAAATATGGAAACAATAACGAAATATGCCAAAATGAAATCGGACAGACGCCACTCTTGCAAGGGCCACATGTGCAATATATGAATATATAGACTATATATGTATATGTATATGCACAATATATATTGCCCATAGCTCGTGGCTGTCAAATCATATTTTAATCTGCTTTGATTGCTGACTTTTGTGCAAGGGATTTGTGCAACTGCAACTGTTGCAACATCAGCGACGGACACAATGGAAAAATTGCATTTTATTTTATTTATGCAAAAAAATAAAGAAACACGGCAAATAGTTGTGTGTGTGTGTCTCCATGTGTCTGTGTGTGTGTTTGTGCGTGTCTCTCAGTTTTCCATTTGCTTCATTTGTTGTTGCCAAAGTTAAGCAGTAAAATCCACTTTACGAGTACACGAGCTGCTTCAGTAACTCATATGTGTGTATAGTGTGCACAACAACAACAACAACAACAGCAGCAAACACAACAAACTCAAACAGGAATTTGTTATTAAAAGATTGCAAAAACTTTGCCAGAGACGAGCCAAAGAAAAAAGAATTCAACGAGAAAATCACGACTAGCAAATGCATAAGAGAAATGTAAATGCAATGTTTGTGCTTGGGAATAAAATGCCTTGAGTGGAATATGGTAAAGAAAATTAATCGAAAGTGGTCTAGAACAGAAGTCGTAATAGCAAAGATATCTAAATTTTCATTTAATCGAATTATGTATATATAACAGCTAAGAAACAAGGATACTTAATTACTTAATCAACCATAACAATCGTCAAATAATAATAATAACAATATAAATAAGAATAATAATCATAGTAATAATAATGAATATAATAAAATTTGTTATTTATTTATTTAGCGGCTACTAAAAGTAATAAATTTATTGATTAAAAATACAAATCGCTACTCATGCATATTAAAATTAATTTAAAAAAAAACAATAAAATATTATGTTACAAAATCCCAATACAAGATATAAAAAAAACATAATTGCAGATAATTTTACAATATTCTGTGAAGAAAAAGGAATAATTCTTTACACAATACAAAAATTATTTACTTAAAACTTACCTTAATACATAAAAAAAATATATGAATATGTACAAAAATCAAATGTATCTTTAAAAATGAATCAAAGTAATTATTATAAAATAAATTAATTAACTGGCGGCAAATGTTTAACTTTTAACTGCACCTGTCGCCTGCCGCCGCCTTGGTTAATGTGTCGTAAAAACAGTGATTAACTATCTAAAACCGTGTGCCACATAGATGCTTACTTTGTTGAGTATATAGTAAATACAATGTTTTAGTTTTGCCCATCACTAGCACAGCCCCCACCCCCCAACCTTAGCGACCCCAACTCCAACTACAAAGTTGGCTGCAAGTTGCCGCCTGGCTTTGGCCAGTGACTTAAATACACATAACCATAGATGGCGCCACTGTGCGATGACGACGACGACGGCGACGACGACGCAGCTAGAGATTGTCAACATATTAGCTTCAAATTGCTAAAGTTCTGCGACTTTTGCTGTTGCCTCATTTTCCCTGCCACACGCACATATCAATGTGTGCGTGTGCGTGTGTTTGTGTGCTGCTGTTTAATGTGCTGTTGCCAACTATTTTAGCCAAAAGCTCACACGGGTTGGCCGCCAAATGTGGGGTCTGCGGGCACCGGGGAAATCGGGTGATTTGCTTGCTCAGCTTAACAGGGCCCAGACCAGTGCCGTTTACCCCGACTTTCCCCCCGCCCCCCGCCCGCACCTTCTTGTCCTCGTTTGAGCTACTTTTGGTTGGCGTTCGGTTGACATTCGTAAAATCTCAAAATCCCGAAGGTCGTTGCCAGGGATTTTCTCAGATTTTGTTAGATTTAAATGAATTAGTTGCGTGGCCGATTGATTTTTTGACCTTTTTTTACGACATTCCTATTTTTTCTTCTTCTTTTTGCTTAGTTACCCACGTGGGTAGGCAAAAATTGCAACAGTTCTGGCCAACTGCAAGACTAATGCAGTCTGTTTGCGGTGTTGGCCATAAATGAGTACAAATGTGCCACAAAATTGATGGCTTACTAAACAAAAAATAATGCTGCTTGTTGGCTAAATGAAAAAATGTGCACTGCGTTTAGCCAGTAATTAAAATATGAGTCCAGCACCCAGTTGAAATATGTATATGCGTCGAGTCAACAAAGCGGCCAACACCAGAGTGAAATGAATGCTGATGAGGCTGAGAGGAGGGGCTGCGGAGAGGAGTAGTGGGAGAGGCAGCAAAGGGACACAGGCCAGGACTGGACGGGACAGGCATAGGGCTTAAAATAGCATCAAATTTCATATTCAAAATGGCATTTTACATGTTGAGCATAATTTATAAATGCACGCAGTCCAACAAGAGCAACAACAATGTATACAGCAAGGAACAAGCAAACCTGAATTGCTCACAAATGATCGACAAGCAGATACTCTGTACACAGATCTGAAGTGTGACTAAGCTGATTTCACCTTCTGCTCTATGGAATAACGAATATAAATACTACATAGATAGAAAATGAAATAAACTAAATATAATTATAATTTTGGAGATCTAGCGAGATCAAGAGGGAATTTGGAAAACCGATATTTATCGATAATTACTATATACATAGAAAACTAAATACGCTAGAAATATGGAGGCTCATTAATGTTTCGTGTTTTAATTAATTTACAACATCTGAAAATCTAAATTAAATTTCATCTATCTTTCGTATTTAAACACTTACTGCTCAAAAACCGACTTACTTGGATAGATCGTCTCAGCTCTTCACTGTGATCAATAATATTGATATTTAGAAAACAGTCATAGAAAGAAAATAACCTTGAAAACTAGAAAAAGTTTCTGGTTCTTAAAAATAATTTGTAAAAATCGAAAAAATAAAAGTTTCTTGAAATTGGAAAAGCATTATTCTTTTCATTGGAAATATTTTTCGTAATAATATAAAATATTCCTAAATATTTGAAATATAAACCCTTGTTTTAAGAGAAAAAAACGTTCTGAAATTTAGCAAGTTTTCCACAAATTGCAGTCTTGACTGGTACGTTAAAGTTTAGCTGCTGACTGCCCTAAACAAAAATTTGAACAATTTTCTGATATTAAATATTTTCTGTGTGTGGAATCTTTAAACACTAGTTTTTGGAATGGTAACTTGGTAAAAAATTGAACACCAAATCTAATGTGTGAGTTCTGTGTACAAAAAATAATTATCCTGGATATTAGATCTATTTTTTCTACATTTAAGAACCTGTCGCTTAGAAAGGTTCTTTCTGGCAATTTTCAAAATTGTAGGGTACTTTTTTTCTGAGTGTATATAAGCATATACTGCCTCTGTATGTTACATATATTCCCTCAGCCTGATTATACCCGTTCATTTTGGGAGAATTCGAATTGGTTTGCAGGGCATAACAAGGACATGAAGTGTGCTGGGCTGCGGCTGCAATATTTTTGAAGCGACATTGTCGACACTCTCCGCCAGCATCGATGGGCAGCCTCCTCGTTGTCCTTGTCGTTGTCGCTGTCGTTGTCCATGTCGTTGTCCTTGTCATTGTCGTTGTCCTTGTCGTTGTCGTTGTGCATGTCGTCGCTGCGGACCAGCAAACAGCAAACAAGCCGCAGTCGCATCATGGCCCAAACCATTTCGGCCCAATACCTGTGCCTCTGTGCCATTTAATGGCCATCGTTGGACCAGGCCAACATGTTGAAAGGATTGCCCAGAGTTATGTACGAGTGTACCAGTGTGTGTGTGCGTGTGTGTGTGTGTGTGTGTCACACACAGTTGATTGGCTGTTATTTTGGGTGCGCGCACTGTTGAAATTTGCATATCAAAAACGCAGGCAGCCAGCAGCCAGCAGCCAGCAGCTGGCCAGGCTGTCCAGGCTGGCTGGCCAAAGGACTAAAGGACATCCATTGTTTGTGTGCAGATTGCTGTAATAGCCAGGCCCAAATGTCCTGCCCAGTCCTGCAGCGCTGCTCTATGAATTTATGAACATAATATAAATTTATTTTTGCAACTTCTCATGTTTTTGTTTTGGGGATTCCCCTCGCCCCAGAAAAGAAACCAAAAAATTAAAAAAAATGCTGAATGTGCGCTGCATGCACAAAAGCCCCCCTGAAAAATAGTGAGCTGCAAGGGGGAACGGGGGGAGGCGTGGCAGCACAACAAAGGGATTGTTTTGTCAGTTTATGGGTGTGTGTGTGTGTGAGTGTGTGTGTGGGAGTGTGTGTGGGTGTGTGTGTGTTTGCATTCAGTGTGCTTTCGAGCACGTTCAAGTTTATTTATGCGTATGCGGAATACTTAATGAAAATTTAAATGTAAAAGTTACTCGTAGATTGCAGCTGCAACTGCAACCAGGATACGTTGCAGCAGCAACAACAGCCAACATCCAGCTCAACGTACAACGCACAAAAAAAGATATTGTTAAGCGGCAGCAATCAGAACTGGACATGGTCACAAAACAACTGCAACTACTTCTACTTAAATAAATGAACATTACTCATGCATGTCCAACGGCCTGCAAATATTTAACTAAAGTGCTTTTTCAGTTGCTATTCAAAAAGTGGTCAAGTTTTCAGAAAACTTAGCAAATGTTTTTGTTTCTAAAAATATTGCAAATTATGAACTATTTGAATACATCGATTTCATATGAATTTATTCGAATCAATTGACGAACCTAAGAAATGTTAGAACAAATTCTGAATTCTAATTGTTTTGGCATATTTTGAGATTAGTTTAGCAGTTTTTCAAGTCTTACTTGTCAAATAGTCGTTTACCTTGTTCTTTATACCGTTTCGTGAATAGTTCAATAACCATTCTCAAATATGAATTATTTATTTAACGGCCAGCAGACAGTTGTCGAGCGTATTATCATTTTGATAAACTCACTCGATATAATTCCAGCTGAACTTATCCGTGGATGGTGGGTACAGTAAGGTCTCGATAGAAGGTACAATTCGGTACATAGCCGAGGACACCAACCATCCTGCGCAGTAGCTTGCTCTGAAACCCTTGCAGAATCTCCGGGATTTAAGTTGAACGCCATATCCTCAAAATAGGAGCAATACGCCCAGTTTTGATTTGTGAATTATTTGTTAATTTTGTTTATGATTGTTTTATACAGGAGTTGTTTATTCCTAGGACACAGTTGTGACTTCTGTCCGAGAAGCCTAGTCATCCTCTGCCCTCCCTATGCGCCCTCCATCTTCTGATCATAGTTTTAATTTCCTCCTATTTGTTTTTATCAATATCAAAACTTATTATATAATATAACAAAAATAATGATGTCGATAGCTAAACCTAAAGACTATATATCAATGTAGTTGAAACTTGCTGAGTAGTTGAATAACTGGAAAAGTTTTCCGTCAGTTAAATAAATAAACTTTTCATAATTCATTTGCATTTTAAAACATTGCAATTCGAAATGCATTCAAAAGGATTTCTCAATCGTCTTCTTCTACACATTTAAAGCAAAAAAGTAACAGAAATAAATAAATATTTACAGCACTGAGTATATATATATTATATATATATATATTGAATGGGATATCAGAACTACGCTTTTAAGCTGGGCCACAGAGCCGCTGAGTCCAGTTGGAGCCTTATTATGCAAATGCAAGGATGCCTTGGGACACATTTTGCTACTCCTTTTAATGCGAATCCCTTCCCGCAGCCGTGTAAGCTGTAGAAGGGGAAGGAGAGGGGGCGAGAGGGGTCTTCTTTAAATGCAGAACCATTCGATTTAGATGCAAATTCGTCATATAGCCGGGCATTATGCGTCTGTCCAAAGGAAAGCAATAAAAAAAATGCTAAAAAACTGACCAGCGAATTGAAATTTTAACCTTTACGTATTTTTATAGCCTTTCTGGGGGAGGATATTATGGTATTGTCGCGCAGTGTGTAACGCATTGAAGTACATTTTTATGACTTTATAAAGTAATCAGAATTCTTCTAAATACTTATTATTTTTTTAATTTCAATTTAAGTATTCCGCTTTATTTTTAATTAAATTTAAATGATTGGTTACTTTTTGTATTTTTCTATAATGACTGATTTTAGTTGATTAATATTATAAATAAATAAATATATCACTTCATCAGTCAGGTACATCTATCCATCTATCTGCCTAACTAATAGAACTCTCTCAGTTTTGAAGCTATCTTAATAAAACTTGAAACATATTCGATTTTAAACTGCAATTTGTAAATGTGTCAGAATTGCCCAGATCATGCCACTATATTATATAGCTGCCATGGGAACAATCGGTTGAAAAATGTGTTATTAAGTGAAAAACATTTTACTCGATAGATGCAGCTATGATAACCATCCAACATATAGCTCCAATAGGGTGCTTATATTCGGCATAGCTTAAATACCTCTGCTCTCTTGTTATGCAAAATGTCGAAGGTTTTTTTCCGTACTTTTAAAATCTGTTCTTTTTTTTAGCAAAAAGTTTAATAAAACAAGTTCCTAATTCCTTACTTGCCTTTCTACTCCCCATCCACTTAAGCAAAATGTAAATAACTCAAAAATCCAATTGCCATAAATAAAAGCAGCTTGCTAAAAAACAAAACTTTTCTTGGCTCAACGATGGCAGGGGGGCGCGAGGGAGCGGGACGAGGAGTTGGAGGAGAGGAGGGGGGACGGGGAAGGGGAAGGTTGTCTCGTAACTCCATCAAATGATGTACAACTTAACACATTTGCTGTATAAATCTTGTTCTCGCAACTCGAGTTATTCAAAAATCGCTTCTAAATTGGCTACAATGTGTTTTGTTGTTGTTGTTGTTGTTTTTGTTGTGGCATGTTTTTTGTTTTGCAGTTTTTTGTGCAGCTTTCGATTTGTGTGTATATTTTGTGCACATTTATCTTGGGGCAGCTTATGGGAAAAGTTATGAAATATGCGCCACAAGCATCGCACAAATTGTCTAGGGCCATGTTTGTTTTATTTTTTTGTTTTTGGGGCAGGGCCTGTAGTGGGTTTGGGGTAAGGGACTCATGTGGCAACTGGCAAGACTGTGGCACTGCAAAAAGTTGCGGTACCCTTGCCCCCAAGCCATGGCCACAGCAAATCGTCGGAAAATCTGTTTTTTATGACTGGTCACAATCATTCACATTCACATTCACAATCACACTCACATTCGCATTCACATTGGCATTCACATTGGCATTCACATTCAGATTGTCGTAGTGACGTGCAAATGTACTTGACAAGCAGTTTTTCACTCTTTCGAGTCAATTGGAACTTGCCAAACTTCTAACTACGGATTTAAGCCAAAGTCTTCCATCTATTGAAATCAAAGTGCAGTCGACTATTACCTGAAGTAAGCTTTATTTTGTTTTATTTTATTTCTTTTCTAAATGTCAAATATATATTGCCAGACTTTATTAATCTGAATGCAATCAATTATTAGCCACAATAAGCACTTGCGAATAGCCAAAAATCTAAGTCGCTTTATGTAAAGCTCTTCACTTCCAATTAGAGACATAAATTGGGAATCACAACCTGACCTGGTAGCTAACTAATTTATTTAATTAATTAAAGTACACTTAAGCTTCTATTAAAAATAATTTCAATAATTAGCATTGATGCCGTACACATTATAAAAATGTGTATATAAAAAATTCATCAATAAAACTCTACTCTTAAAACGATCTTCCCAATAATGTCACATCCAATTATAAGCAGGGGATCCCTGTCTCAAGAGCGTAGCCAGTTATAAAGAACTTTACACAGAGACAGCATAGCATACACTGAAATTTATGAGCGAATTAGAATACGATTGGGGATTGCACTTGGTCACATAATAAATATCTTGACTTGGCACTAGACAACTAACTTACTTTTAGAGAACACGTCAGGACGGTAAGACTTCAAGAAAGCAAAATGCAACAGACTATTGAAGTACACATTTAAGCAGCCTTTGGCATTCCATGATTGAATAATTTTTAAATCTAAACTACATTTGACACCCAAAGTTTTACGATTGAGAGACATGCCCATTTGAATTTAGTTGCCTGTATTTATTTTATTATTTAATGTCAATTAAAGTTAGTCAACACAATAAGTAAACAAATTTACCAAGCTAAATTAAAAATAAATTTTAAATAAAGTCAAAACACTTTGGTTAGTAATTCCATAATCAGAAGAGACCTCAAAATTTCTACGCTTGTTAAAGTCATTAATGGATTGTTGGCCAAGTCCATTAAGAACTCTTAAGAACCCATTCATCGCATAATTTCCTGTCATTTCCAAATGCATGTTCAAATCAATAACTGGTAAGAACTGAACTGATATATAATATATAAACAAATGTATAACCAATGTTTTGTCAATTTAATAACAAATAAAACTGCGAAGAAAAGGAACAAAAGAAACAGATTCATTTAAATAACAGAAAAAAAAAGAAAAATAAAACTTTATTCATTTTATAATTTTAGAAAATTATGCAATAAAATATGGACGCATGGTTACAGCATATTTGTTATAAGTACTGCCGACTATGAATCACGTATATATCTAAGTATTTATCTAGGTTCTTTTTGTTTTGTGTGTTTGTACTGCAAGCAGCCAATCGAAATAAGCGAAAATTAGATAAGGTTGAGAATTCGCTGGTGATAAACAAAATTGCCGCACACAGCACAGAATGCGTATGTGTGTGTTAAAATTAAATAAAATAAAATTAAATGTATATAAAATTAGGTTAATGCCGAAAAGGAAAAAAAGAAAAAAGGAAGAAAGGAAGAAAAAAATGAGATTCCAGCAGCCCCTTTTATTTTATTGTTATGTAGATGAGGCAGCCGACAGCACCGAGAGAGAGCTGTGCGACAATGTCCTGCAGCATGAACGCACTTGCCACACGCACCCAGCCACATACGAACTACACCACCCCCCCCCCCCCCCTTGGCTTGGGTCGAAAAACATGCGACTTAAACAGGACTTATGGTTATCTGCGCATTTTATGGATATTGCGCTCAACTGGCAAGCGTTTTTGGCCTGCTTTCCAATGTGCCACATACCCCACTTGCCCCCTCTCGCTCTACCTCACTCTCACTCTCTCCCTCTCCCTCTGTCTATGTCTCACTCACTCCCAGGCAGGCACAAAATAAATGAAGTTACTCGCCGTCAGCCATATGTTTGCTAAATGTTCTATGTAAATGCTAAGAAAGCACTTTAATTTCAAAGCCATCGACACTCAGAAAAATAAGGCTGCAATTTGTGCGCAAATCAAGAAAATACTTTACTAAACTGAATAGCGAATAACTTAATTCAAGATCGTTATGCCAAAATGATTGAATATAAGTGTGCTTAAGTATTAATTAAATAAGGTTGTTCTTATTTTAAAACGAATCGTCTAATTTTGCCTATGTTCTCAACACAATTCCGATATTATCACTAAATAAAACACAAGTTTAAATCAATAATTTATATGCGTAAATTTAAATCTTTAACGCATTAAAAAAAAAACTGGAGAATATTCAACTTGGCATTTTGAGCAGCGCTTATGCTCCAAAATAATATAAATAGTAATTTGATATTTTGAAAAAATTGGATTAGAAATTGGAAAAAAATAAAGAATGGCAAACTTGTCATTCGGCGCAGTTCTTCTTTTGTTTAAGTGTAGCAACTGCTGCCTGCTGGCAAGGACATTAATTTAATGGCGCAAGTGAAATGAAAGTGAAAAGAATCACAGACGCAAACACCCCTTCCCCATCCCCCACCCCCTCTATCTCCTCTCTCTCTATCTCTATCTGCTTTCTCCTTTCTCCTTTCTCCACTCACCCAGCTACTGCTTTCTCCCGCTTCCTCAACTGAACTTGAGTTGGTTTATTTTTGTAGGGTGGAGGAGGGGAGAGTGGTGGTAGCAAAAACCAATTAAAAGCGCATAAAATGCAGCGACAAAGTCAAATTATGAACTGCAACTGCAACTGCAACTGCGACTGTAGAATGCAACAACAGAAATGTTTCCCAAAATAGTTGCAACCAGCAGCAACGCCTCGCTCGAGTTAAGCCTAGTTAAGCCCATGTGCATGCTACATGCTATGTGCTGCATGCTGCATGCTGCATGCTGTATGCTGTATGTTGCATTCGGGGGCATGCAACAAAGCGTACAAAACCAAAAACTGCTCCAGCGCCCAGCGACAAACGTCGCGCCATTTGTCGCTCCCAAACTAAGCCCACTTAAGACCCTAAAAAACAGCAGCAACATCAGCAGCAACAGCAACAGCAACAGAAATGAGTGGAGTCGACTCGAGTTGAGGCAAGTTGAGTAGAGCGGCTGTTCGATTTGACTTATGGGTTCATTTGCTTAACTGTCAGTCAGTCCAGGCGGCCAGCTATTTATGGCACTAGCTGTGAAACTCACATTCAGATTCAGATTTAGATTGGGATTGAGGCGAGTATCTGTTTACAGTGATCGCTCCGATATTAACACTTTCAGATATTAACACTATACAGCAGTTGAAAGTCTCCTTGTATTTCTTATATGTACTCTATTCACAAAAGTAAATAAATTTGTGCATTTTCTGAATGTATTTTTTTGGTTCGAAGTAGAAATTCTTTTGTAAACATTCTTTTCCATATATTTGGCTAAGTATTAAGCGAGTTAGAGACAGCTCTCCCAGCAGATACCCAGAACACATCGGCTTAACTTTTGCCCTTAACCAAAGTCCCCATCAAGATTTGATTTATTTCCCTCAATTTTGAAAAATATATTGTATCAAAATGTATGGTTTCGATATATTGAAAATATCTACCAGAAATTTATGTTCTTTTAGTAGAAAGGGATTTAGGAAATGTTCAGCTATTAAGTACATTGTATATTTAAATATGTTTTTTGTTGGCTGTAGATAAATTGATTTTTCTCTATAAATAGCCAAATATATTTTGTATATTTTATACATTTTAAATATATTTTATATGTGCAAATATATTTTCGGGCTACAGGTAAATTTCCAAATGTATTTTGAATACCGTCAAGATTTGTCTCATGAATGAATATTAAATCAATTTTAACAAAAATATCTGAAACGTGAGCAGCTATCGAATAAATAAACCAAACTTCATCTGACTATGGTCTACGATAATTTATATTCAAAATTTGATATCTCTAGCTATGGTTAAATCGACTCTCCTGTGAAGCTAATCAGGAATATATATATTCTTATACTTTATGGGATCGTAGAAGCTTTCTTCTGCCTGTTACACAGTTTTGCACAACTTGATTAAACCCTTTTCATATTCGTAAATATTTTAATAAATAAAACAAATACGAATTAAAAATTGGTTGCCTACTAAAACAGTACTTCTATCTGCGAATTGGCATCACTTTCTGTGTTTTAATGTACGAGTGTTTACTGTACCACAATAAACTATCGAAAACAGCAACTGCAAATGCACTTGAAGTTCCTGTGGCTCTCGTCTTTTATCCGCTCCCCGATCAAGTGGAATTTGGCAGGTTGTGCCACTTTCCCCCTTCTCCTTCCCCTTGCCCTTCCCCTTTACTATGCCCCATGCCCCATCCGTACAGGGGAGCTGAATGCCCCCAATTCTAATTGAGAGCAATTTCACGCTGTGGCAGGCAACGCGTGTCGCTCGATTGTTTCAACGAAAATATGATCAAAATGAGAAGAGGAAATTTTTTGTAAATTTTTTCAATTTTTTCGTTGTACAATTGAAGCATGACGGCAAGCAAATTGCCTCGTGAGCTGCCTCATTACGTCACTGAGTTGTGGTGCGCGGCATGCAACGTAATTAGATGTGAAAGTGGCTGTGGCTGTGGCTGTGGATGCCGCGTGCGGCAGCTACTGTAGCTACTGTTGCTACTGCTGCTGATGTTGCTGGTGTCTGTTGCTGTTGCTGTTGCTGTTGCTATCTCTAAGCATGGGGATTAAGGATGCTGCCAAAGAGGCAGCTGAAGCAGTATTCAAATTGTATCCGTCTATTTTCTTGTCGGGGTTGTTCATATTTGTTGTCTTAGAGCACGCCTGAAGCAAAAACAAATATTCTACTAAATATATATACATATATATATATATATATATATATATAGTTATATGCTGAGGAGTAAACAAATTGTATTCTAAGCTGGAACTACGCCTCAGTGAAATGGAACGTGAGCTGGATGAAGGTGTAGAAAAGTGACTAAGTCTCTAAGCTGAAATATCAGTCGGAAGTTTTTAAGGCAGCTGTGAGACTATATTCGATATACTATTTTATTTGTTCTATTTGATAGGGCTATAATAAATGCAGATTTCAAATTCGAAATCGAAAATTAAAATGAAAGTTACAAACTTAACGATATAAAATTAGAAATGAATAATTATATTAGAACTTAAAATGAAAAGATAAATAACAAAGTTTGTAACACATCTTTGGGTATGAAAATACAAAATTGATTATCATTTATTACATGGGAAACACTGGAAAACAACAGTGAGAAAAAACTATATTTGTAAGCTCTGCCAAAAGTACTGCTTAATGCGAACTTCTTGTTGAATATGCTCATTTATCAGAACCAATTTATTACTATTATTGGAACGGATCTGCACTGAGTCCTAGCATATCTATTGTGTCCTTCTAAAAGACGGACTTCTTTTCTCTTAATTGACTTCTTTCTGAATTTTGCAAATGGTTTTTCCAAAAATGGGCCTTTTGGCTTCCGCTCTTTAGAACTTTATTTGTTAAAATATATTGATTCATCTATTAAGTTAATATTTCTAATAAGCAGATAATTGTTCTAGTTTTCATTTTAGGGCGAGTCTTTGACAAGTTGAGGGTTTCCATGCCTTTCTAGTTGATAACATATTTCTCTCGGATTTCTCAGTTTTCTATCTAAGATGACATATTTTCTCTGATGAGGCTTTGCCCTCTTGGTGGCAAATAACGTAGATTTGGCTTCTGATTTTAGCTAATTTAGTTTCGGATCTTGCTAGTCTATAATGTCCTGTAAAGAGACCGCAGAGTATTCAATGCTATTCCAGGTCTATTTTTACTTATAGCATTTGCTTAAATCATTTTTGATTACAGCTGCCCAAGAGACACTTGGCTCATCTGATTAAAGCCTTTGCCTCTGCCCCACCTGATTAACGCAGGTGTCTTTCTTTGTTGCCCAGCTCGAATTGCGCTTGTAAGTTAAAGTTGCAAATATTCAGTGAAAACAATGCTCATAATTATTTGCTCAACTAAGAGTCCATATTATCTCTTGTATGACTCGCTTGCCTCAATATCTGGCAAATCTTAAAACACTTCGCAAAAATCTCAAGTGGCTGCCATTCAAAATGCCATTCGCCATTTTGTTGCTACTCCAACTCCAGCAACTGCTGCTGCTGCTGCTTGAACAATAACAAAACTTCCCCAATGAGAACGCTGTGCTTCGCCCAAATAAGCCCCAGCCCCCAATTACGCCCCTGCCCCCAAATTGAGCACACACCCACACACCCCTTTAATTATGATTCAGTGCACACAAACTTTTGTTGCGTGCCTTACGCTTTGTGCTTTGTTGTCCTTGTTGCTGTTGTCGCTATTGTTGCTGTTGCTGTTGTTGTTGTTGTTGTCCTTTTGTGCTAACTTTTCAATTCCTAATTATAATTAGAGAATCGGTTGTGTTCATAAATATTAAAAAGGGTCGCTACTCCTACGTACATAGAGATATGTCTATGTGTGTGTGTATGCGTGCCACATACATACATACATAGCACCCACAGTGCTTCACTTGCCTCTTCTTTTTGTTGTTGTTGTTGTTGCTGTTGTTGTTACTCGACTGCTGGCAGCGACATTGCATGAATAATTAACTCAAGTCCTTAAGGGCTACCACGACCCCCCTTCTTCCACCCCGTAGCTGGGCGGCCCCCATTTGCCATGCGCCATCTTGTTTGGCAAACACAGCAACAGTAAAAACAACAACAACTACAACTACATCTACAACAGCAACAATGTTTCACAAGATGTGCGGCGGCGACATGTCATGAATTTACTTATGAGCATTTGCATTTTTAATGTAATTTGTGCGATGCGCTCGAGTTCGATGTATTCAAATTCTTCCAAGCAACTGTAACTACGTCTTGCTTAATTTTAAAGTATTTCCAAAGGCTATTAAGTAAATGCTTAGGCGTTTTCAAGTTGAGCTTTTCAAATCTTAATCCCAGCTTTGAAAATGTAACGTTTTAAAGTTTGAAACATTAGTATTGATCAGTTACTGTCAAACTTGAATGTTTAAGTGGGTGCACAATTTAGCAAGTCCACAAGCCACGAAATTTGTCGTTATATTTAGATAACAGTTTGGGCGCAAACCTATACTGTACTACTCAGCCTAGTTCGCTACCATATAGTAGAGACTTTAACCATTTTATGTTCGTTAAGTTTAATCAGTATAATAGCCGAGATACTAACCCTAGCACTATTATTTTATTACAGTTAAGACACAACCCTTATGCAGGGATCGTTGAGAAGCTTGAAACCTTGCTGTTTTCGTTAAGCGCAGAAGCAAACCTGTTTAGTGGTTTCACGAACCTTAGCATCAGAATTGGGCTGTATTTCTATAAAATTGTTAAACTGTTATTCGAATTAAAATATACAACGAGAATTAATCAGTTCATTTTAAAAACCATACTTTACCAACTATTTTATTATTGTTTGTACTTTTATTAATTCGCGTTAATAAATTGTAAGTATCTATGTGTATAAAATTGAATTAACCAGATTCAAAATTCTTCATGGCCATAAAATTAAAAAACAGCGTCTCAAATTCACTCGATTGGAGTGATAAGTAGGCTAACAGACAACCCTAAAATACACACCTATTGGTCTTTTTTGTTGTTGTACGTGTGTGTGTGTAAGCGTGTGTCTATATGTACATAAATTAACAATATTTCGCAACAGCTACAACTAAATATTAGTTAAATCTTAGTGCAACTAGGCTATTTACAATTTCACAACTAGATTCCGCTTTTTTATTCCGCCTTTAGGCCAACAGTGGCGCACTGCAGTCGTTGTTCAAGCGGTACTCGGCATAGACGAGGCCCGTGTTGTGCCAGTGATAAAAGGCGGCCACAATGATCAGATGCCACCAATTGTGCGAGTGGCCCACAAAGCACACCTTGCCCGTTAGCCAACGCTCGGGTATCTTGCCCGCATAGAAAACGAACGCGACTAAACACAGCAAGTACATGACAACAATCCGTGGCACCATCAAACCAACCAGCTCATTCTCCAGTCCGCCCATCGCAACCGCCCAGTGGCCCAACGGCAAAATGCCATACGCTGACCAGAGCAGCAGCACAGCCACCTTGCCATTCATCGTCACATTCAAGTGGGGTATTTGCACAGCGATGGCCAAGCCGAACATGCCCAGCGCAATTGTAGAGTACAGCGTACGCAGAAACTACAAAAAATCAAATATATACAGTTAGTTATGGGTTCAAGATTCAGTTCAATCGATTCATTATAAAGTACATCATAAAGTACATTTCTAAGAACTGAAGTTTGCCTGTTTCTAATTTTCAATGAGATTTTTCATATGTGTACAAGCAACTTTAAAATGAGCTTTTTTGTTGCTAATTTAATTAATAAACATTACTTTTTTAACATATACAAACATTTAAAATAGTTTTAATATGCATTAAATTGTACATTTCCAAGTTAAATTAGTGCCTCAAAGGGCAGACGATAGCTGAACTCGAATAAAACAAACCCAGCCAGTAAATTCTAATACTTGTTTCTGAATTTTAGAAAAGATTTCTAAAAATGGATTTCGTAAGAATAGAAAATATGATTCTGAATGAATGATTCATGAATCCTGCATTTTTAGGAATATTTCTACTCATATTTAGATATTGTTTCCAAATACTTTCTAGTTTCCAACCTATAGAATTCTGTACTCTGTACTCAAATTGAGTATAACCGACTTGAACTACGAGTGTATTCACATACCGTATGACACCAGAAGGCGTAGTACATGCCACTGATGTAGATGGCAACCAAGGACAAGGATATGCCCAGAAAGTCGACCGATAGGAATAGCTCATAGTGCTCCTCGGATTTGCAGGAGAATATATGGTATATGGCCGACATCAGCATGCAGAGGCAGAAGCACACGAGCAAACAGACGACGAGCACCTGATCGGTGAATTCGGCGTGTTGGCGCAGAAATTGCAAATCAAATAGGGTCAGACCGATGAAGAGTATACAGCCAGCCAGATGACTCCAGATATTGATCTGACAAATAGATATAGATATAGAAATAGAAATAGATATAGATATGTCATATATATTTGCATATAATATTATATTAGATATATTCTGCTTACCGTTTCGTTGGTCCACCAAAAAATGCTCTGCAGGCACAGCTTGTTGGAGAGGAATGTGCGATAGCCGCGACGAATATACGGATTGAACTTCAAATGGTTGGGCGCCTATAATTAAAGTACAAAAAGATACAGATACAGCCAACAGCACTTTGTTTTTTAAGGTATTACATGGCCAGGCCAAACACCGAATGCATTTCGTATGAGCAGCATTGAAAACTGTTAGCAAAAACAACAACAACAAAAACAGATTGCAGACAAAGCCAGAAAGCAGCCTTTGCCACATTGGCCACGTGCCAAAATATAAATGGCCAAAGTTTCAGTTACGCAAATAACACAAATTAATTAAACTCAATTGTTATTGCTAGCCTAATGCGTTTTTTACAGCTTATTTTGAAGAGGTTAAGCTAAGCGACATATTTCGTATATATTCTACTTTTTCAATCTCCAAATTTATTGAATATAAGCTACAAATGAGATCTTACTTTGACAGGCTGCATTTTTACTTAAAAAGTGTTAAGGAATTGGAATGTATATATATATATGTATATATATATGTATAAGAGTGTGGGTGTGTCTGTGTATCTATGTGTATATGTGTGCACATATGAATATAAAATATAATATGTTCTTCCGTATTTCCCAAATGATCTTGATGCAACATTTACAGCTGGCAAGGCATATATATAACTGAGTAGAAAAGTAAAAAATTAAAATTCTGATTTTTCACTACTATAGTTAATCGATTTTTATCGCTTGCAGTTATCGATCAAATGAAATGAATTTAACTTATATTCCAAGTTTAAAGTCTCCTGCATCCACAGGCTTTTAGGTCGTCTTATTTATGCAGACGGACAGACGGAGATGGCTAAATGGACTGTCCTGTTAATGCTGATTAAGAATATATATATTTGATGGGTTCGGAGATGCTTTCATGTGACTGTTAAACGCCCTTCTTAAACACTTTTAATGGATTCAGGGCATAAGAAGAATCATGATTAAGTATTTCACTCAAGAGAACCAACACACCGATTAAGTATACATAATATATAGATTTTGATATTGCACCGATCTCTCAGTTGGAAGAGCAGTACTTTGAAATGGCAGCGTCTACTTTTGTTCAGCTGGGCGGGTTTTTCTCTATCTTTTCCCTTTTGTTTTTGTTTTTGCTGCTGTTGTTGTTGTTGTTGCTTTTGGTTAATAATAAAATCGACCTTGATTTAGTTCGTGGCGACTTTTGTTGTTATTTGTGTAATTTTATTGTTGTTGTTGCTGTTGCTGTTGTTGTTGTTTTGGCTGAGTCGCTTTCGTGCCTATTTGTATTACGGGCCATTTGGCAATTGTTGCCACGTTTTGCATTTTTCGGCGTTTTGGGCATTTACAACACGCACTCGCAAACAATTTATGCACACACCAACAGCCAAACAACTAAAAGATACATTTGTATCTGTGCATCCACGATGTGGCCAGCAGCACTGACAATGAAACACAACAATTTAATACATGTAAATTGAATGTCCAAAATGATGAGAGACAAATAAGAAGGTTTTTGCTCGACTCTTGGCCTTTTTTGATTAACTGTAACTGTGAAGAGGGGCGTGGAGGACACAAAAAAACACAAATTGTTAATTTGTCAAAAAAAAAATGAAGAAAAAACGAAAGAAAAAAAAACACAAATTGCGCTCAATTAAAAACGGCGACGATTGGCGTTGAAATTGTTAGATTGATATTTATGCAAAAAATAGATATTTATCTATATATATATATAAAATAAATATTTAATTTTTTATTTTTATTTTTATTCTATTATATTCTTGTATTTTGTTGTTCGCAGAAATTCAACGAGTAAAGTACAAAATCCGTTTAAAAATTGTCCAAATTTGAGGTCATGGTTTCTTTTGGTTTTGGGAGTATTATATTATCTCTATTATTATATATTATATATAGAAATTCTCGTAATGCGATAATTAAAATACGCCAAGATATGTTAACACTTCTAGGTCAAGAATTTTTCTTTTTTTTATTTCTACTCACATCATCAAAGTTGCAGAGCCATTCAAATTTGGATAGTTTATCATCGAAATCTGGGCCATGTCCCAGCACATTGGGCTCCTCATTGGCCGGAAACTGATGCGAGGTGTCCGTAGTTAGTTCCGTAGTTAGTTGACCATCGAGCTAAAAGCCGAAAAAAAAGAGTAAAGTATTTGAAAAAGATATTTCAAGTTATCGACTGACCGACGAGCAACGGTTCGAAGTTAAAACTAAAACAACTTTGCATTTTTGAGCTTTACTTCCGCAGTTTAACTGGCACAAGTTGCCTTTTTTGCTATTGTATTGGCGGCTAATTCTAAATGCTGTTTATGACTGTCTGTAAGTATCGAAAATATGAAAAACAATAACAATAACAACTTGGGGGCTTGACTTTAATTTGTTTATCCAGTTTCTAATGCATAATAGCACAAATAACGACAACAACAACAACAATTATCAGATTCAACTGTCATTCTACACGCGTGTGTGCATGTGCCTGTGTGTGTGTGTGTGTGTGAGAGAGTGCTTTTCTTTGTTCGTGTCTGTGTGTGTGTGTGTCTGTGTGTGTGTGTTTACTCCAACAGGTTTGATGACGTTTTGTTTACATTTGCACGATTCGGTTGTTGTTGCATTCTTGAAATGCTTTTGGAAAGCTTTTTATGCACTTGCTGTTGTTTATCATTATTGTTATTGCTTATGCGTAAGTTGAGCGCCTGTAAAGCTGTTCAGATTTACAGCCAATGAGAAATGTTCGTGCACACTACTTTCTAACTAAACGAATAAATGCTGAAATTAATAGTATTTTAGTATTTTATTAACGAAATCGATATTAACGTAAGTAAGTAATACAATTTCTGATGTTGATTTTTATAAGCATTAAAACTATAAAAAAAAAGTTAATGCAGCTTTTGCTCTGTTTTAAAAGTATTAAAATTAATTTAATTAATGCATTGCAAAAATATTATAAATTTAATTTTTATAGTTTTTGCATTTTGCTAATACTATTCACATAACTTTTGACCAACTTATCGAATAAATGTTGAAATATGTATTATTTTATTAACGAAAACTATGAAATAACTAATTAAAACAATTCCAGCAGTTTATTTTTAGAGGCAAACAAAAAAATACAGTATTTGCTACTACTATTCACACACATGTTATAATTTCAGACTTTAGCTTTTGAGTAATTAGTTGCAATAACATTTTGTGGCGGGTGTACTTTGATTTTCTCAGGTAAACAAAGACGTAAGAGGAGCCAGCGGGCAGCTACGCAAGAGTGCAATTATCAAATATTTTAACAGATGCAACGCAAAAAAAAACAAATAGAAAAAAACATTGCGAAAACGAAAGAAAAAAAGTCGAAATCGATGCATTACAAGCCATTATTGACAGGGGTTAAATAGAGAACAAAAAGGGCAAGTCATCGATCAACAGGATGCGCCAGCAATTCACACATTGACGCAAATACATCGTTTCGTAATAGTTTTACACTATTTGAATATTTTTAGATTTTTTTTTGTTAATATTTTTTCTTACATTTTTTATTTTCTTTTTGCTGGTGCGGTTGTTGTATTTTAATTCCTGTGTGGTTGTTGTTGTTGTCGTTACAACTGTGGTTTCCATGTTCAAATATTATTTTTGAATATGATCACAATTGCTCAAGCACTTGTTTTATATCACAAGTTTTTATTGTTATTTTTGTATTGTGTTTGGAAACGCTTCAATTTCGCAACTGTCAAAATTACCAAATTAATTTGATATTTTTCGACTTGATTTGTTGACACTTTTTGAAACTGGCAACGCTTCGGCAACTGTTTCGTTGAAAAACTTGAACGAAACTAAAATCAAAACTAAAACGAATGCCAATTTTTAGCCAACCAAAAGCGTCACACGAAAGCTTTCAGCTGAGAGAGAGAGCGAGCGCCAGAGAGAGTCCGAGAGGAAAAAGCTCAAATTGAGCAACTGTTCGAATTGAGAGAGAAAATTAGGCGCGAATTTCATTCAGCCGGCTTTGGTTTTCATTTCGGTTGCTCAAGCTTTTTTTTGTTGATCAAAGCCGTAATGATTGTGGAACCAGCCTCCCAAATTATATAACAGTAACAACAACAACAAATGCTCAACGCTGAGAACTGCTTCAAAAATTGCAACAGTCTCGAATTGTTTTGGCCAACAGAAATAAAAATCAAAACGGAAAACCCGAAACCAGTTTCAAGTTCGAATCGACAGCTGAACTTCAGGAATTCCGCGTGAGTGGAACTTTCGCAATGCCCTCAAGCCACACAAATACACATAAGCACACTGAGAAAAATTTACTACTTACATATAAAAAGTTCAACTGATCTTGGATTTTTGGTATTTGCAATGCCTGTTAAATAACTGCTTTATTTTATTATTTAAAATTAGAAAACAAAAGCATGCATTACTTGATGTCTTAATTGAGCGTACTTGTTTGAAGAACAGTTTCGCTTAACTTAAGCTCGCTGAAGCCTCACTTCCAAAAAACGGTCTTGAAATAAGATTTGGAAACTGAAAATCTACCTTTTTTCTCTCGCTGTACATATATAGTAAATTTGTTGTTGGTAAATATACAAACGCTTACATAATGGCAACAACAACAACAGCAAATGCAAGCCACAAGCTAGACAACAAGCCATGATAATAATAATAATAAAAATGAAAAGCAGCCAATTCGACCTTGACTTCATTTGCAAGCTCAACTTGTGCAGTTAAGTTTTATATCTTCGTTAAGCTCTCTCCCTCTTCCCTCTCTCTCCATCTTCCCTCTCTCTCTTTGAGCACTCCGCTTTGGTCGCCAATTCGCCATTTGCTTGGGTCAGATCAGATTCTGATCAGTCATGATTAGCTCCTATCAGCTCTACTTTACTTCTCTTATTTTTCATCTTCTTCTCCACTTACCCAGCAGCAGTTATCAGCGCCATCTTCCTTTCCCACTCGTCGCTGGTGATTGTAGTTCAGTTCACAGTCGTCGAGAATTTCGGCTGTCACCAGACTCTCATGCGGACGTGGACTCATCTTGGTGGAAAGCTAGGCGGACACAGTGCAACAAAATTAAATTAAATAAGAGTTGCACATCAATATTTTTGTGCAGCGAGCAATAGCAATTTTTATTTCAGTTATTTGTTTTTTTTATTCATCGTGTATTTTATTTACTTTTTCTTAATTTATTATTGCATTCTTCTTTTTTTTATTTCATTCTTTCTTTACGTTCTTATTATATTTAAGAATATCTATGCACCGATTTTAAGGACTCCGAAGAAAAAACGTATTATTCTTATTATAACGGCAATAATTGCTCAAAATAATGTATACAAATTTTAAAAAATTAATTAAGCTAACGAGTAATTTTTAACGCATATTTTGCATTGTTATTTATATGATAATACAAAAAAGTAAAAGGAATATAAAAATCATTTAAGTTTTAGAAATGAACAAAATTAATTAGTGCATTTGATGAATTTTGAAAAGTTAAAAAAAAAGGAAAATGCGTTTATCGCCATTTCAAACACAAAAGCAAATTTCAAAAAAGCTTTGATTGCAATCCAATATAATTTATGTAATAAATAATAAATAATTGTTTAAATCATAGACCTCAATAATTTGTTTTGTAACTAGCTCGAAATAGCCCAGCTAACTGTTAAAATATGAGGAAAATACCTTAGACTAATAAAATACTTATTTCTCTTAATTAAATGAGAAAATATATTTTTTTTGCCTTTGTCAGAATAATGAATTCACCTACTGTATGTGTCTACATATTCCAAATGGTTGAATTCCAAACTTAAAATCAAAATAACAAATAAAGTAATTAAATTAATAATTTAATTTAATTAATTTCTTTCCTCTCAAGGGTCTTTATATCGAATGACTACAATACTTGATATTAGTTCTCTAAAACTGGCTTGGATACCGGCTGCTTATCCGATCCCCTGTCTCCCCCTCTCCCTTTCTTCTCCATTACCGTCACCATTTGCAAAAGAGTGCGAAAATTGAGGCCGGCGTCTAAACAAAAAACGTTTTAGAGATGCTAACTGAATCTAAAAAGGGAGCCGACCTGCAAACCCAATCAGCAACCTGAGTGAGGGAAAGGGTGAAGGTAAAATGGAGACAGTTGAAGAAAGCGCTTTGAATTATTTCCCAGCTGTTTACGTCGCTCAAATGCAACTGTTCTATGTACATTGAGAGAAACAAATAAGAAACACACGCGATTTTTAGCTATGGCTCATTAAATGGTTGTTGCTGCCTTCAAAATTGCCACACGTGAGAAATGAAATTTCTCCTCATTTGTTAGAAGAGATTCGTTTGCATAACCAAAATCCTTTAATACTTTTTTTATGTGTATCTCAGGCACGTGCAATATTCACAATCTGTAACCGTTAATTTTTGAGACACTTTAATTGGTTTTGATTTGATGTATGATTGCTGTACATATGCATATATATATATATGTATATATAAATATATACATATGATGTATATTAACATACTCAATGTTCTGGCGAACGAACGAAGATTTCTCTCGGGCGAAATCTCACTCGCGACACTGCTAAAAGTCAACTGAAGACTGAAGACTGCAGCAGGCAACGTCAACTGGGGCAACAGGCAGCTCGCCAAAAAAAAAATACAAAAAAAAAGATTGGGCCCTCAAAAACTTAACACCAGCCTCTGGCAGAAAGCGACAAACGCAGAGAGAGAGAGAGAGAGAGAGAGAGAGAGAGCTGTACAAAAAGACAGCGAGCAACGCAAAGAGAGCGCGAGAAAAGCAGAGATAGAGCGAACGAGCGATCAGGCGAGTGTAACGGCAACAAAAAACAAAAAAAGCACAACTGCGCTCGTTCGTTACCCAGCAGCGAACTTGTGAATGACACCCAACTTTACCGAATGCATTCCATGTGCATTAAGTAACTAACTAGTAATGCTCTTGTATGCAGAGTCGGATGCGGAAGTTCTAAGTTTCTAAGTCAAACACAAACTTGTCTTCGCGATAGCTTCAGCAACAGAAACCAGAAGAAACCTAAACCTACATTTAATACATATTTTTCTTATGCATTGGTCTTATCTGTTTTACTATTTCTTTTAGTTATTACCCTTTGCACTACAGTTCGTGTAGTGAAAAATAAAATATATTTTTTTTATGTTTATATTTAAAATTGCTATATTTTCTAGAATAAGACATTAAATTGTATGTACAGCAAGCTTGATATATTTGGAATATGGAGAGAATAAGTAAAGATAAGGAATGAAATTCGTAATAAGCTCTTTTCGCTGCTGGGCAGTAACAACGACAACAACAACAACAACAAAGAGCACAACTGCGCTTGATCATTGGTTGACAGTGTGAACGGAGAGCAGACAGTGGCTAGCAGAGAGAGCACAGAGAGCCGCGCGCACACTTCAAATTTCCGTATTTCGTTCAGCTGAAAGCAGCAGACAAAAGAACGCGACACGGCGCGACGTCACAATTAGAAACTTTTCTATTCTCTTCTATTTTATATACTAATGAGCTTGTGCAAAAATTTTCCGTTTGTTGGAAAACATTGTTGAACGTATAAAACTTATATGCTGATTAATGCATTTAATTTGCATTTGCTGAATGCTTAAGGAAAATTCGATTTTTTTTTTTGCAAATGGTGATGATTTGTTCAGGTTTTAAAATATTCCATTTTTATTTGTTTCAGCATGCATTATGTAGTCTATGTAGTCTGAACAAAATGTATATAATTATCACATTAATCCGAAGTACTCGAAATAATAGTATACCCAATTTGTTGCCTAGTTTAATCTACAACATATATTTCAATTGTGACGTAACGCCAAAGAGAACATAAAAGTTGTGCTTATTCCGTTATCTTACCTTAATATGAAACCGCTAAAAAAGCAGACGCAAAAAAAAAAGCTTTGCAAAAAAGTTTGGCGCGCACGACGCACTCGACGTCGACATTACCGCCGTCGTCAACGACGGCTTTGGCGCATATTTGTAGCTGTTTATTAATTGAGTCTCCGAATTGATTAAATGTTTATTTAACATGCTGTGCCTGTTGCCAGCTTCTGGAAGCGCACACAATTCATGTATGCGGTGTGTGTGTGTGTTAAGTGGAGCTTGCTCTTTCTTTCTTTCTGTCACTTCTTGCTACGATATTCGCCACGATACGAATATCGTATGCCCTTCACATTGACCGATTTTCCGTATTCCGCTTTCGCCTCTGCAGCTGTTATTCATTTCTCATGGCCCTTCTTCTGCTTTTTCTTGTTCTCGTTCTTCTTACATAGAAAATGTATTTATGTAAATGTAATTTGTCTAACGGGGAACTGAGTACAGCTAATTCAAAGAAACAAATTCAAATGTAAACAACATGTAAAATTAATTGCAATGTTTACCTTGAGCAACTTGTGAAATCGCATCCGTGTTTACTAAAAAACGATCTCTCTCAATTTGCTCATATTTCCTAATATTTAGAAAATGAAAGCGTTAGCTAAAAGTATTATTTTTGTTGTTCAAGATTTTCGTTTAGTTGTCTAAAAAACAAAAGTGCGCATTATGCAAAACGTATTTTTAAATAAACAATCGATACTTATCGATACAATCAAAAATTGGAAATTTGTTAATCGAGTAGAAGTAATCTGTGAAGAGATATAATCGAAAATTGAAGGCTTGATCATTTACTTATCGATACAATCGAAAATTATATATTTAATAATCGAATTGAGGCAATCCATAAATCGATACATATCGATATAAAAGGAAATATAAAAACAAACAATCGAGTCGAGGTCATTTTCTATCGATACTTATCGAAATGGAAATTGATTAATAATCGAATGGAGAGAATCTCTTCATAGATACTTACGATACATTCGAAAATCTCATCGATTTCCTGATTACATTTTGGCAAAAACTCATCAGTAAAGTGTTACCATATATAGATATTTATTTATATATATATATCTTAGAACAAACCATGCAAAACTGAGCTTTTTTTGAACAACTTGTTTGCTCTTCCAGATAACTTAACAACACTCAGCAATTATTGCACGAACTTATCAGTCTAATTGGGCAGCCCTAAACACATATCTCGTTTTTCTCGTTCTTCTTTCTATACAAGAGAGCAGGCAACAAATTGTACACAAGTCTAAATCAAAATCATTTTCATAACGGTTTATCAGGAGAATCAAACTGGAACTGAAACTGTTAATCGACATTAACAGCACTGTTAACCAAAATTTACATTTCCCGGCAGGAAATTAAACAGGAACCGTTAATCAAAATTAACCGATTGAAGCTGAGAGCCGACAGTAAATCAAAGAGGAACCGGAAATGTTAACCGAATAAAACCATTCTCCAATTGCTTGACAGAAACCGGTAATGTTAACCGGTTGCAGCACAGAGCCTGATCCATTAACTGCAGGAACCGTAAAAGATAACAGATTGAAGCTGAACCGATTTTCGATTCTGTTTAACTTCCTGCTTATAAAACAAGGACTTCAAATCGGTTAAAATCTAAGCTAGAATTAATTTTCTTACAACTTCAAAACGCAACTTGCAAATTTTCCTTCATTTTTCTTCCTCTTCATCTGGTTTTCCCTACAAAAACCAAAAATTTATTTGTTCATTTTATGCATTTTTTTCGAGTTTTTTTTTTTGTTGTTGAGTTATAAATGAAAAGCGAGAGAAAATCGCTTTGTTTAGTTTTGAACGCAGTATTTCAATTCATTTCATTTTTTGTTAATTATAAATGTAATAATAAGTGGAAGGCTAGGGGGGAGGGGTGGGTGGGAGTTTGTCATAATTCGCGTTTTGACAGAGAAAATTGAATTTTTGTAATTTTTATTTTTCCGGTTCATTTTTAAATATAATATAATAATAATAATAATTTTTCCAGCTGATCTTTATTTGTAGTTGTTGTTGTTTGTTTGTTTGTATTTTTTTTGTTTGTTTAAACTTATTATGTGTTGTGTGTGTTTGTGTGTGTGTGTGTGTGTGTGTGTGTGTGTGGTGTGTATTTGTGTTGTGTGTCTGTGTTGTGGGATGCTGTGTTGTTGTTTAGCTCTCGCTTTAAATGTTTTTATGCTTACATAATGTGTTTGTTTTTTGCTTTTCTTTCTTTTTTTCTGGTTTCAGTTGAATTATTATTAAATTATTTATTTGCTCATTCTTCCTCTTCTTCTTACACAGGCTCAAATAAAAAAACTTGATGCCAATTTTTGACAGTTGCTGTTAATGTTAATGTTAATGTTACTGCTGCTGTTGTTGTTGCTGTTGTTGATGCCGCTGTTGTTCTCGTTCCTGTTACTTTTGCTGCTGCTGTTATTGTTGTTGCTGCTATTGTTGTTGTTGGTACTTTGCCTCCGTTCCACTCGTGGCTGCAGCAGCTCCATTTGCTGATATTGTTGTTGTCGTTCGAATTGGGAGCTGATGTTGTTGTTATTGTTGTAACTATTGTTAAATGTTAGCTTTGCTGTTGTTGCTTCTGCATCTGCTGTTGTTGTTTTTGTTGTTGTAGAATTTAACATGGCTGTTAATTTTGTTGATTTTAACATTGATGTTACTGTTGTTGTTGTTGCTAATTTTGTTGGTGTTGGACTGTAATTGTTGCTGTTGTTGTTTATGTTTTTGTTGTTGTTGTTGTTGCTGCAATCTGGAACGCATCACATAGCATACTTTCTAGTCCATTCCCGTGCCAGCTCATTATATTTTTCCCGATCGGTCTTATATATTCTGGCAATCTCTGGAACAAGCGGATCATCTGGATTGGGATCACAGAGTAGAGAGCAAATTGATAATAAGACTGAAAAATAGAAATAGAAAATAGATTAGCCATTGTTGCATATATATATATATATACATTGATTATATAATATATATTTGAATTTACCTTTTGAAATAGTTAATGCTGGCGACCACTGAGATCTTAATATATCGAGGCAAATCGATCCATTGCTGTTAATGTTTGGATGGTATATGCGTGTTGTAAAGGCCACTTTTGGCGGCTTAAAGGGATAGTCTGTTGGAAAATGTATAGTTAAGAAAAATACACCTCCTTGGTAAGGGCTGTCCGGCTGTAAATAGTCCACAAAACACATATACTCAGTTAATACAACTATAAAGAATATATATATATAGTTAATAAATAATAGAAAATACATTTAACAAAAATAAAATTCACAGTTAATAAAAATAAATAAAAAGTTTAGTTAATAAAAATAAAAAATACATAGAAATTAAAGTCTGCGTTTGCGTTGGATAAGTTCAAGGCGAGTCACTAAAAACATATTCTATTTTTGCTCGGTTCGAAATAAATCTTGATAATGATTATGAAGTACAAATGTTCCCATTGTATATATTAAATCAGAGAAGGGGGTACCCCCTCCTAATGTTGTATATATGTCATTCAACGGATATATTTTAATGACAGACAAAAAGAATACAAGATTTTCGTTGTTTGGTAAATCTAAAGAATGTTTATGGAATATAAATAGCATTTGCCAGGTATATATACCCGAAAAATACTGTGGTATTTGATAGATATGCCCAGAAATATACCTTTATTACAGAGAGAACCAATAAGATATTCGCTGATTGGAATAACACCCAGAAAGATTTTCGAATACATCTGACATTTTACAGATTTACCCTTGGCAGACAGATATTCCTTTATTATGAATACAAGGATTTGAAAACAAATTCTATATAAATTTGCTATCATAACTCAAACGAAACTCTAGTTTTAAAATAGTTTTGGATTTAGATTTAAAGCAACATTTTGCTTAGAATGATACTTATAATAAGTAAAGTATCCATATATGATATATGTTCAAAGGGATATATGAGTCAGATACATTTATGATATAGCAGATAGCATTCACCTCTTTTTCCATATACTAAGAGAGGCTACAATATGCATAACGAGACTAAATCAAGACCCAAATCAAGTCAGAAACAGTTTTCTTTGCTCTTACAGCTGTTAAACTTAAAGACTAAGAGACAAAAGAGTTCCATTTTCTCCAAATCCTATTTACATTATAAGAATAAATCGACATTTAATCCCTAATCATGGCTTGGAGTCAAAATTCTAACTGGAACCAGTTAGCTATCGATCTAACTATTTATCTACATAGCCTCATAGAAACATCGGAACCAACAGCATGAACCAGTTGCGATCCTTTTGAGCCAAAAAAGCTCTGAGGTATCGATGCTGCCTAATGAGAAGAGCTGGCCCATCGAGAATCGATACTTGCTCGGCCTAAAATGTTATTGACACGCAGCAGTTCAACCCAAGGTTAATAATCCCTTCTTTTTCGCACACACGCGTGGAACTCCCGTCGCTGAACTTATCCAACAACAACAGATGTTAGTGTCCAGTGTGGGATAACAGCGCAAAAAAAAGACAGCTGTTCTTCTTACCGGGCCCATTATTGTAGCTTGCCAGTGAAATACTGTAAATAAAAGAGAGAAAGAATTGTATTAATATATATATATATATACAGTTACAATTGATGGTAAATTATTTGATATTTGATGAATTATTGCAGTTTGACCACATCTAATGCACCCCTCGGGAATACTTTAAAGCTGACTTAAGAAAAATCAGTGAAAAAAAAGAACAAAAATGCATTGAGAGCAGCACTCTCTGCTTCTTTCTTTGCAATCTCTTTCGTCGCGGCTGCTGCTTCTTCTTCTCCCATGGCTCTCGATTACTTTACTGCAGACTCAACTCAATTTGGCTCGCCCCAAAGCGCCCTCTGCCGGCCTGCCCTCTTCGAGTGTGCACGAAAAGAACAAAAACAAACAACAATTGCCAAAGAGCCTTGGCACCGACTCTTGGCAGCGAAGCCGCAGCTGACGTCGTCGTCGTTGACGGGCAGGCAGCAAGCAGCAGTAGCAGTAGTACCACCACTTGCCTAGCATGCCATCTCGCTTGTGCACGTTATGCATACGACACATTCTGTTAGCTCTACTCGCTCACGCTCAATGTCACCAAAGCACACGCACACAACGACACATAGAAGCAGCAGCAGCAGCACCAAAGCTCTTTTTGGGGCTGAGAACTGGGCCGTGCACAGCTGCTGCTCCGAGCGAGGGAAGGAAAGAGGAAGAGGGAGGAAGCAGCTTACGCTCTATGCTTATACGTATGTGTGTGTTCGCGTGTGTGTGTGTGTATACATTACAATTACTGTAATTTCATTTATAGCAGAGCAGAAGTTTTGAGAAGCCACACAAAAAATAAAAGAAAAAGCGACTTCAACTGAATTTGAGTTTTTTTTTTAGCTTATCGGCAATAAATTATGGGAGGCGGTGGCGACTAATGAGTTTTAATTACAATTCAAAATGTAGTAATATATGTATATATATTTATTTTATATTTAGTTTCTTTGTCCGGAGTAGCCACGTAATTTCTTTCGATGTGTGTGTTAACTTCATTCACAGCTGATAAGCACTAAAATCGTTGCTCTGATAAGAAAAAAAGCTCTGCACAGAAAAAATACAGCGGAAACTGATAAATATAAATACACAGACAGACACACACACACATATATATATATTTATATATATATATATACTATATATATATATATATAATATGTATCTATAACAGAGAATAGGTTATCTCATTATCTGCGCTATATTTGCTAATTGTTCTCTGATTACGTTATGTGGAGCAAAATTCTTAATGCGGCTTTAATTTGATTTATATTTGTATTTGTATCAATAAGATAAGCGGCGAGAAAAAGAGCGAGCAGAGAATATAGAGGAACGATCTGCTTTCTCTTTCCAACGTGTAATATTTCTATGTGCATAAGAAGAAATTATTTTACCGTATATAAAAATGTAGTTTAAAAAAAGAATCTTTCAGATATAAAAAAAGATCTACGAAGTAGAAAATATATTGTCATATGTCTACTACGTTTCTATCTACTAAAGTATATCATATTTTGTTATATTTGAAGCATTTTATTTTTGGTTTCATCTCTAAGTAGCCATTATTTGTATTTATTTTGCGATGATCAAATAGCGCCCGCCAAACCAACAATATGATTAATGCGCTTTGTAATCGATTCCATTGCAATTGCACTTTATCATACAAAATAATCACAATTTTACTATCGTTGAATTTCTCCAATGAATATTTGGTTCTTATCTAATCAATTCTCGACTTGCAATTTAGACATCAGCTGATCGTAAATGTAATGGACACAGAATATAGAAATAAAGTCTGCTAACTCAACAACCTATATACAAATTTAAACACAGAAATCTTTCTCATTCTCTTTCAAGTTCAGCCTGGAATTGCAGAAGTAATTCTTGGAAATAAAAAAAGTTCCACTGGAACGTTTAAATGGCGATCTCTGTGTGGTTTTATCGATATGAACTTATCGACGTCATCGATTGCTTATTACTCACAAGTGTGACCAAAACAGAAACAAAAAGAAATAAATAAAAAACAACAACTTCAATTGCACGCTTTCACTTTTCAGTGACGTCATTCAGGTGACCTCCATAGCAAAAAGCGAAGCTGGCTTAAAAAGCACACATAGTTGACCCATGTGTGTGTGCGATTAACAGTTAAATGAAAACACGTTAACGTGTAATTGAAGTTGTTGCGAGTTTGTTGAGCGTGCAACACAAATTGAATCGATAAAGATGCAAAAAAAAAAAAAAAAATCTGACCTTGAGACTTGAATAACTAATGTAATATTTCAAGAAAAACTAATGCAATATTAAAAAAAAACTAATGTAATATCTAACAATAAATAATATTCTTTCAGTCCCATTTCTAAATACAAACAAAATTAAAAAACCCAATTAAAGCGATTTTCCAATAAAGCTAATCGATGATAAGGAAAGTAATTTGCAGACAGATTTCCATTACTGGAAAGAGTTCCATTTTCCAACTACTTATGTGCAAAAGTGCCGAGTCATGTTACTGCAAGGCAAAGCAGCAGATCAAAAGCTAAATGAGATGTGTCTGCTCTATTTATAGAAAGCTCTGCGAGAGCAGAGAGAAAGAGAGAGCAGAGGGGAGAGTGGAGAGGGCATTACTCGAGTCGTCGCTCGTCGCACAGTTACATAATGCAAAAAGAGCAGCTGATAAGAAGAAGCAGAAGATCTATGGGATGGTTAATGGGCAAATGGGGGGGGGAGAGAGAGAGAGAGAGAGAGACGGCGTGTGTTTATAGTGCTGTATTTTTGAAAACGTGCCATTAAATGTTCTACTCACAATCATCTCCAACTGGTCCAGCAGAACATTGTGCAGGTGGATCTCTGCCCAGATCTTGCAGTTCCTATAAATATAAAAAAAACAAAAATTAGTTATCATTATTATTATTGTCACGTCTATTGTTATTGTTATTATTTGTATTGTTATATTTTTGTGTTATTACTATTACTTATTAAAATATAAATATCTATCGATAATTTTACCCAATTGAAAAAAGCATTTTGACAAAAGGACAACAAACGTAAAATATAAATTTGCATACATTTATTCATGTTGTGCATCACGTTGCAAATGTGATATTATTTTATTTCATTTGGATACATCTACGATTTAAAAACAGAAAAATTAATATTTCGTATTTCGCATATATGAAAAATAAAAGCAGGCAGCAAACGCGAATGACGCGAAAATCAAGTTCGTTGGCCCGAACCAGAAGCCAGCAGCAGCAGCAGCAGCAGAAGGCGCACACACTACACACACAACATACATACACATGCAAGCTCATTCTCTCTCACACTCCCCTCCCCCTCTTCTATAACAGTCGCACGCACACAGCTGAGCGGCTGCTGTTATTCCCGCCTCCCCTCTCCCCATCTGTATGTAACGATGCTCCAACCCCAACAGCAGCACAGCTGCCAGCCAGCCAAAATGGGCAACAAAATAAGGTGTAAAGTAAACCGGCGAAAAACAGAGAGAACAAAAACTTTAAAAAATAAAGATGAGCTCGATGCGGGAAGAGGAACAGTGTTGCCAGAAAGATAAATTCCCCAGTAAAACGAAATTGCTAGAAAAAGCTAAATATAAAATAAATGACTAATGCTTTATAACTAGAAATTTCGTTCGATCGCATTAAATATTTTATTTTATTTCTTACTAATAGAGAACAAATTAAAACAAAAGAGGTGAACTCAATGCGGAGTGTTGCCAGAAAGATAAATTCTATAGCAAAAAAAAATAGCTGGAAAACACAAAAAGAAATAGCAAAAGTAAGCAATAAATGACTAACACGTTTTTGCTAAACATTTTCGGTTATTCACTTTAGTTATTTTATTTTATGACTAATAGAATTTATATTAAAATTGTTCAACATTCAGCTATTAAAACAGTTAAGAACTTTTTGGCTAGCATTTCAAGTATTCTCTCAAAGCTAAAACTATTTTATTTTATTTAGATTGACGGACTAATACAATTATTTCATAAAATTTGTCCACATTTTAGCTCTGACAAAATAAAGCTAGCATTTCAACTCTGCTCCCAATGCAAAAACTAGCCAAAAATGGCAACACTGGTTTTGCGGAAGCTAGTTAAACGAGAGCCTTGACACAAAATATACTAAAGAGGGGAGGGGCGCGCAGTGGAAAATCCAAAAGCAGCTCGATAAAGCATAAAGCAAGACAAACGGCTGACTGGCAACGCTCTTTGTTGTTGCTCTCTTTTTGCTGCGCTTAAGAAGAAGAAGAACAGAAGACAAAGAAGCAGAACAAGCCCCCCAAAAACTACTACACACAAATACAAACACAAAAATTAAAATCATTTTACCGTCGCGCGTCAAGGAAAAGTAAGATAAATACGAAATACGATTTATGCGCAACGCATTTCAAAAATAGCTTATTTTTTGCTCTCTTTTTTTCGTTTTTTCTTGTATGCCACATGCCACGCACTTTCAGACACTTTTGTACCTGTTGAGCGAAAAAGTATATAATTACAAAAACAACATGAGGAAATTGTTACATAGAAAAAAATCGCCAAGTTCGAGGGGAGACTCTTCTCTCTCGCTCTCTCTTTGGACACAATGCGGTTGTCGTCGTCGTCTCGCCGACGGCATGACTCATGCAAAGAAGAAAAAGACAAAGACAAGTGAAGTGATAGCATTCGTTTCGCTTTAAATTTCAAATAAAAACAAACTAACGGTCGTTTAGCACACACGCATACAAACAAACACAAGCCACGATCAGCGAGAGCTAATTGAGCGCAAGAGAACAAGAGAGAGCGAGAAAGAGCGCAAGCCCGGCTCAAGCATCTTCACTTCTTTATTTGATTGAATTTCTATAACGGCAACAAAAACAACAAAGCGATGCCTTGGCTTGCAAGAGCAAGAGAACGAGGCGAGCGGGAAGGGCTAACCAAAACAGTTGCTTGCTAATTGTTTTGCTGAAAGCGGGACGAAGAGAGCACGCAGGTAATTACATAAAATAAAGAAAAGTTAAAATTAGCATTAATTCAAAATGCAATAAAAATACGCTTCCTTAATTTTCAATAGGAGCATTTCGTTTTCATTTCACCAATTGAACATGAAGTTTATAATAAGGAAAAAATTCAATGGCCATGACGCTGCTGCTGCTGCTCAGCTAGCGTCGCAGTCAACGTAGCTCGTTGTCGTCGAAACAGTCACCAGACCCTCATATATAAAAACAACACATATACAAAAATATAGGCATGTGAATGTGCGTGTGTTGGCTTTTTTTTTAAACATCATTTACATATTTTACTCATACATTATTTAAATGTAAATTATGGTAAATTATATTTTTTATTTCTTTTTATACTAATTATTGTTCCCTCCACACATTTTGCAACACTACTCAACACAACACACATTGAGTTGCCATCGCGCACACGCACGCACACAGAGATACCCTCCTCTTTTAGTACTGCCCCATTCGCCTTTGCATGCGCGTGCAAGAAAGAGCCAAATGCTGTGCATGACCGCCAGGCCAGACGAGAGCCGAGCCAGCAGCAAGCAAGCAGCTGCCGTCGATTTTAACCATTGCTGCTCGCTCTCTTTGGGCGTCTCATTCTGCAATGTGTGTGTGAGCGAGATGGCAAAGTTAATATGCTGCTTTGCTTTGCTCGACTCACTGCTGCTGCTGGCGCTGTGACTGTGCAAAGACACTCTGTGTGTGTGTGTGTGTTGGTGGGGGCTACTACTATTAGAAGGTGTGTGTACATGTGTGTGTGTGAACCGGCCGCACTTCAAATCGAACTTTAATTTCTCAAACTACATAAAACATTAAATATAAATATACGTAAAGTATAAAAATATGCAAAAGATTTAACAGCACTCAATATGTTGGTTACCAGCATGCTCGCTGCTGCAGGAGTGAGCGAGTGAGCAGCAACAGCAGCAAAACTTAACGAAAATCAAAAATTAACATTGCAGTTTTAACTGTTGTTGCATATATAAAATAAATACAATTTCAACGAAATTTAGCCGCTTTCACACACACACACAATTGCAAATATATATATATAAATATATGCTTGTGTGTGTGCAGCACTATTTCTGAATTATCAGCGCAAAATATATAAAAGTAAGGTTAGGTTAAAATTATACGCTTTTTTTTTTGCGCTGCCGTGTTTTAAATTTTTTTTTTGCTGGATCTTTCGACGGCGAACAACAACAAAAGCATAAGCAATGTTTGTGTGAGTGTGTGTGTAAGTGCTTAGCTATATATATGCATTCACACACACACATGCATATACGCAAGTGTTGGGTAACTTTGGCTGGCCAAATATGCTTGAATTTTTTTGGACCAGGTTGGCCGGCTTGCAATATTTACTGCAATCACACGCACACATGCATGCATATGGGTGGGGGAGGGGATGCAAACACATGTGTAACGGAAACGTCGAGCACACCAATACACATATACAACGTACACGTTGTCTGATATATGTGTGTATATATTACATATCCAAGCTAATTCTAATTGGAATCCCATTGCAAAGCCGAAAAAATCTAAACTCTAGTTTTTTTTAGTAAGCTTAAGCTTGTAGTAAGTAATTAATGCACGTCGTCATCGCCCATTTTTCCTTGTGCTGCTTCTTTTGCTTTTTGCACGTTTTCTTTCGTTCACGTATTCGGTTCGGTTTTTTTTTGTCTTTCTTGCGTTGTCTTTCGTTTTCTACGTTTCACATTTCTTGCATAAAATTTTTTCATTTTTTTTTGTCGCACAAGAAATTTCTATTCACATTTTATATTTTTTTTTTGCACTTTTGTTGCAAAATGCTTTGAACAATTTGATTTGTTTTTTTTTTTCATTTTTTTTTGGTTTCACATACCTTATTGATTCTTTTTAACGCCATTTTCTGATTGAAATTTGATTTTCTTGTGTGTGTGTGTGAGTGTGTGTGTGTATTAGTTGTAGGTTTCTCTCTCCTTTCTCGATTTTTGCTTTTGTTCTTTTTTTGTCGATTTGCACACGAAATGAGAAAATTGATTGTTTTAACAACTAGAGTGAAAAATGCTTTTATATATTTTTAGAAAAACCAAACGAAACACAAAAGCTGCGATAGGCTGGCTTCAGTTATTTTTTTTTTATGTACTTTTCTCTGTGTTCTGGCTATTTTATTTTATTTTTCTCTGGCTCTCAGCTTTTTGTCCGAGTTACAGTCTAGAAAATATTGCAGCACTGCGAGTAGAACGGCGCCCCGACGACAACTACGGCTGCGATATATAATTTTTTTCTGCTGCAGAGCGGATGTGAGAGAGACCGACACGATGATGATGACGATATTAGCGGACTGAGACCGTATAACAATTGTATGTGCCTGAGTGTGACAGAGATGTGTGCATGTATGTTTCGGTGTTGTGGAACGTGTGTGCGTGTGTGTGTTGATATTGCCCAACACTTGTCCAATGAGAGCAGCACGACTATATTACGGTAACTGACTGACTGGCCAGATCGATATTATCTGTAAAAAGACACAATGTGGCAACTCTCGAGAATAAATTTATAATAAAATTTATTTTTAAATAATAATAATCTTACCTTGTGTGGCAGTAAATAGCGAGCAGCCGGTAATGAATGTATGCACGTGGAAATTTAGCAATCGAAGATCACCGTACGAGAAAAAGAAATAAGTTCCGAGCAACAAAAACCCTTTTGACCGGTGGCGAGCGCAAATTTGTTGTATGTCCGCTAAAATTGTTTTGTTGTTGTTTGCTGCTAATTGGTTGTCTTTTAATGAACACACAACGTGTTGCTTGCTGCCGGAATGTTTCTACTGAGGAATTTTGTTAAAAAGTTGTACCATGTATTTTTGATACTGTTTAAACGGCAAACTTTGTTTCCAGGATTTTATTTTTGATGTCGCCCTAAAAAAAATAATCACCTGATTTGACCAGACTTGCCAGCTGTTGGTATTTTTCCCCCCAGCAGCGTTGCCAGACTACTGCATGGGATTTCGTATTTTTCAGCTTGCAATATACGGTCACACAAAACTGTCTGCAAATTTAAACAAAAAGCAAATTTAGCAAGCAAAAAGTTAACAAAAGAATACAAAAAAAAATCGCTTAATACAATTTAAGAAAAACGCAACGCGTGCAACAAGCGACAACAACACGTTGAGTTTTTTCTGCACGGTTGTTGCTGCTGCGACAAAGTGTTCGCGTGTGTGTGTGTGTGTGTGCGTGTCTGCATGTGCGTGAGTGTGTGCTGTGTGAGTGTGTGTGTTGAAGATAATTTAGTTAGAGGTCATTTCTATGCGTAAGCATTTGCAACATGCGGCAGCCAGTTGATAATTGCAGCAACAACAACAATAACAAAGGACGCTTGCAGCAGCAGCGCAGTAGCAGCAGCAGCAGCGACGCCAGCATCGTTTTATAACAACAACAACATCAACTGCAACAAAATCCACAACAGAAGAGGAAGAAAATTGCGATACGCTAATGGCGTCCACAACAACAACAAAAACAACAGCAAAACAAGCGGAGCAGCCAGCAGAGGCAGATGCAGAGGAGGCAGTCGCAGCATCAGCAGCAAAGACGCCAACGTCGAAGCCAACGCCAACGCCCACGCTACTGCCGCTGCTGGCGTCCGCTGCCGCCTGCAATAAACAATTGCTATTCTGCCGGCGTTTTAAGGATGCTAAAGCTGGCGGCGGTGGCGGTGGCGGTGCCGTCGACGCTGGCGCTGGCGCCTTTTTACGTAATTTCAATTCGCTGCCGCTGTTCGTCTATGCAACGTCGCCGTCGACGCACGCCAGCTCCGCGGATGGCGTCGGCGTCGCCAGGGAAGCAGCAGCCGCAGCCGCTGCTACTGCTGCGTCGGCGTTCAGTCAAATAAAGGTAAGTCGAGCTTTTATTTTCTCTCTCCTATCTCACTCTCTTTGTTCTCGAATTACGCAATTGACCATTTCCGTTGCATTTGCAGCAGGGGTGGTTAGTAGTGGAGGGGGTGAGAGAGGGGGTACAGTCATTGATCGTGCCGTTTTGGTTTTTTTTTAAAATTGTTTTTACATGCATATAATTTATTATTATCTGTTTTATGCTTGGCTGCGCCGTGCTTTTCTTGCGTCGCTTCTCTTTCTTTCTCTGCACTTGTCTGTCTACGCCGCCCCACCTCTTCCATTCCCTTTATCAGTGCTGCGCAACGGTTGCGTTTGCGCGGAAATTGCTGGTCTCCTTCTGCTGTTGAGCGATATTAAACCGCTGCAGCGGCAAATACAACAACAGCAAACCTAGTTTAGCTGCCATTTTTATTTTATGTGCCCAGCGAAATATGCGTTTTTAATGGTACTAATGAAATTGTTTGCGTCGTTGTTGTGGGGTTTTTTTTTGCCGATACCCTGCAGCCAATTAAAGTGTGTATGAGGGGTATATTAAAGTGGCAAAGTGTAGGTAGCAAAATAGAGTATCGATTATGGAGTTATCGATAACGCAATTAACTTAAATTGCATCGTTTCATTTTAATTTTTTGATTGATTTTAATTTTAAGCTGCAGTTTTTTAACTATGTCTGCCAAATTTATGAAGATTAGTTTTAAGAATATACTAATTAAATTATTATTTATTTAATTTTTTGATTTATTTTTTATTATTATTTATTCATTATTTTATTTATTATATACATATATTCTAGGTTACAGGGTATCAGCTAGTCTGTTACACTCAACTTAAACGCTCCTGCTTAATTTTCAACACTGCTGTTGTTGTTGTGGTTGTTAGTGTTGGTGATCGCTCGAACGTGGCGAGACGTCGTCATTAATGAACCCCACAGCAGCAGCAGTAGCCCCAGTAACTGTGCTTTTGTCTCGCATGCGCGCGTGGGTGTGGGGATGGGGTGGGGGGAGTGTGCGTGCAATATGGCTTGCTGGTTTACAGGTGCAGCCATTGACTGTGGGATCCGTGTTTCAGCTACTTGCTTGCTCTCCTTTTGTGTTCTCTCTCCCCGCGCTCTCTCTCTTGTTGTATTTGTTGCTGTTGCTGCAGCTCAGTGAGTTGTGACGTGTGCGAGCTGCTGCTCATAAGCTTCATTAACAGACAAACACAGCAGCAGAAGCAGAAGCAGCAGCCATTTTGTGCGTACTCTCAGAGAGCGACAGAGAGCAAGTCTCTTCTCCTTTTAAGCTCAGTTTACCGCAAATTTTTTGAGCTTTGTTGTCTGCTTGTCTGTCTGTCTTGTTGATCATTACTTTTGTTTGACACTTTCTAAAGTTGGCGAAAAAATTGCGCAGCATTGGCGCTAAATCTAGCGATCTCCCTCTCTCGCTCTCTGCATAACATGCTTCTATGTGTGTGTTTGTGCATGAGCACACACACACGTTTGTTTCAAATTGAAATCAATTTGGTTTTTTCTGATTGCATTTTAAGTGGCAAGTTACAAGCCACATCAACCCCTTGTCGAAAATGTTAATGTTTGTGCGCATGTATTACATATACGCATGCATATGTTTGTCGGCTCATTCGAAATGTATTTTATCTTTATTGTGTTATATTTTATCTCGCTTTGCAATTGCTCTTCTTCCTCTTCTTACATTTGTTTGTTTGTTTTGTGGATCATTTCATATGCTTGCAACATATCTGTAGCTGCTCCCTGTGGGCCTTCGCCTCCATCCCTTCCCTTGCCCAAAGCTACACCGCTCCCTTTCCCACGCCTGTTAAATATTTTTGTTTCTGTTATGTTTACATTCTTACGATCAATATTTGTATTCCAATTGCTGAATGTTGGTTGTTTTTTCATTTTTACTCTATTAGAGGATATTTTGAATTTGTCATTTAATGTGTAACAGCTTATAATATATTTATTTATTTAAATTAAAAAAAAAAATCGAAAGAAAAATACAAAAATAAAAAGAGTACAAAATTGATTAAATTAAAAATAAAATGTTATATTAAACTTAAATTTAAAAAAACAAATACAAGATTTATAAGGGTATTTGTTGCGTGGATTGGAATTAAACCAAAAAAAAAATCAAAGAAAAATATATATATTTTTGATCAGTTTATTACTTTTTTCAATACTAGAAGATTACTTAAATAATATGTAAATATTTGGATTATGGGAGTTAAATCTTAATAGCGATAAATGGTGGATTATTAATCAGGCTGAGGCACAATAGATTCCAGTGGAATCCCAAAGTAGTCTAAAAATAATAATAATAATTGAATTGAATATTTTTTATTGCTAAATCTGTCGCTGAAACTGTTTCTATAGTTGAGTCTTAGTTTCAATATGAAATTATGATATATTATAAGAATTTGAGAATACTAAAATTAAATAAAAAACACATGGAATTGTAATACTTCTACAAGAGTATTATAATTATTAATTTAATATTTGAATTAATTATTTCATTTTAATTGTAATTCAATATGTTTGCTGTTTAATTTGAAGTGGATTTTATTACATAACAATATTCAGAAACCACTCGAAAATGTTTTAGCATCTTTAAATTTTTATTAAAGTTCAGCTTAATTATATTATTAGTCTTAAGTCTTCAAGCTTTCCTTTCGCATATTGCTGAAAATAGTTACACATTTTAATACTTGCTAAAAGCTTTTTCTAAATCGAAGCTTAAAATATTCCATCGACGCCTTAAATCTCTTAAAGCTATTGAGCTTTTTCTCTGTATGTTTTTTTTATGGAAACGTCTCAAGAACTTGTGGAAAATTCCTTGCTACATTTTTGTGACGCAAATATTCTTTTTGAAGGTTATATATATCTTTTTATTTTATTTATTAGTTTGTTTGGCAATTAAAAGCCTATGTTAATCGAATGCTATAAAAAAGAGTTTAAATGTTTATCAAATTTCCATAAATATCAAGCCAAAAGAATAAATGCGTGCAGTTAAATGCCAGAAGGGACTATCTGTCTCACTCTCACTCACTCAACACCCCCCC
Source organism: Drosophila melanocephala (assembly GCA_037043625.1). Taxonomy (NCBI): domain Eukaryota; kingdom Metazoa; phylum Arthropoda; class Insecta; order Diptera; family Drosophilidae; genus Drosophila; species Drosophila melanocephala. Next base: position 476,450 of record JBAMBD010000597.1, on the reverse strand, counting down.
CACTGCTAGAACAGGTCATTGATTAAACGTTCCTTAAGCTTATGCCGGCGTCATGGTAACAACAACATATTCAGTTTGTTTTGCTTTTGTGCTGCCCTTTGCATTTGGACTCACTCGCACTTGTGTAAATAATGAATGCGCCTAGGTTGCTCTCTCCTTCCCTCGCTCTCTTTGAGCTGTCATTCTTTGCACTCGTTGCGTGTAATTAAGCAGCTAAACGATAAGAAGCAAAGTGGACACTGGGTCAACTTGGACTCTCTCCCTTTCTCGCTCTCTCCCATGTCTCTCTTTTGTGTCTATCGTGTCTAGACTTGTTTGTTTTGCTTTGCTGCACTTGTTGTCGCTGCTTCTTCCACTGGGGAGTTTTCAATCAAAGCTATTTGGTCAGTTTTTTTCTTTCTGTTTTTTTTTGTTTGCTTTGATTTTTTTTGTTCTCTCAAGTGCATTAGCCTTTAGCATATATTTTTGTTACCTTTCAAGCTTCTAATTAGCTGCTAATGGATGAGCTTGTGCTTGGCATTTGTTTACCCACAAATTAAGCCTAAGAAAAATGCATAAACAAAATAACAATTGAAGCATAATAAGAACATAGACAAAAAGATACAAATGCAGCTGCTACTGTTAATGTTGCTGTTCATGTTAACACGCTCTCTTTCGTGCTCTCTGCTTTCTTCGCGTCTTGCTCTCTGAATTCAGCGCTTTGTGCTCAAACTGCGACTGTTAAGTTGCACTCCGCTCTCTCTGCTAGTTAACCCTAACTGCCATGAGTCATGATGCTAACTGTTAGCCCTAGTTTTTTTTTCCACTCAAGCGCTCTCGCTCTCGCGATCTCTCCCATTGAGTGTTAACAGTGAGCGCAAATGTTAAATGCATGTGTGCGCTCTCTTTGAGCAACAACAGCACAATGTTAAACATTGGTAAAATATTAACAGCTGTTGTTGTGTTTGTATTGTACAATTTGCCGTTGAAGCGTGCGGTCGGCTTTTTTTTTCGCCGCGCTTCGTTTACAATAAATCAGAAAAACAAAGAAGTATCTGTCAGATACACGCGTCTCTTTGTCTGGGTGCCTTTAACAGTCATTTGTGTTGTGCGCTGTGTGTTGTTTATATTTCCTTATTTTTGGGCATATTTTCTGCAACAGCTGAATCATCATCGGCTTTGTTTTTGTCTGCTTGTCATTCAGTATTCGAGTTCGAATTAAAATTCGAATTCGAAGTCGCGCTCTTTCGATTGCTGTTCTACATACGAGAGACATCAACAGACACACACCCACATACACAAATACATACACACATATGTAAATAAATATATATTTCTATGAATTTGTAAATTGTCCATATATATTTAAAATTGTGCTTATTATGAAATACCTAAAAAAAAATATTAAAAAATAGCAAAACCGGTCAACAAAAAAATACAAATAAAAATACAAAAAAATAAAAGTGAAATTTTCTGGTGAATTTCAAAGTTATGCAAAATATATTTTTGCTGATTTTAAGTGCCGATTGTGACTAGTGAATATATTTATATATATAACTATATAGTATATGTATATATATATATATATATCAGATACATAACAAGCTCTGCTTTCATTTGGATTAAATTGAATGTGTTTCTTCATCAGCAGCATCATCTGATCTACTCTGAGACCCGTTTTAAATGAGATCAACTAGATAAATGGTGTGTATCTGCAACTAAACTAAACTCAACTGAATTAAATCATATAAATAAATCTTATTCACCCCTCTCCCGCTCCCCATCCCTCTTTCCCTTTTGTCACTTATCTCAGCTGAAAAACTGAAAAGATAATAAATTGAATATTTTTTGCACGTAATTTGTTGCAGCGGAAATTAAAGTCGGGGAAAAAGAAAAGAAGATATCTTTGATAAATACTTTGAGAGAGAGAAATCAGAATTAAATTTGATAAAATAATGCGTTGCCACAAAATGTTGCTCGTTTTTTATGGATTGAATTAAAGCTGGGCAACATTCATTTTAAGCTGATTAAATTAATATTCTAAATAACTAAGCAATAAGAGTACATATAGTTTCAGCTACAGGCATGGAAAAGATAAAATATAAAAAATATTAAATCGATTTCAGCCAATCGATAAAACTAAAAACGGTTCCTTTAATTTCAAAATTCAAAATCAAAATATATATAAAAGGAAGAGATAATTTACGATAGGATAAAATCGGTGGACACTCGCTGTTCGAGAAATGGAAGAGAATATGGCTTATAAGGTTTATAAAATATCTGAGATTATACATTTTATGTAGCAGCAGTATTAATATCTTGACAGCAACTGTATATTCTGAGTCAGCATTGAAAGTCGACTCGATCTAGAGAACTGTAGACTTCCGTTTCGCGAATATCGATTTTCGATAGCAACAAAAGGCATTATTGTTAAGATATAGCCTTCCAATTGATATATAATATAAACAGATATTTTATTAAGATTGAAAAAGATAATAACATAACTATCAGCTACAGAGTATCTGCGTCTCTCTCTCTCTCTCTTTCTCTCTCTCTCTCTGTATCACCTAGAACTTGTTGCATAATAAATAAAAAACAATTCAAAATGCCCTAAAATTTGTGCACAGAAATAATGCGATTGTTAAGATACACCTTCATATGAGTTTATATATATTATTAATTTTGTACATTTTTCTTATGGCCTTAGGAACACTTAACTTATCTCAAGTTTGTAAAAATACTACTTAAAATACTTATATTATTTATTTTATTTATTTTTTATCCCACAAAGACTCTCCTATGAGCTGCTAAACTTAATGGCTTAGATTAAGATCTCATGCACTTAATTGCAGTTCAGTCAACTTTTCTTTTCCTTTTTCTTTTGCAGTAAACTGACCTAACTTAACCTGCGACCCCTCCCCTCCCATTTCTTCACCTCTGCAGGTCTTGTTGCATTTTTAGCTAATTACTCAAAAAGAGAAAAAATAGTATTTTATATGTTTGTTTTCATCCATTTAGTCGTTTGACATGCAAAGCAAATGAAACGACCAAGGCGTATCCCTGTCCCTCTCCTCCCCTCCCTTTCTGTCTCTGTCTCTCTCTTTCCTCCTCTTCTGGCATTGGCCTCGCTTTTGTTTATGTTGTTAATTAAGCTAGAAACTAACTACTGCTGTTTAAGTTTTAATTGTTACTTCATCATAATTTGTGTGTTTTTCTCATTTTGTTTCTTTTTCTTTTCTTTCGTTTTCTTTGCCACCCATTTTGCATGGTCATTTTGTTGGGGAGTTTTTTTTATTATCTATGTGTGTGTGTGTGTGTGTGCGTGTGTGTGTGCGTGTGTGAGTGTGTTTATTATACTCCCATCACTACCAGCACTGTTATCTCTTCTCTTTGCTCTTTGCGCTTTCCATTTGACACCATGTTCTGCCTCTGTCTCTGCTCGTTTGTCTTTTTGTCACTCATTCTCTCATCCATCTCCTACACTTGCGATTGATTATATGCACACGCTCTTAACTCCACCCACCCACTCCACTCCTCCCTCGCCAACTCGCTCACTCCTCGTCTATCTCTCCTACTCTCTCTGCTGCCCAGCTGCATGTCATTTTTATTGCCATGCGGGTCTCGAGTTTCGAAAGCGAACAAGAAGAAGAAGCAACTGTGTTCCCCTACCCCTCTTTTTTACATGGCAATTAATGTATAAATACGGAATACGAATACGAGTACACAGCAAAAAAAAAATGAAAACAATAACTGGACTTGAAACGAAATTTGAATTTTAATTGCACTCAAATACTTATTGCAAATAATATTTTACTGATTTTGCTTTGATTTTTTCTTCTACTTAACTTAAATTTATTTATTTTTGTCTTGATTTTATTTCAAGCTAAATTTGAATTTTTGTTAAACTAAAATTAATAAACAATTACTGAACTAAAAAACAGTAAAATTATATATAACTGATTTTGGTTTGATTTTTTTTCTTATATTTTCTTCTTCTGTTTTGTTGAGAAAAGTTGACACTTTTCAAATTATCCACTCGATTTTTTTTCTACGTGTACAAGCGTGTGTGCGCATATGTGTATGTATGTGCGCGTCTATGAGTACTCGCTCATTTTAATACAAGCTCGCATCTGTGAATGTGATATGCATGCGTGTGTGTGAATGTGTGTGTGTGTGTGCACATTGTTGGCATATTTAAGCAGCAATAATTTGAGTTGCTGTTGTTGTTGCGTCTTTGTTTAACTTTTGCACTGCTCCGTTGGCAGTTTTAATTGTAGTTGTTGCTGTTTCTTTTTCAGAGCGCGTCTCATTTCTTTATTTCTCTTTTCTTTTTTTTGCTTGTCTGATTGTTGTTTAATAATTCAGCAATTTTATTGTTGTTCGCTTTTTTCGCCATATTTTTCTGGCACAATTCGATTGTCGCCCAAAAAAAAAATCAGTTGGTCAGCTTTGTGAATTCTTTTCCTCCCCTTCCCTCCCTCTCTACGCCTCCTCTAATATACATTTTAGCTAATTAGGCACTACAACTAAAATATCAGCGCCTTTCCATTTTTTCCAACTTTTGTTTTCTATTTTTTGTTGGCTAATTGATGAAAATAACTGAAAGCAAAATTGAGAGCAAAACTAATTGAAAATTGCTGTACTCTAATAGAGAGATACGAAGTGTGTGTGTGTGTGTGTGTGTGAAGTATGTAATGCGTGTGTAGAGTGATGACATGCAAGGGGGGAGTCTAACAGGTTGTTTGGAAAATATTAATATTAATATTGGTTTGCAACTCAACCTCGATATGAAAGCAGCTTGATAAAAATAAATGTAGATAAAAAATTAAAAATTGTGTAAAACCACTTTTTGTACACAAAATAGGGGAATTTTGTTTAAATAAATTATACATTTTTTAATTAAGCAGATGATTAAAATTCATTTTAAATACAACTTTTCTTATTGTTAAAGTATCACCTTTAATGTAAACATGACTATTTTTTTTATAAATAATTAATAAAACTACATAAATAAATAATGCAAATTCAAATCAATAAATAATACAAATATAAACCAATAAATACACAATAAATAATTTGTAAACATTTCAACATTCACTTATAAAAAAAACCCTTATTATAATACATTTTTTAAAAATCGACTGCTTCTCGCTTACATCATTTTATCTTAAGCTAGTTTTTGCTTAAATTCGTGGAATTCCCCTTTAAAAAATGCACTTGAAATTTGTTTACACAATTTTTTCTGATGTCTTTAATCAATTTTCTTGCGCAAGACTACAAAAACAATAGTTGTTGTTCCAGTTCTCTTTTGCTATCGAAAATCGAATGTTTTTGTTAGCTGTTTATTGGTTGTGATTCATGTGATTCATTCGTGATTTGCGCAAACCGAGTTTCTGCTTTTGTCCTCTTCTTTTTTTCCCTTGCTTTTTATTCATATTAATCTAATCTGCATGCCAAATGTTTCACCAGCTGATTTTCTATGCAAGAAATACCTATATGTGTGTAAGTTATATATATATATATATATATATATACACACACCATATGCTTGTGCATTTGAGTATATTGCTCTTTCGGGTCGAGCTTTAACCTTGATGTCGACAAAAATAAAACCACAGAGAATTTGTTTGTATTTCTGAAGTTGTTCCAACGGCGAATTGAGCACTTAACAACAGAGTAAGAAAAGAATAATAAATAAATATATCGATGGCGATGAGGTCGTGACCCTTCACTTGGAAAGCGCTATTATTAATCAGTTTCCAAATAATATGCATTTAACAATGTGTTCGATTTTAATTATTATTGTAAATTCATTTCAAGTCTCAAATATATTTTGTTGACTAGTGTGCTTTTGTGCTTGTTTCTTGCTGTATTTTTGTGTACTTGAGTTTTGACTTGTGAAATTTCACACATTATTCACTTCGTTTAGCTTCACTGTATTCAATGTCTCTCTCTCTCTCTCTCTCTCTTTCTGTCTCTCTCTGTAACCCTGCCTTGCACCTGTGAACTGGCACAATTGGCAAATTCAATGCACATTTTATGATGATTGCTTTAATTTATTTTATTATTTATTCTTTTTTTAAACAACTTTTGAAGTTTCGCTTTTTTTTGTTGTTAATTTATTGTTATTTATTGCAATTTGTAAATTTTTTTTGGTTACTTTATGTTATTGTTATTTATTTGCCAATTTAAAGTTTTTTGCTTGTGGTTTTAGTTTTATTATTATTACGATTTGTTCTACTTTCTATGCGTTGACGTCACGTGGGTTGTTCGAAGAGTTTTCCATTGCGAATCGTAAATAAGCGTAATTTTATAACAATTTAATTTAGAGCATAATTGTCATAACTAAGCCAAAGTCCCCTGAAGATCATAATCAAAAAACACTCGCACGAGCCACAAAATTGCCGTTTGGCAATTGGCCAATTGGCCACCGGCCAAGACAAAGTCGTCGAGTTGATTTTGAATTCGAAGTTGGCTCATAAATTGCGCTATAAAGCGCACAATTAAACTTCCACTCAGTCAACAACAACAACAACAACAAGTAAAACAACGGCGACAACAGCGTCGGCAAATTGGCAACACTTTCCAATTGGAACGCCAAGTAAAAGTGCTCGCGTTCGAAATAGTGATTGACGAGCAAATACCCTGTGCTGACATATAACCATATATGTTATTTGTTGTTAGTAAATTCTTTTTGTTTTTTCATTTGAAGGGAAGAGTTCCAAAAAGTAACAAACAAATTTACTTAATTCCAATTTTCATAACTATAAGAGTACAATACAAAAGTTGGGCTATTATTCGTTCACTTTCTTTCTATAAGTTAAAAGCGTTGAATAAAATTATGTTTCTGATTCTTTCTAGCTTTTTTTAAAGAGCCTTTTTCCACTTCTAATAAGGTATTCATAAGTTCCTTAAACTTGCAAATGAAAAGATTTGTTGTGAGGGTGGTGCTAATATTATTTATCGCAAATTTCTAATCGTCAATGAAAATATTTGTTTTGGCAATTAATTTTATAAGTCATTTTGCCTAAGTGCAATTGAAAGTCAGCTCATAAATTCAACTTATGCAATAAAAATACTTCTATTTTAATACTACAAAGTAGAGAGAGAGAGAGAGGGTGGAGAGAGAGAGTGAGAGAGGGGGAGAGAGAGAGAGTTTTAATAGAATTTTATCACTAATACAATCAATTTGTTTAGATTTCAAGTTGGACAATTTCCACTGCATATTAGTAAATTATGCACAGGGTATACACAAAGAAAAAATAACTGAAATCAAGTTAATTGTTGGTTAAAAACTCTTTCAGCTCAGCTCTCTCGATTTCAATTCGATTGTTTTTTTTTTTGCAATATTCGCCGGCAAATTTTTAGGTTGGATGAGCAAACATCTACCCCCTGCATCCCCTGCACCCCCTGCACACCCAGCAACCAACAGCTGCTGCACCCGTAAATCAAGTTGATTCATAAAATTCGCCGTAAAATTCGCCGCCTCTGTGGCGAATATGTCAAATGTGTTTGCCTGTGTGTGTGTCTGTCTGTCTGTCTGTCTGTGTGTGTGTGTGTGTGTGTGTGTTTGACGGAATGCGGAAATATTGTTTGCCGTTTTTGTTTGCCTATTGCTTTCTTTGTTGTTGTTGTCGCTTCTGCTATCGGCTGCTGTTGCTGCTGCTGCTGCTTTTGCTGCTGCTACGTGCGCAATTGGTTGTTGTTGTTGCTTTGTTTCTTCTTTGCCTTCTGTTTTGTGTCTGCTTCTGCTTCTGCTTCTTCTTCTTGTCTTGCTCTCTCATAGATAAATGCGTCGGCATTTTCTTTTGCTTTGGTGCATGACATTAAAGTTTTAAATTTAAATGCAGTCTGCATTCAGCGTACCCCCAACCCCAACCCACCCCACCCCCCTTTTTTTCTTCTTTTTTGAATGGCACTTAACCCTTGTGCGCACAATTGAACTTTAGCAAGTGCGTTTATTTTTTTTCTGTTCTGTTTTTTTTTCTTCAATTGTTTGCTAAAGTCGCGACCCACTTTCCAGTTGCACAGTAAAGGCTCGATATGTTGGTATTATTTACAGTTCCTCTGCTTGTGTGCTGAAACTTTTGCTTGCTCTGCATAAATATAATTTACAGTTTGGCTTATCGAGTGTTGACTGTAGTTGCTGCTGTTTTGATTTCATCAACTGCTCAATTGCCACCCACTTGAGTGTACTCAAAATGCGCATACGCCGCATGTTACCGGAAAAGAAGAATCGAGAATTGCATTCGAGTTTGTGCCACAGGCGCGTGTTGCAAGCTTTTCGAGTTGCATTCGTTTTTTTGGTGGCGATCGCGTGCCGTCTGCGGAGACATGACAGCTGCAACGGCAAAGACAACAACAACAACAGCAAAGGCACGATTTTTCCAGATGCATTGAAATTTATATACACTTGAGTTGGAGCTGGAGTTCATTTGCTAGAAATCGAAATTTCTATATAAATTTAAAAAGTAATCGATTGATTTTTCGTATGTGAGATATATTATAATATACTAGTCTGATTTTGATGAGGAGCACGAGGAGGATTGTAATAAAAGGCATATTGAATGCGTTTGATTTAGAGATCTTGGCAAGCAGATAGTTTCTCATACAAGAACTCATCGTTCGACTTATCGCCAATTGTTATAGTAGAGAGTATTATAATAATCGTACTGGGTAGGTTTCGTTTAGGTATTTTGGTAAGCAAATACGTTGTGAAAATCCTAATGGAAAGCAAATTGGGTCTGTTTGATTTGGATACATTCGATAGCGAAAAGGGTTTTCTCTCATTTTTCAGAAGATCGTTTTTATGGAAGCTATACAGTAGTCTGATGCTGTTGATTTTCCGACGTATATTTCCCAAGAAAGCTATATGACATAATCGCCAGATTCGGCTGACTTTGATATATGTTCCATCTGCAGCAAAGAGACGGATATATGTCAAGTTTAATCAAGATACAGGATTACATAGAAACAGACACACAAAGGGATATTGCTATATCAACTCGTCTGATCGAGATTATATATACTTTCTAGAGTCGGACACTCTATAAGGGTATATTAACACATAACTAACAGCAACTGTCGCAGTCTAGTTACACTTTCTATCTGTAAAGATGAACAATAATAAAATAATAAAACGAATTTATGTAAATATTTGCAATCTATAAACACATTTACCGAGATTTATTCAAGCTTTAAATAAATTTCTCAATTTATTAAATTATACTAATGTGCCACATTTTTTTCAAGTGTATCATTAGTTAGTTTTTCGGAATCATTTTTGATTGCCAATCAATTTTGTTTGCTTTGTCGTTTTTTCGTGCAAATGACAAAACTGTGACACGAGGCTTAAATGAGATTTAAATGACAAATTGCGCTGAGACATGATTTCGGCTAAAACAGAAATCACATCTGCCTCAGCATCCTCGTCCACATCCACATCCACATCAGCAACGATCTTCAACTGTTTGACCCACTTAGAAAAGTGGTTGCTTCTCTTGTTGCTGCTTATTTTTTATTTTTTTTTGTTCTCCATCATTAACATCAACAATTGTCAGTTTTGCCCTTTTGCGCTGCACTCCGGTTCAACTTCGACTTCAGCTTCAACTTCAACTTCAGTTTTAGCACGCTTTTTGCTTCTAGATGGTCTCAGATCTGTTCTACGTATTGTAAGTGGGGTATATGGGGTATATTGGCTTTGTGGACACTTTTGTGATAACAATTTAATTGATTTAAAATAAAAATATAATTAAAAGAAAAAGAACAAGAAAACCTAGAAAAAACTGAAACGAACCAAGAAATAGGTTAAAGATTGGTAACAGAAATGTAAATGTTAAGAAGAGAGAAGGAGACAAAGAAAGGCTAAAAATATATTACCAATTTTCATCATCAATTTAGTTGATTTAAATTTCAACAAGAATTTTTGAATATTATTCAGATCGGTAATCAAATGTAGCTGGATCTAAGAACAGAGTATCTCACAGTCGAAACTAGCCAAGAGTAACTAACTCGTTTCGAGTTCTTTTGCCAGTGTTCAAGTTGTTGTTGTTGTTGTTGGTAATGTTGCCTTTCCTTGGTTCAAACTGTGAATTTTGTTGGATGAGCACGATTTGTGTCCATATTAGGCTTTAAACTTGAAAATTTGTTGCTGCCAGCGTTCTACAGGTTTTTCGTTTGCTGCTTCTTCTTTTGGCCAACCTGCTGTGCTACGTGGGAAGTTTTTCATTTATGATTTTTGTGGGATTGGCAAAGGAAACGTTGGCTTGCCTTGAAAAGTGCAGCAAGTTATTCTTACTGTTGCTGTTGGTTTTGTTAATTGAAGGCAATTAAGTTGCTGCATTAAGGAAACAGCGTTTAAACATGGCCGATAGCTATTTACAATGCACACAGATACACAGAAAAAATAGCTACAAATTGTATTTCGAACACTTGTCGACTTGTGAGCCACATTTTGTATCTGTGTATCTTTGTATCTACAAAGCATGCCTGTGTTGTGTGTTGTCTTGGCCAACTTGCAAACGCAAACCAGCCCGAAAAGAAAATCACCTTGCGCACAGTTAGTCATTCATGGCACACTTACACACACAAACACACACACACACACTTACACACTTACACACTTACACACACACTCATCTATTTATACAGTTGCGAACAAAATAATAGCATCACTTCGACATTTTTTCTTACGACCGAATTGTTATGCAATTTATTCAAATGATGATTTTTAATATATTGTTATAATTTAAATTAAATTAAATTAAAATGAAATTTTAATTATATTAAGTAAGTTTTTTTTAAAGATTCTTCTTCTTTTTCTAGTCATAAGTTACTTAAACTTGCAAATGTCATAAGTGCAAATTTGAAAAGATTTATTGTTAAAGTGATGCTATTATTCTTTCCGCAACTGTATATTTATATATATATATATATATATATATTTATATGGATATCTGGCTGGCAGTCAGACAACAGTTAACCAACAATACAACTGCCAATTGTTAACCCAAATGTGCTGCCAACTGAGTTAAGACCAAAACAAGAGGCAAGCAGTGGGAGGGGGAGTGGCTAGGAGGCTCAGTGGTGGTAGATGGAGGGGTGGGGGGAAGGGGAGTGGTGATTGGCGCCGCAGCGCGTTGCCAACTGATTTGTTGCGCATTGATTGAAGGGTAAATTACAGGTTGCCACATGCGAGATTCGCTGGCTTTTCTCTTTGCTCAGCAAACATGTATCTTATAGCTGCACACACACACACACACACGCACACACACGCACACACAGCAGCAAACAGTTATTTCTGCCAATTCGCTACTTGTATTAATCTGTTTTTTTTTTTTTTTTTTTTTTTTAGAATTTTGTTTGCAAACAAATTTTCGCAATTGCTTTTTAGCTGCGCTTTTAGCCATTTATTTCTTTTGGAAGAAGCCAACATTTTGTGTTAAGCTTGATTTAATGTTATAACTGAAATATATGAAAATATATCAAAAAATATATAACAATATAAGAACAAAAAGTTTATACTTAAAACTATTTGTGTTTTAAAAGCAATGCAAATTCGGTTAATATTTAACCAGAAGCATGATCTAGTCGAGAGAGCTCGACTAAGAGATACCCTGAAATTGATTTTTAAATACAGAGTAGATTTGCTGATATTAGTATGAAATGTGAATATGAAAATACGTTAACAAATTAATGAAACTTTTACATTTGATCAGCAACATGACTCGGTGTATTATATGTTAATCTGAAAACGATTGCTTTAAAATTGTGCCTTTAAATTTGTTTGAGTCATCGATTTGTATCGACAAGCGCAAAAGGAAGGCAGTTAAAGATCGAAAGAATCAAACTTGATCTGCGTAAGGCTTACGAGAACTCGTATTCCGAATTAGTCTCTGGCTCTTCTGGTCTCTGAGGCAGTCAGTCGGATATGGCTAGATCGACGCTGCTCTTCAAGAATATATATATACTTTATGGAGTCGTAGATGCTTCCATCTGCTGTTACACATTTTGCCACAACTTATATATTAATTATACTATATAATGTGTTCCCTCTTACCGATCGCTCACTGTGTCTCTTTATGTGTGCGTGTGTATCTGTGTCAAATGCCTGCGTATGTGTTGGCCTGGCTAATAACTGCATATTAAATTCAATTCCAATGCTGAAAGTACGCAGTCACGTAATTAAAATCGCATAAGCATAAAAATTGTTTTTATTGTCTTTTTTGTTGTTGTTATTTTCGGATTTGTTTTCGGGTTGCCTACGCTTCGGCATTTTAAGCACTGTCTGAAAACAATTTGAGCCAAATATGTGGAGCTTAACGTCAGCCATGACGCACTTGCTACAATTGCGACACAGAAACTAGTCAGCTGAGACTTATTTTTATAGCTTCAACTCTTTCCATCAATAATATTCTAATTACAGTCTGGGATAGTTTAAATGTTTTTTTGGAGCACCTTTTAAATGCAGCTCAGCTTGCGTATTTAACTGGTTGGTGTTAAAAAAGAAAACTAAATAATTACAGTGTACGAGGAATAAATTATAACGTTAACACCAAAATGTTAAATGTTTTTAGAGCAACTTTTAAATGCATTTAAGCTTAATCGTTGTTGTTATGCAAGTTTCAAAATAACTAAATAGTTTCAAAATATTAACGACTTTGACTTCTTAGATAACAATTTAGTTGGGTTTTTACTCGGAACCAGGGTGTCAAAATGAATTGAATTTCGGTTCCGGCAAATGATACTAAACTCAAATGGGTTCCTAACAAAATCCGTTTCAGTAATTGATTTTGAAAAAATGTTAAATTTCAATTTATTTTTTTATTTCTATTTTTAGATGTATATATTTTTTATATATTTTATTTAACTATATTTATATATTCATTTTTTATTTTATTTTCTTTTTATTTATATTTTTTATTTATTTTTTTTTATTGTAGATTTTAGTATAAGCATTAAAGTTTACTGGGTGAAAACTGCTTTATGAACTGTTAGCCAACGTTTTTAGTTTTGGTCAGGGAAACTCACTGACTGATCGTTAATAACAGTTAATAATCATTTTGGCAACTCGTCAAACCTTCATTTCCTATCGTGACTCGTTGCTTGTCGAATGTTGGCTGTTGAGATATAATCATAAAATCGCTAAAAATAGTTTACAAAATGAGTAAAAGTCAAGCAATAATAATAATAATAGTAATACTAATAAATCTAGTTACTTGCACTTTCTCAGACAATTCGCGCTTAATTTCACAGATGTTTTCAAATTACTGCCCAACATTGGCAATAAAGGAGTTTCAGTCCATAGTCATAAGGAGAAGCAGACGTGCAACAATATGATTCACCTTGCAACGACAACGCAGACAACTGCTGAGAACATTTCCTTTTAATTAATAAGCATCTCGTTTTTTTTTCAAAAGCCTTTGGCGGTCAGTGGCCAACAAAAAAGAACACACGGACAAAAAACTTTATGGCTCATCATAAAATACTAAAAAAACAAAGACAACTGCGCGGATATGATGACCTCATTTGGCGTTAACTAAAGACCGGGCCGGACCAACACAGACGCCAGCTAATTGAAAGAACCAAGTTAAGGCAATGATGGCGACGAGCTCTGAGTTCTCGGCGCTGTGTGCCTTAGATTCCCCTTTGATTACATTTAATATGCTCGTTAACAGCAAGCAGTCAACACAAAAAATGCCAACATACACTCACGCAGCTGTTGTGTGTTGTCATTTTGGCCGAAACACATTTGCCAATTGGCTGGCGTTGTTTTTGTTGGCCATTTTTGAATAATTGTGGCAATCAAACATAATTACAAATTGTCCATTTGTGTTTCCTTTTTGCATGGCAATTACATAAAAACAATACATCAACCAAAAAATGAGCTCAATTATTGCTTGCAACTTGCAACTGCCGGCAACTGTTGGCAACACACACACACACAAAAATCTTCATATCTGTGGCGACGCGACGCTCGATGCGGTAACTAGCCATGCCACAATTTCGGTTGCCGAACATTATTATTATTACGAGTATATTTCGCCTATTTTCTCTCTCTCTCAGTTGCTGTTGTTCCAAAAACAACAGCAACAACAACAACAGTAAATCGTTCAAATATTGTTTGGAAAACCCAAAAACGAACAATGCCAAAAAAAACTGTCACAATTTGAATACTCTTTTTTAAGTTGATCTGCAAGTCGTATTTGGAATTTACTTAAATATATTTATATTTTCTTCATACGGGATTATTTATTATTAATGAATTAGACTAGGAAATTAATGAATATTGCATGTATTTTGTATTTAATATTTACCTTTATTCCTATTTATTTTACTCTTATGTTTTATGATTCTTATTTTATTATTATTTTTACCTTTTCCTTATTATTTTTTCTTTTTATCTCAAAGTAACTTTAATTGTCACAGACTTCTATCGTGAACATGATTTATCGCAATCGACAAGCGGATTACCCGTACAAATACCAATACACAAAATATGTTCCAATTTCATCATATGCTAAACATTGTGAATCATTCACAAGAAAAACCCGCTTTAATAACCGACAACTGGCAACTGCGGCTGCTGCTGCAATCAGCATCGGAAACTTGTGCTAACCTTTTTTGGGTAAGGGCATGACAGAGACAGAGAGAGAGAGAGAGAGAGAGCAATAGAGAGAGAGAGAGATAGACAGAGACAAGCAACTGTAAACAAGTCTTAAAGTCTTTCTTTTGCCGACTGCAATCCGGGCCAATTGTGCACTCTGTGCTAGATGCAGTTTAGTCTGGCCTATGCCCCCCTTTCCCGCCTCTGCCCCCCTCTGCCCCATCGGACCGTTGCGCCCCATTTTTTAGTGCCCCGCTTGCGGATTGCATTGTCTCGACTTTTGTCGACTTGACTGGGTGACTGCTTAAAAACCCATCATCAAATGGACGGCGTCTCGGCTAACTGTAATGTCGTCAGCATCATCGTCTCTTGGCCGACTACCGACTGCCGACTGCCGACTGTTGACTGTTGACTGTTTTTTTTTTTTGTTTTTGGTTGCTTTTGCGTCTTGACTTGTTGACTGGCTGACGACGCCATTATGAAATTGCACGGCAGTGGGTGAAACAGATGCAAAGTTTGTTTTGTTGTGGCCTGTTGTGTTTGGGTGCTGTCCCAAAGACTTTTCACCTGCCATGCAAATAGAAGGCACTTACGGCCACCCACCGATCCAACGATCCACCGATCCAGCGACCTCCCCCCTCCGCCCCACTTAATCGCTGGCTGTCTGTCGAGCAGCTGTTGTTGTTGTTGTTGTTGCTGTTGCTGCTGTTGCTGCTGCTGTTGCCACCAGTGTTGAATGTTTGCACTTTCCTGATTTTAGCTGAACTCGAGTTTGACGCGTTTTTCGCTGCTTGCATTTTCAGTTTGTACAATTTGAATTTGCGTTTTCAATTTCGTTGTGAAATTAAGTTGTTTGTTTTGTTTTTCTTTTTTTCTTTTTTTTACTTCAGCTATATAATCGCACTGTGCAGCAAGATTAGAAGATTAGAAATAATAATAGCAACACATAAAGTGTGCTCTTTTTTGGCGAGTGTTGGACGAGAAGATACTCAGTAATATTTATATTATATGTTCTCAGTAGTTGAACTTAATTATTGCCATAGAATACACGATTAATTAGAGAAAAAATAGAAGACTTGGAGCATCTACTTTGGATTTGGACATGCGATTAAACTTTCTATCTGACTTTGCCATTGTTCACAAAATTTGATATTTTCAATGTGTGTTTGTGTGTGAATTATTTGCCATGATAAGATATGAGTTTGAGCTAATTATGACTAGAAATTTTCAAGTTTTCAACTGCGCTGACACCAGCTGGCACACTAAAAGAAAAAAATAAAATTAGACGATGAAGAAAAAAGAGGCAAGCAAGCAAGCAAGCAAGCAAGCCACATGAAGCTGTCACTTTTTCCACCGCAAGCCAAGAAAAATCTGTAACAAATGCGCAGCTGCCGCAACAACTGTAGACTGTAGACTGTAGACTGTAGAACAAACTTTCACCCGAAAAAGCGACATCAACAAGCGCAACGTGCCACATGCTGCAACTGTTTTATGGCTTGAAATTCACACTCTTAATTGCCAAAGCCAGAGAGAGAGAGAGAGAGAGAGAGATATAACCAAAAGTGCCGCAGTGCATGCTGCGTGTGTATCTCATAGATACACACACACACACACACTCAGTCGCTGAGCCGGCAATTAAATGCGTCTTTACGCATCTGTAGACACAACAAGTACTCGTAGAACGATTATTATCTCCAGCTCCAACTCCAGCTCCAACTCCAACTCCGATTCCAACACAGAGTCTGTGCCAAGAGCAAAACAATGAAAGAGAAAATTAATAACCAGATCGAGACCAGTTGCAATCACAGCAATCGGGGCATGCAGCAGCAGTTTAATTAGCACATTAGCAGCCCATCAACGCAATTTATGAACACACACAGACAGAGGGACGGCGGTCAGACAATGCTACCTACAATCGAAAGCACTTAAGACATGGTCGGTAACTTAATTGGGTGCATGATTTATATAGCATTTCTATGTGCCTTAAAATACTTGGAACTATATCATTTATTAAGTCTATATTTATAAACTGAACTCATTAAAAACGAGCCATTAAATGTGTACAATAAACTTGAGCAAATGTGCGCAAGAGGCAGCAGTCAGCATACAATCAGTTAATACAACAGTTGAGTCGATTTAGCCAGGTCCATGAACCGACTCTGTAACAAGAATTAGAATATCAATTCTCGTAAACTTGATCTGCACGTGGATCAAGTTTATATCATTTTATCTCGTTTCGAAAATATCGATGAGACTCGTTTACCCCTAGCAATAAATGACACAATTTTAGAGACACACTTTTCCAGTTAATACATTTTCACACGTAGCATTTTCATAGTAGTTTTCTTCTACTATCAGCAACTCTACTGTGTATGCTACAGCTGAGTTTGGGGTATCTCCTAGCGAAGCTGTTCTCAAATAGAGCATTCTGCTTGTCTTAATTTTTAACTAAATTAAAGTCTTTTATTTGATGTTCTTCTAAATGCAGTCAATGCGTCGGAGGATGTGAAGCTTATAAATGATAGCGGATGGATTTCATCCAATATTATTAATTAGCTGTAATAATACTCTCTTATTTCCTCAAATATTTATACGATTTTTTATGATTAATGTTTTAAATGGCTTAAATAATATTAAATATTTTATTTTCTTAAATTTTCGTTAATTTTTGTAATACTTTCTTTTTTTTTTTTTAAACATTTTGCACTATAAAAAGATAGTGATATATATAGATATACATATTATACCCCACAAAATTGACACTTGGCAAGCTAGCAATTTGTACTTTGGCTATAAAAGCACTCCACGCAACAGTTATGACTGCCTAAGCTGCACACAAACAAACATTGCACAATTGGGTGCATGAATTGGGAGTTTGCAATTAGCCGTTGTGTGCTGTGTGTGTGTGTGTGTGTTTATGGGTCATAACGTAACTTTGACAGTTGGGTTTTGATTGTGTTATAAAACGCAGTTTGACGCTTGATTATTGAGTGGGCATTGCGACTGTCAATACTCTATTTACTTCTTCTCTGCTGCAGTCAGTCACAGCTGCTGGAAATGTGCGTAGTTGAAGTCTCTTTCAGGTTTCGCGGTCGCATTCGCAACTGGAGCTGCAATAACAATGGATACAACACCCACTTGCGGTTGTCAGCGCACTTAGAGAGTGAGAGAGAGAGAGAGGTAGAGAGAGAGAGAGAGAGAGAGGTAGAGAGAGAGAGAGAGAGAGAGAGAGATGCACATGATGAAGTTCATTTTTCTAGCTTTTACGCTTAAGCAGGAAAAGCGTTCGTGAGCGTAAATTGTGTTAAGTTCTTTCGTTGGCTTTCTCAACTCTCGCAGCTCTCGCAACTCTTTGGCTGCTGTTGCTGGCTTTCTATGGCCATCTTTTGCCGCCGCCCTTCCCCCCCTGTCCGTCGCTGTTTTAGTACTGACTAATGACGTTTTGGCCATTTTGTTGCCACTTGTTGGTTTTTGGTTGTAGGAGGAAATCACCCTGCTCAGTTGTTTCCAGCTTAGTTTTTTAATTTATACATTTTTCCTACAAACAGACAGAAAATTACCTTCCGTTTTGTCCGGCAGTTTCTCTCTATTTAAGCATTCTGGAACAGAGCATTTTTCTACCCGCTTCTTGGTAAAAATTACTAATGATAATTAGCGGCATTATTTTCCCATTTTTCTTTTGAAAGTTTTTCACATGCTGGCCAAACAGCAATTCAGTTAGCGCAATTAAAGCGCCATTTAACTGGGCGTGGGAGTCCAAAACCACACCCACTGTTTTCTTCTTCTTCTTCTATTTTCCAAGCCATTTATATACATGGCTTTTATCCAATCTAATGCAATCAAGTGTTTTTGGCCGCATGACAAATGATTCTTTTTTGGGCTTTTGGCATGAAAACAAACTGAAAATTGCACACACTCAAATTTGGTGTTTTAATTAAAACACAAAAGAAACACAAAAGCATAACTAATGTGGTTTTTGTGTGTTGCTGCATTTGCAATTAATTTCCATCCACGTTATTAATGTGCTTTTCTCAGTGGCCGTGCTTAGTTCAATGCCAATAATAACACATTGCTCAAATTGTGTCTGACTGGCTTCAAATGCAATCGCTTTGATCGCGTACAATTGCATTGTTCCACTTTGTGGCTGTCACAGAATGGCCAAGATTAGCGTTAAGTGTTAAGTGTTGATTGTTGAGCAGCAGCTGGCCAGCAGTGCGCCCAGCTTGACTTGGCCTGGCCTCTAATAATGGATGGCGTGTTGTGTCCTGAAGAGAACTACAAAAGTAGACACACGGTGGAAAAACACAAAGCAGTTTCCACGTGGATTGAACAGACTCAACTTTAATGTTTAATTATTTTAAAAGTTGGTTTTTTACTTATTTAGCGATTCAAACTTATCTAAAGAAGTTCGTAGTTATTTCTTGCGCTTGTTGAGCACCATTTTGCTATTATTCCCATATCAATATATATATATTTATATATATGGGTCACTAGAGTAGCGAATACGCCCATTTTTCGCTCAGTGCCGCAATTCACACAATTCGGCAACCCGCAACTGGGCAACAGCAACAACCACAACAGCAGCAGCAGCAATAGCAGCATTTTAACTTGGTTGCTTCTTCAGCTGCTGTGGCTTACGTGTGACGGCGGCACGCTTCCGACTTTCTCCAGTCAAATATACACACATGTGTGCACACACACACGCACACACACAAACACAAACACATCAGATTTGCCTGTGGCACGGCGCTATAACAAATTCAGTCTGCTTTCTGTCTGCCTAATGATCCATGCCGTGAGTATCTGAATTTCACATAAACACACCAATGCCACACAAACAAACAATCTCAGTCTCAGTCTCGGTCTCAGTTTCAGTCTTAGTCTTAGTCTGAGTCTGTTCGTCGCCGGTTGCCAATTGAAATGTGCACAACTCATTGCTTTTTTTTATTTATTTTTTTTATTTTTGTTTTTTATATATGTATATATTATATGTGCATGCTGCGTCCCCTTTCCAGTTGGCCATTTGCCAAAATGTTGCCTGTCCCTGCGCATGCTGAAGACTGTTTTGGTTATTTGTTGTTTCTTGCTTGTATTTTTGATGTATGCGCTGCCAACTGTTGGCCATGTTTGCCTTGTCTGTCTGTCTGCCTGCCTGTCTGCCTGTCTGCCTGCCTGCTGGACTTGTGTCTCAACTTTGGTCGCATTTTGTTGCCTAAACAAATTGTAAAATATTCATAGCACAAACACTGCGACTTTAATAGTCGAGGTATTATGTCAGGAAATCGGCAAACTGCTTGCATGACGTCTTTGTTTGTTTATTTGGGTTTCGCTTGGAGGCGCATTTGAGAACAACTCCCAAAGAACTCAACTTTTATGATTGTCTTAAAACGCAATAATAATAACACCGAGCAGCAAATAAAATTAGAATGCTCTGGTCGAGAGTGTTCAACAAGGAAATACCCGCACTTTTCTACCCTAATAATTAGTATTTTTATGATCATTATTTGAAATAAACTTTGATTAAGAAAAGCTGTTCTTCCTTTCCCAATCTTAATGAAATTCTACAGGGAATCAGTAATATATAATATTTATTCAGATTTATGGAAAGACTACATTTTATGCGTAGATGCTTTCTTCCACACAACTTCATAATCATTTTTAATATGTGCAGATAAATATGCAAAAGCCCAAAACAAATTGGTTCCTCATACACTCAAACAAAAAAATGTGTCGCTTAACTTGAACTTTAATTACGTTTAAGTGACTGTCAATTACAGCTTAATGACTATTATTTTTGCCGACTCATGCATATAATTAAGTGTGACATAATTAAGTTTTTAGTTCTTATTTGAAGTTTTAGCTAAATTACAGCTGACTTATGCAATTTTTCTTTTGCTCTTTCTCTTTACAGGTAGGTTGGCAACTGGTTAACTGTTTATTTGTGATGCATGCATCATCATTTGTGTATCTGCCGCCTCATCATGGGTAAGAATAATAAGAAACATGTTTTGACCAGTAGAACAGCGAGCATTGAATTGGGCAGCGAGGCGTGGCCCAAAGCAGACTTGGCCATGCTCATACACATGGACATAGACATAGACATAGACATAGACATAGACATAGCCAAGTCATGTTTTTGGCCAGACGCTTGTTGATTTTTTTATGATTCGAGCGAAATGTAAAATATGTGCAATTATAGTAAATTATATTCGCGTGGATTAACGAGTTAATGACGGTAACCGAAAGAGCGCGTGTTTTTAATTGTTAAATTGCTCAAAAGAAAACGATGGCAGCGACAACAACAACGAACAGCTAACAATCTTGGCTGCCTGCCGCTTGCCGCTTGCCAAATTTGTGTCATGCCCCAAATAAGACAGATCCGCACAATCCGGCTAAGTTAACTTCCCAACGGATGTGGCTCGCTCTGTCGTATGAGCAATTTCCACGAAAACGTTTGGTAAAAATGCTGCTATTTGTTGCATGCTCGATGCTAATGCATTTTGGCCAGGAAATCCAAAAAAGAAGTAGCAAAAAGAAAAACAACTAACTTGTCGCTTGGTGGCTGCTATATTTAGTCAAGTTATTGGCGTTGCCGTGTAAACAAGTTGCAGACGACAACGACGACCTAAATTTACCGTAAAAAAAGCGCTGAGAAAAGCGCTGAGCAGCAAATGCCACAGACAGCGGGTGGGTTTAAGCCAAATATGAGGGGCTGCGAGACGCTAGGAAGTCTTCTGCAGCGATTCTCAATGCGTGTCGCCATCTCGACTCGAATCTCCAGTCTCAAATCTCGAGTCTCGAGTTGTTTTTTTTGTTGTATCTCAGGCGTCTCCGTTGCCTGCTGGGCAGCTGTCGCGAGCAGCAACAGCAAGAGCAGATGCAACAAGTTGCAAGCCAAGTCAGCCAACGTCGCCAAGGTCATCGTCGTTAAACGTGGCCAACAGCAGCAGCAGCAGCAGCAGCAGAATCATTCAAACAGCCACGACAATGTTGCCTTTTCAACTGTTTTTGGTAGCTGCTTTGCTTTTTTTTCTTACTTCATTTTTATGCCCTTACAAAAGGTTGTTATGACTTGGTAGCAGCCTGCAAATACAAATCGTATATATATATACTTGATCAATAGCCGAGTTGGTATAGTTATGCAATTTTTACTTTATTTACATTTTTAGTTCTCTTTTCCCACAAGACAATTATCACAGCCTTGAGCATGAGCATAATGTTCTAGATTTTTTGGCTTAAATAAATATTTGCCAACAAAATTGACGTCACTTTGGAATTGAGAAATCGAGGAAAAAATGTTTGAAAAATTCAACTGAAATGTTTGTGTCTATGAATGAAACTATAAGTGCCAAGTTTTTATTGATATTTTTGTATGTTCGCTTAATAGACTAAATCATAATATTTATTTGATCTTCAGCTACATAGTTCATTAAATATATTTAACTATATTGTTACCATATCTTAGACATTTTGTTGTTTATATACGTTTGTCGCCGTATTATGTAAGCCTTCTCAAAGACAACTAAAAAGAAGTCATTGCTTATGCTCTGATTTGATAAAAGTGTTATTTCACAAAGATAATTTAGCAAATATAAATGCGTCCTTTTGCATAAGGCGTATGTCAGAAGGAATCAGATCGGACGAGTATATCATTTAGTCGCCATATAAATTAATGTTAAGCTCTAATCTAGAAGCGTATGTCAATTTCGGTCTGCTAAATGAAGCAAGTTCTTCTTTCATGTTTAGGTTGTCTTTGCTTACGTTTTTTTTGCCAGTCTGGCCAGTTTGGCCAGTTTTTTAGTTGTTGTTGTTGTTGTTCGGCTTGGGCTTCTCCATCATCTTTTGTGCGCTTTTTGTTGTTCACGTTGTGCTCGTATTTCATTTTTGGGCCCAACTTGTTGCCCATATGGCGCCGCTGAGCTATCGCTGAACAGCGATGACCAGCGAGCAGAGCCTTAAAGCGGAAAATTTATGAGACATACACCAATACACACACAGCACACACACACACACGATTACTGAGAATAATCACATACTATATATACAATTTCACCATAAATTATGCATAACCTTTCCAATAAGTCAACGAACTCTACTCGCAATTAGGCATTCAGGTAATTGTACTTTGAAAGGATATTTACAAGGCAGGACAATGGGGTGAAACAAAAAAAAAAATATATATATATCTATATATATTCATATATGTTTGTGCGTGTGTAGAAACGCGCACACCTCAAAACCCACTGAACCGTGGCAAATAAAAAAATATTAGATGGGTTTTTTTTATTTATTATTATTTGTTTTTTTGTTTGTTGTTTGTTGTTTGTGTCTGGTGTCCGCTTTTGAGGCCTGTCAACGCATCGTATACTTAATATGTATTTCCAGTTATAGTCGCGGACGACTCGCTTATCGATTGGTATGAATATTAGTCGATGTCCTCAATTACACACATGCACGCACACTCGCACACACACCAGCACACACACACCAGCACACACACACCAGCACACACAGTCAAGACTAGCCTTTCGATGCAGCATGCAAACAAACAAGTCTTTTATGGCGCTTTTCCAGTGACAGTGCATCACATGGCCATGTTTGGTTATCTTTAACTGTTTGTAAGCCAACGGAGTCATACGGCCAAAGTCAGCTTTGTAACTCGTACTTGTTGCAGCTTGTTGATGTTGTTGTTTTTGTTATCAATGACGCCGGCAGTTAAACAGGTTTTTTCGTTTCGTTTCATATTTATTTCTTTTCTTTTTGCCCGTATAACTAATTAGCCAACTGCATTTTTTACGCTGCCTGCACGCATCCAATGAAAATAAAATTCATAAAAATTTGCCATGCATTTTTCTATGTGTATTGCCAACATTCCAAAATGAAATGATAAAAAAAAAAAAGAAACAAGAAATGCTGTCTGATTTAAATGTGCAATGGGAATGAACATTTTCCGCCAAAGTTTTGACCCCATTGCCTGGGAAATCGCCATAAATTATGGCTAAATGCCTGCTTTGTGCTACTTGCAAAATCGTGACAAAAGACATCTTCAAATCAAATGGAACACTTTCAAGTTTTTGTTTTTTTTTTGTTGTATTCTCTCTTTAAATAAACGGTTCAATGTGAGAAAAATGTAGTGCTTTCTGGGAACTGTTTTGTCGACGTTCTCTTGGTCTAACAAGCACTTTAATTCGTTGTTAAACTCAATATCAGTTTAATTTGGAGAAAATAAATGAGAAGTTGGAGTTGTTTTTTTAATTTTTTTTTTTTAACAACCATTTATTAGCTTTATAATAAAATTACTTATAAAATCCCGATTTCTATTTAAATTTCACCACAGCAAAAAAAGACAACAAAAAATACTGATTAACAAACTCGAAATAACTGGGAAATAAATGTTGTTCTTAATTATCATGAGTATTTTTAGCAGCACAAATTCAAACGTAATTTTTTAATTTCCATACACATTAGTTTGGCCAATACATTAACCAACTCTCATAAAATACAAGAATAACAACCAGAAAATAAACATTATTTAAATTCTCAGTCATAATCGACTCGTTTTCCGCTGCTATCACTTAAACCATTCGCCAGTTGGTTTATATCCCATTCAATTTAACTGCCAGCTGCACAAGGTGAACCATCTAATTGAATTGTCATACACCCCGGAGCCATTTAACTATAAAAAATAGGGAAAGACCTCGAACTGCCTTCGAATTCATTTGCTACTGTCAGCAAAATTAAATAGGCCCGATAAACTAAGAGCACCGTGTTCAATTGCGGCGATTAAAGACGCTGTACGGCTGCTCGACAGCAATGCAAATGCCACTGCACTGAGCGAAAAAAAGTAAAATACGTAAATTTGTTCTTATGGGGAAAATAAAATAAATAAATCAATTTAAAAATATAAAAATAAAAGCATAAATAGAAAATATAATAGATAAATAATATAATAGATAAATCAAATAAATATTTAATATACAAAAAAATAAATCTTTCCAATCTAAAATTCATAATAGAAATATTTGTCTGGGCTTTTTCAATACTTAATTGTTTCAAATATGTTTTTAATTGTCTATGACAAACTTCAGTGGAGTCCCCATTTTTTCGCCTTGTGTGCCTCTAATGGTTTTGGGCTTGGTCGATATCACCATCATCGGCCTCACCATTACCATCGTCTGTCTCATCATGTAACACAGGCAGACCTTGGCGTTCTCTCCGCCGAAGGTAAACGTCGTTGTCGATTACATAAACGCTAATAAAAATGCCGGTGCCTCATTAGCCTGCGCCTTATGAATACAATTACAACTGACTGCACTTAAGCGGCACACAATAAGTGCAATTCATGCGGCAAGTGCTCAACTTGCTGCTTGCTACATGCTGCTTGCTGCGTGCTGTTTTGCCACCGCATTAAAGTAGCCAGGCATCTAATTATGATTGCCTTAGAAATGCAAATGGGGAGTCGCCTCTAATTGGATGTACGCGTCTGTTAAATGCTCTGCAACCAATTGATAAGCATAACTTCCACAATGAATGGCTGTCATTTATCCGCTGAAGCGACAACATTTGCATTAATCATTTCGTTTATGCACACATATTCATTTAATTGTTGACACTCATCGGTAGAGCGATAATAATTAGTTAGATTTGAGTTAAATTTAGCTTTTGCTTTACGGCTTTATTGCACCAGCATTCATATTTGTTCGAAGTGGTCTTTTCCATTGAGTGTCATAGTGAAATAACTGCAACAAAATTTGTATGTAACAAGTAAGAATGCTCTGATCGATGCAGCTCGCTTGGGAGATACTCTGTTTTCAGTTTTTAAATACATACTAGACTTGCTGCTAGCAGTGTATTAATTATTATAATTATTTGTTGTGTATTATTGATTAACAAGACCTGTGTTTCTTACTCGATCCTAATGAGATTTTCACACGTGATCCATAATAGTGTTGGGTATATTATATATTAATTGGAAGACTATATCTGCTATATATATATATATCTGCTTGGAAATCGATTTGTATCGATTCGATAAACGAAGAGTTATATTCCAAATTTGAAGTCTCTAGTTCTTGTAGATAAATATGTCTAAATCACCTAGTCTATTCATGCTGATTAAGCATATAATGATGCTTCCTTCTGCTTGTTAAATACACCATTATATAATTTGTTCACAATAAATGGGTTCAGCGTATGAACAGAAGTTGAGGAAATAATAATGTAGATACAATTTAGTAGCTAAACATGTTCTTCAAGTTGATAGTTCATTTCAACCCCTTCATTTTCATTATGAACTCGTTTTAATGGAACCAATAAAAAGCAATACAATATTTGTACTTCCCTAGCAGTAAATAGTCCGTCCTTCTGCATATATTGATCGATTTTATGCCTCTGGTTATTGTCTCAACAGACTCGATTCTTGGCGCCGTCAGTCGACTACCATTTTGTCCATTTAATTAGCTTATTTGGCCGCTTAGTTCTCTTTGATGTTTTTAACTTTCCAAAAATTGTTTATTTTTTAATGTTGTTTGGTTTTTGTTTTTTTTTTTTGGCTAAGCGCAGCATGATTTATGGCAATAACATGGCTCAAACTTCGAACTTAAATTAGCAGCCGTTGGGCTAGGATTATGACTAAGATCTTGAGAACAAAAAACACTTATAAAGCAGATGGAGAAGAATCGTCAGAAGTATGTTTTGTTCTCAAACTCAAAAACCTTGAATGGGTGATGTTCAATTGCTTTGTCTTTGATATCTGTATCTTGTGAGTGTTTGCTTCAAAATTGGCTTAATTTGTGTGTTAAAACGGAGAGACTCGAACAACAAAAAAAAACGCAACAAAGCAGCCAAAAGCTGGCTAACAAATTGGCTGCGCTTTCAGTGTTAATGGCCAAAGCCAGTAAGGGCCACAGTTGGAAGTGGTTACTCCCCTTATTAGCCCCCTCCCTCGTCGCTGAGTCGTGTGGCTAAAGCAATTTAATAAAGCCATGAACCTTGGGCCAAGTACGAGTACATAGAAACAAAACTAAGCAGCAGCTAAACAGCTTTTTTTCTTGCCTGGCCATTATTCGTGTTGGCCTCTTGGTTGTTGTTGTTATTATTATTATTTGGGGGCTGCCGTTCGTTGAGCTTGCCAACAAAAAGTAATAATCTAGTAAAAAGAAACTAAAACATTTTTTTCTTGTCAACTGTCAAATGCAAATAGAGATGGAAATTGCCGAATTCGCGACAGACAAAGTCTTTTTGACAGACTGCCAGCCAAACGGTGTCAAGTTCAAACATTTTTATTAGTGCTTGATTACAGTTCGAGGGTCGGCGTTTCAGAGTGTCTTACATTAGACCACGTTAAGCCCCCCTTAAGCCAGTAAGCCATATCGATTGAGCTGGTTTTCTTTGCTAGCCTAGCCCACAACAAATGCTGAGCATTAACAACGAAACAGCGAAGAATCTTGTTTGAAGTATGAAAAATCTTGACTCAATTTAAACTGACAGGAAGAGCTGTAAGCTGAAATGAAGAATGTGTTGCTAAAATGAGATCTAATCAACTTGATTAGACGACACGAGCCTAATCGAATATTATATTCTTCATCCACAATTTTCGCTTCTCCGTTCACCTTTGTTACTCGTTTTATACTAAATAAATTAGACAGCTATAAAAAGTACGAGGTCTTTAGCTATTTATATTTATTGTCTAGCAGTGTTGGAATTTCGAAATAGTTAACATGGCCTAAAAGATACTTATTAGATAACAGGTGGGCCACGTACTAAAAGAGACGGCCAACAAACAGCAGCTGACTTTCTAGCATTCCAATTAAAATGCGAGGTTGCTGCCCATTGATCGATTGATCGAGCGAGTGGAATGTCTTTGTTTTGCACCTCGCACATTGAGTGTGAATGACTTACGAGTACTCACCGATACTCACTTGTGTACAATGACTACACAGAAATATTCATATTATAAATAATGCTTACTAAGCACAGATTACTTAGTTTATGCCAAATGGTTGGCACAAATGAATACTTGCAAAAAGAGCTTATATAATATAATATCACAGTTGAAATCAATTAAAGCTAAAAGAACTATGGGTTGGCTAATATAATTAGATAGTTCCGACTTTAAACTCATTCTTAAAAGAGTAGTGTTTAACTAGAGTTTGTGTACAATCGGATGAAATATACCATTCATAGGGATTTGTCTATCAGTATTAAATTTAAGTGTACTTTGCTCTGAACAACCTTTTTGAATACAAACTGTCACAACTTTGTCCAAAATTGGTTTAGACTCTAGATTAAAACTACTTTTAAAGTTGGAAATACGATTCTGTTTCGATTCTAATGTGGGATATATTCTCCCAAAAATTACTTGTACTTCAAATTTGCCACTGCAATATCTTCGTTAAAATTGGACCGTTTTTCAATTATGGCTTGCAGTACAACAAATGAAATCTGCTTAAAGCCTCAAGTTCAAATAATTAGCCACAAGGATTTTAAAAGTTTCCTCGTCTTATCTTTTGTAGCTTTGCTTGCCAACAGCTGCTACGCTTTTCTCTCTCTCTCTATCTCTCTGTCTCTCTCTCTCTCTCTATCTCTCTGTCTCTCTCTCTCTCTCTCTAGTTCAGTATGTTTTGCTTCCTAGTATCGGATTATTGAGCTTGCAGCTTGGTTTTTGCTTTCCGTCTGCCGACATGTTGATAGAAGTGAAGGAAAAAAGGCAAACAGAAACACGGCAATTGAACAGGTGGAAATCTTGTTGCTGGTGTCTGGCATGTGTCATGTGATATGCAAGATACGTCAGCTGTCTGTGCTCGCTCCTAACCACATACAGATATAGGTATACAGAGTGTACTCGTGAATGTACTCATGAGTGCCATCGCCATCTTATCCCCATTCAAAGAGCGTCGTGGCGCATGTCACGTAAATTTGGATAGCTTCGAAAATGAGGCACAGAGCGAAGCTAAGGCATTATGGGCACCCTAATTAGCTAGGGGCGGTGCCTCAGTAGAAACAATCGGCAAGAGCTAAAACCAAACAAATAAAAACAGCTTTTACATTTGTGGCCTTCAAACCGAACCTTTCCACTTTTTGGGGGCAATTACAAGGTGTGTGTTTGTGTATTTAGTGGTGTCGATTTTTCAGTGGTTTTCCGTTTCTATTTGCCATTGTTTGGATATCTGGCTAGATTGCAGTTGCAGTTGCAGCAGTTTGTTTGCTTGCTTGCTTGCTTGCTTGCCTGACTTTCCCGACTGGTGACTGGCTGAGACCAATTTCGATTTCAATTTTACCAATTTTACAAACTTTACCAATTTTACCGTGACCTTTTTAGCAGTACGAGGCGAGAGAGCCAATTGTTGTTTTGTGGGCCATTAGTCGAGTGAAAAGCAAACACAAATTGGTGCTAAATTATGCCGGAACCAAAGTCGCATCGAAAGCGTTTGCCTAACCACCTCAAATGCAAACCACGCCCCTCCCCCTCCCATGAGCAGCACCACTACCACCCCTTTTTTCTTTTCCCCTACCTCAAAATTGAAGCCATATGCGATATTCGTTTGAATTTCGACGAACAACTTTTGTAAACTGCTTGCGTCATGCTCTCAATTGTATAACCAAAGATGTGAGAGTGTGTGTGTGTGTGTTTGACTCTTTTTAAGTTTTTTGGCCAAAATCTTTGATGCGAAATCGTCGGGTTGGTCTTGGGTTGGGTTTGGATTTGGGTTTTATGTTGCCTGTTGCTCCAATCTCAGAAAGCGGGTTGAACGCACTCATTAATTTGCTGGGCCAATCAATTAAAAATGCTATCGTACCACCTCCTACACAGAGAGAAAAAATTAATTCAATTTGCCGAAGACTTAAGTCCAGTTTCTTAATTCAAGTACAAGTTTTTTAGTAGTTCGGTAAGTTAAGTAATAACAAATAAAAATATATAAATTAATTATATAAATAGTTATGAAAATGTTAAGTAGAATGTTGTGTAACGGATTTGAGCCACCGATCTTAATTCATATTTATGAATTCTTACTGTTACCAATAACTTGACAATTGTTCAAAACTTGTGCTTATTTTGTGCAAATCGTTTTTATATCAAGCTAGAATTGTGAATGCTCTATTGGAGTTTTCTCACTGTGTACTCGCCGAGTTCCTTTCATTTCCAAGCCATTCATATGGCTCACAGTTAAATCATACTCACTCTCAGCGGCTGTCACAATGTAATGTCGCCTCCCCCCTTCCCCCTCAGTGCAGGGGGGGGGCTGGCGACGCCTATCCGCTATCATTGGCCACAGATCAGAAAGTTGGCTAATGAAAATATTAACTTTAATGAAATTAATATATCAGCTGCGATATGTTTTTCTTTTTTCTTTTCCATTATTTTTATTTTCATTTTCATTTGGCACAGCTGCTGAGCGCACTTTTGAAATTGAATAGAAATAAATGGCAAGCGGTTAAAAGCCTGGCCAAGCGAAAGTGTTGACCGTTAATTTCCAGTACGCATTTGGCTTTGCGAGACGCGTCAATCACTTGACTTTGACTTTGACTATAATTCAGACTCAGACTCGGGCTCGGGCTCGGACTCGTACTCAGACTTGGAGTTGGAGTTGGGTACTTTCGAAACTCATTTAGCATGTCTTAATGAAACTTAAATAATGCTCCAAATAAGCAAATGGCAATCAAAACTTATTATGTGCATTTAAAGCGCTTTAATGACTGTCTGTCACGTACGCGTATTCGCACTCATACACTCAAACACTCACACACTCAAACACTCAAACACTCATACAAGAGTACGAGCTTGTATTCATACGTGTATTCATATTTCTTGCAAACTCTTCTCCTGCAAATCTTTCGCCAGCTGTGTGCGGTCAGCTGTTCCACTGCAGCAGCCCCTCTACCAACCAGCCTCTGCCCACCCCTCTTTCACCTTCACATGCATATTTATTTATACATATATAAATAGATATCTTACAACAAGCCATGTTTTTTATATTTTATGCGCCCTTCAATGGAGGTTATCAGCCAACTTTGACTCTGTTGTTGCTGTTATTGTTGTGGTTGCTGTTCATTCGCCCGTTTATAATTTAACCACAGTGTTTTTTTCGCCAGACGTGTAATTTTTTCATACATTTTTTCGCATTTAACATTTTTTTTTTATGTTTGCCTTAAGTATAGAAGTAACACTATACTTTAAGCTAACAGTAGGCGTTGCACATTTACTTAAGAAGAGGTTATCTTAAAGTCAAGATAAGATGATGTACTTTAGCTGTTGCTGCTTTCAATGTTTACTTTGGCAACTGAATTGCAGTTTGCGAAATGCTGCATTTTGAAATGCATAACTTCAGGCTAGGTTCATAATGATATAATAGGAAATAGGAAAACAGGCAAGCAAGCAAGAATGAGTACAGAGATGTGTCTAATAGACGGAGGCAGAGGCAGAGGCACCAAATATCTCTTGGGTAGATATAATCAAAACCGATTTAAGCAAGCAATATCCATGAAGAGTATGTTGACGGATTATTGTAGACAAAGAAGTCGACTAAACTAGATATAGTCTGTAGTTAAAGCTAGTTAGGAGAAGAGGTAGTATCCTAAGGAGACATGTTGTCAACTCGATAGACATGGAAACCTTCAGCCCGAAAAAGATTCTAGAAAAGAACGCAGTAGATTTAATAGTTTTCAGTGCATGAAACTCACCCAAAAATAATAACAATTCCTGGCAAGCATTATCGACACTTACTTCTGACCCAGCAATTGATTATAGAACTTTATTCTCACTAATAACTAAAAGTACCATAAAGTTTTGCAAGTAATTGTGAATAAAATAAGCCTTTTATTCGATTACTGGATTTTATTTTAAAGCAATAAAAGTTACCGATTATACAATATTCTTTAAATTTTAAGTTCCCAATTCCACAAAATTATTTAAATTTAAAGTTAACCCTTCTTCAGAGTTCTTTAAGTTTAAAGTTCCTCTATTCCACAAAATTCTATAAATTCTCATTATTTTATCAAACCTAAACCAGTTTAGAACTCAGCATTTGGTTTTCCAACTAAAGTTTTTTTTTCTCGTAGTCCACATTTAAAAACATTGAGCTTAATTCAAAGTGTCGCCTTGCATTATCTAGCTACATATATATTTATATATTTATTGTCAGCTGTCAATTTGGGAGCCCCAGCTGAAGTTGGCTCTCTGCGGCTTTTTGCTTTGGCTTTGCTACGTGCCGCCAGCTCAGTCGCTTTGTTGTGGTTAGATCATTGGTGACTTGCCGCTTCTCTATATACTGTATACTATATACTATATATATATATAGATGATGGCTGTGCGACACGTCACTGTATAGGGCTGTGGTTTACAGGGCGTTCAGCCCTCAAGCGGAACATGTACATTATAAAAAAAAAAAAAAAACAATATATTTTTTTTAAATGCCCACAAATAAAGGGAATTACAATTGCATTTGCCATTGTCTTTAGTGACGGCTGCCCATGCAATTGTCGGCCCTTCCGTTTTGGCTATATAGCTATGTGTATGTATATGTATAGAAAACTTTCATGTTGTAGCCACGGCTAAAAGCTAAAAGCCAAAGTCAAAACCGTTCGATGCCGCACCGATAATAAATTTTCCTTATTGTTGCCTGCCCACGTTGTTGTTGTTGTTTTTGTTGTTATTTTGTTGGCTTTTGTTGTTGGCTTATGCACACAACATCATCATAATAAATTTCGCCTGATGTACGACGCTGTTGCTGTTGTTGTTGTTGATATTGTTATTGTTGGTTGGTTGGTTGGTTGGTTGGTGGTTGTTGTTGTACTTTAATAAGCAAAGTGCTTGGGCTGGTCGCTTGGCTGGTTAAGAGCCTCGATTCGCTAGCCTGGCCAATGGCCACTGTTTGTCCACTTGGCCAACCGCGCAACCTGCCAAGTTTATTGAACCTCATCATCACCATCACCATCATTATTATTATTATCATCAGCAGCAGCAGCAGCACCAATATTATCAGTTCATTGTTGGTAGCATCATCATATAAGTTAAGTGTTAGTTGCCGGCTATCTAAAACTTTTGCTTTATTTATTAACTTTGGACGCGTCTACACATAACGAAATAATATCAGGTAATCAAAAAGGATGCACTGAGAAAAGACAAGTTAAAGACATAGAGCTCCACTGGGAGATCCTAGCTTTAAAAGCTATGGTAATAACTGATAGTATTTTAGAGGTACAAACATTTTCAACAGCAATTTAACACAACAATTTAAGTGCATTTCAGCTTTTTAAAGTGGGCTTTCAGGCGTTAAATATTGGCTATCAATACATATTTTAGCACACTTTCAATTACTCGATTCGGTTCTTCAAGTAATTTAGATTTGAATTAAATTGTTTCTTGGATTTCTGAATGTTCTTAGCTGGTTTTAGATACATATATATATATTTTAGGTCTGTATCTATATAGAGTTGAGTCCTTTATTGTATCGATTTTGTATCGATATTCGCAAAAGAGGACAGTTATCGATAAACAGAAGCAATGTAGAACTTGAGCACTTAAAGTCTCTAGCTCCTATAGTCTATGAAACTGACAAGTTCGGGGAGAAGCACACAGGTTAATAATTAAATTGACTATGCTGTTTATTTCGTTCAGGAATATATATACCTTTTGCGGATCCGACTTGCTTCCATCTGCCTGTTGCTGTTCACTCACTTTGAGTGGCTTTAGAGTATACATAAAAAAAGTTCCTAAAATGGGAAATCGATTCCACAGCATGTGTCAATTCGAGTTTGTGTGTCTTGATTTGATTTTTAATTTAGGTACTTGAGTTTTCTCACTGTGTGTTGTTGTTATTGGCTTGTTGTTGCCTTGTTTGTGGCCCTGGTGGCTGCCACATTTTTCAAGCGTTCATTTGCATGCGTCAACAGCGTATCTTTTGTGACTGTGACTAAGCACCGCATTTCCGCCTTCTCAGCAGCAGTGGCAGTGGCAACAGCAGCGGCAACAGCAGGTAGTTGTTATCCAGTAGTTTTTGTTGTTGTTATCTTTAATTAAAGCCAAGTTGAGGTGTTAATTAAGCAGCACGCCAAACTCGAACTCGCATGCCTAATAACTGGGCTAAGATACAAAGTATAGCATGACAATTGCAGAGCTACTTTTTATTATTTATATACATTTTTCTCTCCTCTTGTTTTGTTGTTGTTGGGTTTTTTGGCAATGTGTCACACGTGAGATGTCGTGTGTCATTCCATTGTAATGGCATTTTTATTAGCACTGCATTAATCACATAATCATAATTTTTAATGATGGAAAACGTGTCAATTGCGACTCACGATTTTTTTTTTCATCATCACAATCACACTGCATAAATCATAAAAAAGAAAATAAACAATTTTATAATCAATGTGCAAAAGCATAAAAATTAGTGACGAACTTTCTAGTGAGAACAGCGTTGTAATGATTGTGACGTCATCAGTCGACAATTATTTTCACTTTCATTAAGGAAAACCAAAGTCGAGTGAAAAACTCGAAAGTTCACTGATCTTTGCTACTGTTGTGCTGTGCTCCGCAGTTATTATTATTTTAGTTGTTGCTGTTGTTGTTGTTGTTTATTATTAGTTGCATTTCTTTTTTTATGTTTTTTTGTTTTGTTTTTTTTTACTTATTGTTTGTTGCGTTTGGCATGCAAATTACGCGGCCAACAATAGCAACAAACAACAAATGCAACAACAAGCAGCCAGAAGGCCAATGTAACTTGTAGAAATTGTTGAAATATTTTCACTTTGCGCATTTTTGTGCAATTTTTACTACCGAATAGTGCGACTGTGCATAATAATAACTATATTACACTCTGACAAAGGAGAGTACTATAATTTTGTGGCCAGGTTTGCAACGTTTGCGCGGAGACATTTCGATTCCACAGAGTATAAATGGTTTTGCTGCTGTTTTGAATTCAAGCAAAGATTTTGTGGAACATCACAAAGAACTATAAATTAGTTGACTTATGTATTTAAGTGATTTCCGTTTAGCGCCCAATTACTATAATTATTTATACAATTTATGCAACTTGTTATTAAATGTGATTTTCTTAAGTTACAGTCTATGCTAAGTTGTATTTAGAGTGCAAACTTACTTATGCAATATTCTCCTCTCTCTTCCTCTTTGCAGGTAAGTTGCCAACTGGTTAACTGTTTATTTGTGATGCATGCAACGTTATGTGTATCTGCCTGGGTAAGAATAATAAGAAACATGTTTTGACCAGAGGAACATTGGGTAACGAGGCGTGGCCTGTAACAGACTTGGCCATGTTCATGGTCACCGACCAGACGTGTTTTGAGCCAGACTGTGCTTGGGTTTGTTCTTGCAAAGTAGTTATGCAGTTATGTACCATAAATTTCTTTTTACCAAATACTTATTTTCTAATCAGGATTAGTTGCTCGATTTGTAAAAGACGAGAAGAGTATCTTGTGTTCGTTGCATTCGATTGAGCGATTTGTATGCGAATGCTGCCAGGTGCTACGCTTTCAGTTGCTGTTTATTGTGCTTGCAAATATTGTTGCTTGGCTTTTGTGCCATTGTTGTTCATACGCCACATTGTCGATGCTGCCGCTGCTGCCGCTGCTGCTGCTGCTGCTGCAGGCCGAAACCTCATTTGTGTATGAATTTGCGGCAGTTGTTG
Organism: Drosophila melanocephala; assembly: GCA_037043625.1. Lineage (NCBI taxonomy): Eukaryota > Metazoa > Arthropoda > Insecta > Diptera > Drosophilidae > Drosophila > Drosophila melanocephala. The sequence continues at coordinate 441,224 of JBAMBD010000597.1, read as the reverse complement.
CCATGAGCCAGCCTCGGGAGACGTGTTGCAGAATTAGCACGCCATCATGTCTATAAATAAGAGAGTAGCCAACATAAATAGCATTTACTTGGCTCTGTGCTGGCTGCCCTGCCGACTGCCCGCTGCCGGCTGCTGGTGTAAAATGTCAGCCGGCTAATCAGTGGACAGGCATCGCATTTGCCTTTGCCGGCAATCATTATTAATAGCAATTACCACATCCAGCAGCGGACGCGTCGAAGGCAAACTCACCTGCAGATAAAAGCACAAAAAACGAGTGCAACAAAAAAAATTAATAAAAAATCACATCAATTCAAACGAAAAAAAAACGTTGAATAATACATAAAAATAGCCGGCTGCTCAATTAATTTCAGCTTATTGCATACAAATACAAAATAGTTATTTGCCACTGCAAATCACGACACAGAAATCATGCAAAACGAACAAATTGCGCAAAATACATTTAAAACGAATACAAAGCAAAAATAGCTCCAACTCCAACTGCAAGTACGAGCTGCTCACTTTATATTGACTATATTCAATTAATAGTGTATTAGTCAGCGCATAACAAACACACATTCATTATTCACTGAAGCGGCATGCTAAAAGGTCATTGTCTGCCAACTGCTGCCTGCTGCCAGCTGCCAGTCGAACAGCAGCAAAACAGCCACAAAACAGCCACAAAACAAATAAATCTCAATGTAATATCAGATATTAAAGAAAAAACCAATAACAAAAGCCAATCAAACAGCTGGGTATCTTTTTAAATTTGGGTTGCCGCCTCTAAAAATGTTTGTATAATTATTGTTGTGCATTTTAGATTATGCTTTTATAGATATATTTTTTGAAAGGCGCTAAAGTTCTTTTTGGGGGCTTCCCCTTACCAATATTGCAAAGTAGATATTGAAAAAAAAAAACAATAACAAAAGCTTGTGTTAATTTTAATTTTTTTTAATTGTTGCATTTAAGATTATGTATATATTTGAAAGGTGCTAATGGTTCTATGTGGCTTCCCTTTCCCCAAATTGCTGTGTGCACTTACCAAAAAATGTAAGAATTTTGTAATCCAATCAAAAAAAAAAAACGTTTAAACAAGAAAAAAGCAATTCTTATTTCAAGAACTCTTTGTTTTATAAAGCAGTAACTAAAAACACCTTAGGAATCCTATCTAGGTTGCATGAATGTTCTTTGCTGGCTACGTTTAACATCAGTGTTGTAGCACAGCGTTTTTCGCTGAGTGTACTCAGTTCTATAAATTGTAAAATTATTCTTGACACGCCTGCCAGTGCCACTCGGTGCCAAGTCATAGTTGGAGGCGTAGTCCATTGTCTTGAATCGCCAACTAGGCTAAACTTGTATGCAGGCAGCATCTTAATAGCAGGTAATTATTAAATGTATTACCTCTTAGCTGACTTTGGCTTTCAGCTGCACTTAGTCACAATTTAGACTGCTGCGCAATGGCAGGCAGTCTCAAGGCCTTGAAGTATTTCTCACTTGGCATAACAATGGCAACTCTTCGACGCAGTCTAAGGCGTTGCCAGCAAAATTCCAAAAAGAAAACATGTGAGACAAACAAAAAAAAATGTCCAATGCCAACTCGAGAGCTCCGACTTTAAGCCGAGTTGTCTACTGAGCCAGACTGAGCGCGGCTTATCAGCCAATTCGCTGTCAAGTCAGTCGCCGGTTTTCACTTTAACGTTGCCTGAGTAGCTGTTAACACCTCGCTTTCACACATGTCAGCTCATGTTGTCTGACGCAAATCGCATCTGATATGCTTCAGTTTTTCTTCTTTCGTTTTTTATCCATCTAGCCACGTTTGTGTATTAGAACTTTGTTTGTTAACTGATTGTGTGTGGAAAAACATTATTTTTGAAGTGAAATGTGGCACTTTTTATAAGCTAAAACCATTCAAAATGGTTAAAGAGACTCTAATTATGTCGTGTATGTATCAGGCAGAAGGAAGTATCCACGATCCCATAAAATATGTGTATTCTTGATCACCATGAAGACGTGAATCGATTCTAGCCATGCGATTATATATGAACAAGTTGATCTCAAAGCAGGAGACGTTAAATATAAAATATAATAGCTCATATACCAACGAAGATAAAATACATTGCATTTGATCGATAGTTTCCCCAAATATAGATAAACATCGATTACCGATAGCAATAACATCCACATTTTTAATGCTATATCTATCTAATCTGTTATCTATATACCTTGGCAAAGTATTCAGATCGGTTAGTCATATTGCATATTCATATCCACAAAATTACAGACCGGCAGGTATTTTGCATAGGTAAAAGAAACTTGTGTTTAGGGTAACTTCTAGTCGAGCTCTCTCTTCTCCTCGTAAACATTCTTAACTGATTTTTATGAGCCAATAGGGTATTTATTATTTCCAACAATCGTTTGTATAGTTTTCTTTAAGTGTACTTTTGGTTAATGTACTTTCGGTGTTCTCTTTTATGATATGATATTTTCACTTTGGCTTCATTAACACCTCGCCACGAAGAATTTCACTTTCACACTCACCTGTCTGTTGGTCCGGTTGTCTGTGTGTGATTAATGAAAATACCATATTAACTGGCATTGAACCCAACTGACATTAAACCTTAAGTCTCCCCTCTAACACTACTCCACCCTGACTTTAAACATGGGGCTGTCATTAATTTGACATCTGTAAACTGTTCAATTTATTTTGTGCTTATTGGATTATCCTTGAGATTTTCCGTTTAGTGTTTTAACTTTCAGGTTTCTGTTTTTTTTCCCATTCAGAGTAAAAATTTGCGTTTGATCGATGAAACATTTTTGATTGACTTTGAGTGACATTTTCCGCTGCGAAAAGTGAAAAGTTGTTATTAATATTTTTGCTGACCGGTTCAGAGCGATGCGAGTACCAATTAGTATATATACTACTATATACTAGTGTTGGTATACATTTTATATCGATAATTGCAGTTGCTTGACATTTTTTATATGCATGGAGAATATGCAAATCACTTAAATGTATTTCTTGGGGGGTTTTTTTTAAATATTTTTTATTTTACCTTCACATTTTTAAACACATTTTACTATTAATATTTGTATAATCTATGATTAGCCAAATGTTTTTGCCGAGTTTATAATTAAGTGATATTTAATGACCGGAAGCAACCGCAGATATCTTATAAAATGATTTTATAATAATCTAACTATGCTTAGCCAGCAACTAAATAATGCCTTGACTGTCATTTATCAAAACGACAACGAAAAACCTTTCCCATAATTAAATTAAATTGTTTGCCATTAATAATTGTCAGGCAGTCAACGGGTTTGCCATTGCCACAAATGGCATAATGCCTCCTCGGCCCATATATGTCGGCCCAAATGTCAGAGACATCAATTTTCTCCGCTAACTGCTAACTGCAAATGGTAGACAAAACTTTATAATCCAATGTGACAATCAAGCATACGAAAAATTAACCATCAGACCATTTATGAAACACACATATGAAAACACACACCAAATGCCACACGAAGCCCCACAAAATGAATAGCCCGTGCCAGCCAGCTCACCCTCACCCCTCACCCTTCGCCTTCTCCCTTCACCAGGCCATGCCACAATTCAATTGAATTCGCATTGAATGGAAATTGGATTGGATATGTGTAAGTTTGTATGTACATGTGTGTCCGTAATACAAACGAGGCTAGGAGCCAGATGTGGCAAGCACAAACAGGGTACGGCAGAAATGCGATAACAGTTTCGCATCTGGATACCCTAGAAATGAAATGCTCTTAAATTAGTTCATTAACACATAAAAGTAATTTCTAAATCTTGAAAATAAATATATAAATAATTAAGTCATAATAATTAAAACAAATTAGTAAATATATTTTAAATAAAAATACTTATTAGAATGCTCTAGTCGAGAATCGTTCGCTGAACGCAGTTGTTAAATATAAAGCAGGCTTGCTGATCCTAGTTTTTTATCAATGATAATAAAAAATGTGCTTTTTATATGATCTTCAAGAAATTATTATAGTATATCAATCACATGTTTCTTGTGTTATTGATTAATCGGATGGCTACACTTTTATTTGTCTTTTATTGTCATCGTAAATGGATTTCCATCGATATTTGCGCAACGGGGGCAGTTATCGATAAAATGAAATAAATTTGATCTGCATATGTTCCAAATTTGAAGTCTTTAAGTGCCATAGTCTCTAAGATCGGCGCAATCCTACAGACTGACAAAAAATATAGAAATTTAAATAATTAATACATGAAATGTCTTTTAAATAGACGCCCAGAAATAATTTATGAAAATTGAAAATTAATATCAATAAAAAAAAGCTACAAATTTCAAATGGTGAAAACATATTAATAAAAAATGTAAAAAAGAAAACACTTTTGTTAAAGAGTCGACCCAGCATCAATTAGCTGGATGTCAGCGGGCTATTGTATAACCATAACGATAACCATATATCTAAACACCCACACACAAACTGTGTCTGTAGCTGTAGAGGGTATAAGCACTGGTGAAAAACTACTCGCCAGTCGCGTCAATCTAACGAAAATTATGTAAATTTCTCAGTTACACACACACACACACACTCGCACACACACTCACAGACACACTCGCACACACACTCGCACACACACTCGCACACAGACTCGCACACACACTCGCACACACACTCGCACACAGAGCCTTGTGAAACTTGAAACCGCAACTGCCGGCTAGTTGACTATGCGACTATCACAGCCGCAAGTAGAAAATCTGGCAGACAGTTAAATTGATTGTAAACTACATAAATACACATGTAAAGATAAATCTATGGCATACAAACATATATATACATATATAATTATATATATATATAAATCGTTTGTGTCTGTGACTTTGTCATTTAACCAAATTTGGCAACTTGCTTTGGGCCTTTTTTTTTTTTTGTTTCGCTTGAGGCGCTTTAAAAACGTTTACTGTAATCAAATAATTGCCTTAATAAATTTACTTAAAATCATTTTAAGTGCCTCGATTTGCACTTACCTCCAACTTTGTTGGCCTTAGCAAAGAGTTGTTGTTGTTGCCAGTTTGTTAATGAAACTCATTTGTTGCTATTTATAAGCCCATTTGGAGTGATTTATGAATTCTCTTTTTGAGTTTACCTCAATCTCAATTCTGAATTGATCTATTTTTTGTTGTTGTTTCGTTTTCTAGCTCAAATGAACTTTTAACCCAGCTTGCAACGCTGATCTGCTTTCACCAGGCAGCCACCAGCCATCATCATCAACTGCAACTGTGTAACTAGCTTTTGGCCTATTGATCTGATTTTTAGTGAGCTCTTCGCCACCAGATCTTCATGTTCTTTGTGTTGTGTGTCTCAATGAAAATGACATTCATTCATTCATTCATTCATCAGTCAGAGTCAGAGTCAAAGTCAAAGCATTCCCTTGGGGGGTGAAAGCTCAGAGGGCACACACTGCAAGACAAATTGTTATTAAATTACTTGGGCATTGTTATTGTTGTGGCTAGCGTGTTTTTTAACAGGGCAAAACAATAATCAATTTTCTGTTTACAATTCTTAAAGGGTTTTCCTGTGGATCTCATCGATTTTATGGCAATAATTGAATTTGAAAAACGATAGTAGTGTTTCTACTGTATTTTTGATAGTTGAGCGCATTTAAGATGCAAAATTGGCATATTGAAGTTGAGCTCAAGTATGCAACAAGCAAAATAAAGCTTTTCCGCTTCCATAAAGTATACATTCTTGATCAGTCTACTATATTTTTGGCATTTTATTTAAAATCGTATTTCATTTACCCTCGTCAGATCTTTGAGATCTTTTGCCCCATGGTCATAAAACTTAAAATAAAATGTTAATGATCTACTGAGCCACAGTCCAAATATTAGTTGGCTGATCTAATCTGATGAGCATATTGTTTAAACTTGTTCTAGTTAGCAGTTCTTAAACAAGCTTAACTTAATATGCCAAATTTTGATTGGAAATGATTGTTGTCATTCACTTTTGCTTATACAATTTAGTCATTAAACCAGTTTCTTTTATTCTGATGCCTCACAGCAGCTGGGCTTCTATTGACTTGCATTCATTATCAGCTTCATCAGCAGCAGCCCCAAGGCGAAAAACAAAAAGTAAACTCAAACAATGTCGCAACACAAAGCTTGTCTAATGATCTTTACAATATTTGTACAGCTGCAGCTTTCGGTTCGTTTCGCTATATTATCGAAACCCACTCAAAAACCCGAATAAAAAACCATCTTCTTTGTCGCCCTGTGACGTCTCACGCATTTTGAAGCCAATTGCCAACTGTTGCACGTTGTGGTTGTTAGTGTTGCCAATTGTGTTGGCTGCTTTGCAAGTAAATCCATAAAAACCATTTGGATTATTTTCACATTGGCTGCGGAGTATTTTTGGTTATATTTTTTATATTTGTTATTTTTTTTATATTTTCATTTGTTACTGTTTTGGTTTTGGGCGGTTTTTTCGTTTAAGCTCGGTCAAAATGCAGACAATGGAGATCAGTTTTAATGGCTAAGAGACCATAAAAGCGTCATGGCTCATAATTCATTTTTGTCGTTCAGCTCAGTTCAGTTCAGTTCAGTTCAGTTCAGTTTGGACGAATATCTTTCTCTCTCCTCTGTTGGCCATTTCACACCATCCGACGTTTATCGGCGTTTTGATTTTGGCCGGGCCAATTGTCTGATATGCCAATCGCCAAACGCCAAAAACGCCATTCGTAATGGGTGAAATGGTCGGCGCCCCCCTACACTTTTGTAACGGTGCTGTACACAATTTTTGTGGCATACCACAAGCCGCCTCCATTTGCATGTTTTGGCCCATAAGCCAAACACAGCTGGACCCACAAGATTTTCTAAACTCATTATTTGCTCATATTTTTTGTTGTTTTTCTTTTGTTATAATAGTCAAACTAAAAACGTACAGAAATAAAATAAAATATTTAACGCTTGTTTTTATTTTTGTTGCTGCTGCTGCTGCTGCGGCTGCGGCTGCCTCCGATGACAAACAAAGTGAAAGTTTTTGTTGCTTTTGCTGTTGGGGTTTTGTGTCTTTGCGGCAGCTGAAAACGTAACAACTAAACAACAAAGCTGCGGGCCATATTTACTAGCATATATACACCTTGTACTTGTATATATGTATACCCTATGCACATATGTATAAATATATGTGTGTTTCTACCTTTTTGTCGCTGTTTTGGCATGTCAAAGAGCAGCATTGCCCATTTGCTGCTGACGGTTAACGACTGGGGCGATAAAAATTTGTCACATGTTGTTAAAAGCTATCTGCTTGTCAGAGTTTTTCCTTTATACACATTTTTTATTGCTCTTCCTCACCCTAACAAGTATTACTTATGGTCGACGAATGACCACGGCTAATGAGTTAGTTGCCAACTATAAAAATGCATTCTTACTTACCAGTGGTGTGGCACCAAGTAAAAGGATTGCAAATTGTTTTTTGTGGCAGCGCAAAATTCGACGCAATACTTCAATTTATTTCTTAACTGATTGCAGTTGTCTGCTATAAAAGATTACCTTTAATTATCTGCAATTTAATAGAATTGCATTAGTCTGAGGTATGAGGTAATAAATGATTACCATTTATTAATTTGCGTTTTGGTAGAATTGAGTCTAACGAATAATAATAATAACAATTATTATTATTATCTGAGGAATAAACGTATACTAATTATTGTCATAAAGTTAGAGTGAGAGATTCTATTAGATTATACTTCTGCAGTGGGTATTATTATTATGTGAAGGACACGCTTTCGATCGCATAGAGCATATATATTCTTGATCAGCATTAGCAGCTCACACTGTTTGTTTGTCTGAACTGTGCGAACTAGTTTCACTTTTTAAAAGCTATCTTGATCTAACTTTATCCAATGGGAACAATTGGTCGAAAGATGAGTTGCTGTAAGAAAAACATTTTTCTTTAACTATTTATCATAAGCAATATCAACAGTTATGCGGGTTATTTGAACCAAAAATCATTGCGATCAGATATGATATAGTATCATTTAGCTACCAGACTTTTTAGAGTTATAGTCAAATTTAGATGTCCGCTCAAATCATTGTTGTGTCATTCTTTCTTATGATTGAATCTATTTAAGTGAATTAAATTATTCGAGCAAAACTGAACTTTAAGCATTGCTTTCAGTTAGATTAAGATACAAAGCTTGTATATAATTTGTGTGTTACATATTTTAAAGAAATCTTTTGAATTTTGTTATATTCAATTTTAGCAGCAAACTCAAATTTATCATATAAGACTAATTTAGCGGAATACAGGCAGAGTAAACTCTGAAAAACTTCTATGTTTGAGATATAAAACTTTAATTAGAATTCCACGAAGTAGTTTTAATGTCATCTTTTCTACTGAATCAGTTCGCTTCACGCACACGCGCTACTCAAAACTATATATAAAAGCACTTTGTCTATCAACGTTTCTTTCTTGGGTCTTTTCCTATTTTTGCTTGCATTGTGAGTCACTTTCGGCGAAATGTTTATCAGCGTTTAATAACAACTAATGCCAGTTCTACATTATCGTTGTGCTGGCCAAGTTTCCTTTTGGAATGAAAAGCGTTTTGTTGGCAGCCTTTTATCGGTTAACAGCGACTGTCGCTGATAAGCCATATTAAGTAAACGCAATTGAATGCGCTTCGAAATTGCGTTGCCCATTTTTGGCAACGCACACATGTATGCACAGTAAATGGGTGTGTGTGTGTGTGTATGATTTCAACATTTTGTGGCAGGTGGGCGCAGCAGCAGCTGCTATCAAATTCGATCGTATCGCGTCGCATCAGACAAACTGCACATAATAAATAGTTATAATATGTCTGCTGTATACCCCTATATTCGTATTCATATTCGTATTCGTATTCGTATTCGTATTCATATTTGTATTTGTATTCGTATTCGTATTTGTATATTTTGTATTAAATAAATCAGCGTTGAAAGGGAAACGAACCGGATGTTTGCCAGATTGACAAAATGACAAAATGATGGCGCTGTGAACGCTGAACGTAACTGTGATTAAATGCAGAGATAGATTAATCGCTTGGGTGGCTGCCAGGCTGCCAGGCTGCCAGTCCATCCATATGTCTGTCTGTCTCTCTGTCTGCCTGTCTGTCTGTTTGTCTGTCTATCTATCTATACATTTGTTTGTCTGCTTGGTTGGCTGGCTGCAATGACAGATTGTTGCTTAGCTGGATGCATAATCGCACAATCATGCAGTCATTGGCACACTAAAAGCACGTACTTCAACGAAAAAAAGAAAAAACTTAAAATAGATATATTGGCTGGCAGATGCCCTATAAACAAGTCTCTATCTCATAAGTCAGGCATTTAAAATAAATAATAAGTAAAAGAATACAAATATTAAGAATAAAAAAAGTAGGTTGCTGAAAAAAAAAAATACAAATATATAATTTATATAAATTAAAAATATATAAAATTAAATAATATATAAATATCACTGGGTATTTAAAATGAACCCCAAAAAACAAAAGCAAACTTGGCCATTTTGTTGGGCTTTGCGCGCTGTTCGCTTTTGTTGTGTTTGCCATTGTAAAAGTGCATTGAACAGCGAAAATGAAATGCAAGCCAAGTAATGCGGAACAAGGCGTGTTTTTTTTTTTGTCTATTTGGGACAGTCTGTTGGCTAACTAAACAAATTAAGCATCGAAATAAATTCTATGCAGTTAAAAGGGCCGCGGCGACAAATTGGCCAACTCCAACTCCAAACAGAATTGTAATTAAAGACGTGCAAAGTTGTTGAAAGTGAGCAACTTCCGCTTGAAATCAAATCGCGTGAGCAATTCTATGTATAAATACATATATATAATTGGCAGAACGAGCAACAACAACAACAGCAGCAGCAAAAGTGTGAAAAAGTATTTGGTGTGAAAGCGCACAACAAATTGTGGCAACGGGGAAATATTGACAAAAGTTAATAGCGACAAACGCTGCAAGCTGCGCCCCATATGCTATGACATGCTCCAATATATATATATATATATATATATATATATATATATACCAAATACTTTTTCACACTTTTGCTGCTGCTGTTGCTGTTGCTGTTATATTGTATATATACCTTTGCAGTGAACACTCGCTAATGGATAACAGTTAATATGTTTTCTTTAAGGAGTTTAAATCTTACATATTAAATCTGAAAAATCTTTAATTTTTATACAATTCGCAAATCGTTCCACGAATAACGATACAAATCGATTTACGATAGCAATAAAATACATAATTGTAAAGAAATAGCCTTCTTATTGGTAGAAAATATTATTGATCAGCAGTAAGAATTACAACAAGATTCTCTAAGATAACTCTCTCGACTAGAGTATTCTAAGTTGTTTTATTATAGTAATTATAAATATAACTTAGCACAACGAGTCTTAACTTAACTATGCTAATGCTAATGTCATTCTTTTTACATACTTATTTTGTATAACCTGTTTTGAAATAATATTTCTAATATTATTGAGTGTTCACTGTAGTTTTATATATGTGTGTATAGTTTAGTTAGTTTAGAGCATGGCTTGGTTGTCTCTTTGTGTGGCCAGCGGCCATTTTCACATGTTTGGCTGGCGGGCAGCGACGGAAAATCGATTAGAAATCGCTGGCAAATGGACAGCAAGAGGTGTGCCCGCCAGCTAGCTGGCCAAAAGAGACAGACAGCAACAACAGCAACAGCAACAACGAGTGCCAACAATGAACCGTCAACAGGAGTCAAAACTTTTGCTAGTAGGCGAGCAGCAGTTCCCAAAGGATATGAAATACATGCCACGTTTGCCGAGGGATTCTTTCACAATTTAACACAACGCTTGCGAAAGTAACACAAAAAAAAAGGAAAGAAAAATGAAATTAAATTGCCAAAAAAAAGTGCAATTAAAACTATAAAACACTTAATTTAATGCAAACTAACGACTGCCCAAAACTGAACAACTGGCGGCTTATGTTGTCTTAAATAACTTGTTAATAATCATTTTTTTTTGGCCAAAGTCTAACGCTGCATAATTTATGTGCTTAATTAATTTGTATTTTTTTTTGCTGTAATTTTTGCGGAACAGTTTGTTGCCAGGCATTACATAATTTTTATCTCTGCGCGGCTATGTTTAATGGACTTTGAAAACACCATTTTTTTTTTAGATATACTTGTTAGTTGGTCAGTATTTTTTTTGGCAGTGGCAATCGTGCTGTGATTTATGGTTAATTGGAGCCACAGAAAATTTGTGATCAATAAAATATGATGGAGCTACTCCGCTTGAACAGTTTTCTGGCAATTTTTAAAGATTGCTGAAAGAGAATTGCGGTTGTTTTTGGCAATAATTAATTAAAGGTGTTAATTAAGTTGGCTGCAAGCATTTTTGAAGAGTTAGCAACGCATTTTAGCCAATTGATTGATCGTTTTCCCTTTACTTTATACGAGTTTTTTCAAAATTTTGAAGCTCTCTATACTATGTAGTTAATTTTTTTAATGCACACACTTTTGTGATACTCTTGACATGAGTTGATTTGAAAATGTACAAAGTATTCAAAACGCTTAAGGTTTTTACACATTTTGTATATTTCCATATTCTCAATGTTATACTTTGATTCGTTTTTAATTGAAATCCCAAGGATTTGGTTAAAACATTTTTCATGTTTCTCTAAATCCAAAATGCACAGCTTTCTATTGAAAGGCATACAAAATTGCAGTGCGCGGCCTTCATTATCCAACATGTAACATAGGCAACAACCGTCAAAGCGTAATTTTCATTAATTTACCCCAAGTAAACAAATGCAACATTAATAAGTCAACTTAAATAATTAAGATAATCACAGCAAAAGGAAAACACCAGTTGAAAATGTGACTAGGCCGGGCCACAAAAATAAATGCAGACAAGTGGAAATTGTGACAGGCGGACGGAGGCTTCGTCACTTCGTCAGTTCGTCAGTTCGTCACTTGTCCAACAACCGATGATTTGAACTTTGTAACAAAATTGTTGCATTTATGTTTTTCTTCTTGTAATTTGCTATTGTTATTGTTATTGTTATTGTTGCTGTTGCGAGTTGTTTTTATTGTTGTTGTTGTTGTTGTTTTTGATGTGCTGTAACTGTTAAACAATTTTGTGTATATTTTGGTGTGTTTTTTGGAGGCACTTTGTAAAAGTGTCGAAAAATTGTTAATTTAATTACAACACAACACATGCATCGGTTGAGTGCGACGACGATTACAAACAAAAGCCACAACAAACGACTGATGCCCAAAGAGCCCAACACAACACACATTTTTTCGACAATTGCTGGCTTTGTTTCTGCTGGTGTCTGTTGTTGCTTCGATTGCCACATATGAAACATGTTGCAAGCAGCACACAGTCGAATTTTTGGCTTTGTTGTGCAGTTTGCTTAATCTTGTTAATGACTTCAGAATTATAATAATAATAATAAAAAACAAAAATTAAACTTCACAATAAATAAAAGTAACTTGCAGTTTTTTTTTGGACTGATAATTACAAAAATTCAATTACAAACGTATTTTTATAGTTGTGCAATATCTTTTTATGTAGCAATAAAATGTTACACATGTGTTTCTTCGATCAAGGCTGTTTTGAATAAAAAATAGTTTGAGCCCATAACTCTTACTCTGGGCCAAACCATAAAGCGAACCAGTTGTCCAAAAAAAAAAAAACAATATTTTGAAAACGTTCGGTTTTATGTCCCATAATTAAAAAATATCTTATGACGTAAAGCTACATACATTTTTATTTTTTGCTCATGCTAATGCTAATCTATATGTTCAAAATTGGGAAAAGTGTACAATGGAGTTGCGCAAAAGTATGCAACGGGCAGAAGAAACTATCTGCGACCTCATAAAGCATATATATAGATATATTCTTGATTGTGATCAACAGCCACTTAACCATCTCTATGAGCAGGCCGATCTCAGAGACTGTAAGAGCTAGGGACTTCTAATTTTGAATAAAAATTCTCGTATATGATAAGCAGACCAATCATGTTATCGATAACTGTTCATGCTTAGCACACATCGATACAAATCGATAACAGATATAAATAAATATATAGGCTTCTAACTGATAATGGACACTGACATATTTGATTATTATTGATTAACTTTAAGAATTTAGATTACATATTTTGTTAATCAAAACATATTTTGATATATGAACAAGCTACTAAGAGCAGTGCTTCTGTCTGTTTAGGTTTTCTCCTAGATCATTCCAACCTTAAGTATGGAGCTTTCTGTTTATTGAGCGTCCACTGTGCCATGTAATGGCCTCTTGCCACTAACTCTCGCTTATGAAGTCACAGATGTTTAGATTGCAGTCACTGACAGCCCAACAGCGAGCAGTCAGACAGCCGGCACATGCAATTGTCTTTTAATGTATCCTACTGCAGTTTGGCCAACGCACAATTGCCCAGCCCCACCTCCAGCTCCAGCCCCAAAACGTTGGCCCCCTGCCCCCGCCCCCCTTCTAACACTTATATTGACTCGAAAAGTGTGGCCTTAGAGCTGTGTGTGGAGTTGCGTCAGAGGCGGCCGAGCCCCAACAAAACGCCAACATGAAAACTGCATTCAAATCGAAATTGAATTGAAAATGAAAACGAAAATTACATATTATTGGCGTAGTCATAGTCGCCTCGCCTCGCCCCGCCTCGCCATGTGTGCGATGCAAGCAATGACTCTTCAAAATGCTATAAGTCATGTGTGCAAGAGTTACGCTTCCAGCCAATGTAATTAATAAGCGCTCCAAAATGCATTATAAGACACGAGCTTAATTACATACATACAAACATACATAGATCTCGTACAAATCACATACACGCAGACACATAGGTTATGCAAACGCGGCTCGCTAATTGAAAAATGTTGCACTTCAAAAACGGTTTTCTTTTTCTAGGCTCCCAAACAATATTCATACGAATATCATCGAACAAACAAGAGCCAAAGAGCCACAAAACAAATGTAGAAATTTCTGGGAAAGTAATCACAGTCAACATTGGCGCGACGGCTAGCAAAACAAAAAGCATAAAGAAAACAAATGGAAATTTTAGTTGTGTGTGTGTGTTGGTGTGTGTATGTGTGTGTGTTAGAAGCGCAGTGAAATTATTTTTATTTATTTAGTTTTTGCTAGTTGTTGGAGCGTAGCCAGCTGAAGCCTCAGGCTTCAAGTCACATTACGTATACGACGCGGTGCACATTGAGAAACAAACAAACAACAAGCAACCCGTAAGAAAATGGTTTGAAAAGTGTAGCGCCGAAAATCGATCAAACTAACGTGCCAGGCACTGTGCACCGCGCCGCTTCTAAATGGAAAGATGAGAGGGGAAGCCGAGTGGGGGGTGTGGCACATTGCAAAGTCAAAACAACAAATCAATTGTCACAGTTAAATGTGCTGCCAGCCAAGCGACTTTGTCGGTTTGCCTGACTGGCCTAACATTCAGCCTATTCAGTTTTCAGTTCAGCTATCGATTTTAGAGGCCTTACGAAATACTAGAATAAACTAAATGAAGTCAGCATTGATTTGATTCGCAATTACCTGGTATAGTCTTGAGATGCCTTTTAAATGGACTCAACTTAGCGATACTAACGATCTAAAATGCTGTTAAATTTAGTGTTACTCACTTTAAGGCTTACTGCTCGAATGGGAGGCCTTATTATAAAACATTTTTAAACTAACCTTGTTGAACTATATCTCTAATCTTTTTTATATTTAATAATTTTTATGGTTAATAGTTTTTGTATTTCTATACAAATTTAAAAAGCCCATCTTCCTTCGTCATTTGAAAAATGAGCCTTGTTAAATATACTTTTTTAAAAATATATATTTAAGAACTTCTTATTGAGAACATAATGTTCAATTCCAGATAAGCTCTGCAAATCTATGGTTTTTTTTTTTTATACAGAAAAAACTACTTTTTCAAAAAACCCAAAACTCTCCCAAATGATTTTGGTTGTCTTCAATTTTTATGTGTAGATACACCAATAATAACTAATTTATAATACCAATAATAACTTTTATATATTATTATTTGGCTTTGTTCAGATATTTGAGGGTATATCAAATCCACGCAATCGAAAGTTCCTCAAATACCCAGACGCTTTAAAGATATGCTTGTTATCTTTAAGCAATAACTTTGTTTATTTTTATTATTTTTTTTTTGCCAACAACAGCTAATCGATTTTTACGAGAACTACTCATCGGAAATTTTCTGAAATGTCCAGATGTTTATTTTTTTATTATATTTTTATTTATTTATAGTTCTTTAGTTTCTCACGTTTCCGTATATGCAAAACTCTGCCTTAATCATTTGTTTTAATTATGTACAGTTGCTGGATGGATACTTGTTTATTGTCTTAGGTGGGTTGTTGCTTCTTTATTGTGAGCCATATTATTAATGGGTTTTGTGTCTGGTACAGGTTGGGGTATTAAATACAGCTAGTAGTTAGTAGTTAGATTGACGAGTATTGCTATAAATACTCACTTGAACGGGGCTCGCATGTCTTGTCAACATAAAAACGTTGCGAGTTGGCGAATAGAATTTTCCATGCGTTGGCTGTTTGATTTCCAATCTAACAACTGACTCATGTGGCAACATCCCAGAGCCAGCTGTGTGCCTCAAGTGGTTGTGGTGGGCAGCTTAATTGAGCGGCTCCAAAGCGCCAAGTGTGCTACGTGTGTGTACATCTCTCATGCCCCGTGTTCCATTCATTTTTTCGTCTGTCATGGCTCACAATGATAATGATGATGATCAACCCAATTGGGCCGGGAGAGTAATAAAAATAAAACAAAAAAACAAAAAACGAGAACAGAAAACAAAAACAACCTGAAGATTCAGCAATGCGTGGCAGTTGTCGGAACAGACGACAGTTTGCGCCCACGTCAATTACAATCATGTTGTTGATGATGATGATGATGTTGGCGACGATGATGATGATGATGTTGGCGATGATGATGATGATGATGTTGGCAATGATCGTCATCATGACGACTACAACGACGCCTCTTATGAAGTCAAGTTAAGAAGGCGCAG
The DNA here is from genome assembly GCA_037043625.1 of Drosophila melanocephala. NCBI lineage: Eukaryota > Metazoa > Arthropoda > Insecta > Diptera > Drosophilidae > Drosophila > Drosophila melanocephala. The sequence continues at coordinate 425,148 of JBAMBD010000597.1, read as the reverse complement.
CTTTGAACTACGCCTCGCGCCGAGTGACAAGAAAACACTTGCGTCTATTATATCCACTATAAAGTTGATACTCTTACACTCCGAAAAAAAAAACTTACCAATCTAAAATCTATAATTAAATCTAAAACAAGTAAAGAAAATTCAAGGAAAAATAGTGAAACGCATATTTCAAGAAGGTTTCTTAAGCTATTCTTCAATTCACTTTTCATTCATTTCATTTATTATGTAGATCAAAATATTTATATGTTATTTTAAGTTACAAAGTTCTTAAATCAATCTCGATAACATCACAAAAATGAACTTATTCCATTTTTTAATCGAAATTTGAAGTTCTTAAAGCGAAAACTATAACATCTTCTATTTATTTATTTAGAAATATATCTTGTAACGAGCATTTTCTACTTAATACAAGAATTATGGTTCTTATTTATGCCAGAATATCATTATGATCAATCAAATGAAATGCTTGCACAATTTTAAAGAGTATCTTCTACTTGATTAAAGAGTTTTTGGTATTATTTATGGAACATTAACTAGTAATTTACAATAGAAATTCGAAGAAGATCATATGAACTCATTGTCGTTATTACTTGAATTAAGTATAGGCGTTTGCGCTGAGTGTACGCGAATAGATTTAGATACTTGTGCTTAATTAGTTGTCCAACCGTGGATCGCTTGACCAGCTCAAGTAGTCGCAAGAGACCAAAAGGCCAACTTCGCTGGCTAATTGAGCCAAGAAAATAATGAGACTTTACAAAATCATAGCACACACTATGAACTATGCGTTGTGACAGACAGACAGACAGACAGATAGATAGTCAAGATGACTCTCGACATTGAGCACTTTTTTGAGTGACAGTCGGCGTTTCAATTGTTCGGTTTCAATTTCGTGGTTGACAATGGATTTTGCTATATAATTACACGATCTTCAATGCTGTTTGCTGCTGCTGTTTCCCATGGCTTCGCATTCGCCACGCTCCACAGGCAAAGCGGCCACATCTGACAGGGCTAACAAAAAAAACTAAAAAAAAACTATATATATAAAAAAATAGACAACAAAAAAACGAAAAAATTAATGTGAAGAAAACAGATAGAAAAGCATTAAAATGCATTGTGATTATGCAATGCAATGGCACATACAAAAATTATGAATTATTTTGCTTCCTGTTGCCTGCCTTGCCTTGCCTTGCCGTGCCGTGCCATGCCGTTAATTGGCTGTTAAATAATGGCCCAAATGCACTGGGCTGTGAATGTGGGCCACTTGTCATGCATCATTTGCAATCATAGTTTTTTCTTCCATCTCTTTCTGTCTCTCAATATTTTTGCCATCTATAAATTGACCAAGTTTTCGAAGCAATCAAGCATCAGTCGCTCAGTTCAGTCAATCAACTTGCATGCAATCAGCTTAGTTTCGTTATTTCTTCTTCTACCCTATACGCTGTTTCATAAAGGGTAAAGGGGTAAATTGGTTTTTGCGAGAGCCTACTTTTTTTGTGTTGTTTTGTTTTGTTTTGCCATAATAATGATAAGCTATCGCAATACAAATATGCAAGTATTTTGGTCTAATCTTTAGAATTTGTTACCACGCCAAATTATCTATAAGTACTACTTACTGTGTAGAATTGGAACAGACGAATTTTGTTAGAACTTAAGAACTATAAATTACACTCTAAAATATTTTCGATTTCTTGTGAAAACATAAAACTCCCAACATTATTTTAAGTTCATTTTATTTTTTGTGGCAACGTCAAAATTGGCCATTTACAGCTTAATGATTGCAATATTTTTAGCACTAGGCCATTTGTTTGATCAATAGGCAACTTGCAAAATTTATGTTTATTGCATATATAAGAAAAATTCTTGGCAAGTGAAAGCGCGCTTGGCACTTGTGACACTTGCAACACACTCACAAAGATTGCAACAAAAATAAAAAAAAACGTTTACTTGGCGAATAGTTGCTGTTCTATATACTCAAGATAATTCTCGCAGATTAAAGAGAGAAACAGAGAGAGAGAGAGAGAGAGAGAAATATCACATTATTACTTCAAGCAAAATATTTGTATGCTATTTGAAGTTGCAAAGTTCTTAAATCAATTTCGATAACATCACAAAAACTAACCAAGTCAGCTTTTAATCAAGATTTGAAGTTCTTAATGCAAAAACTAGAACATCTTCTATTTATTTATAAATTATATTTTGTGATGAGTATTTTCTACTGGATTCAAGAAATTTTGGTTTGCTTTAATGCCTGATTATCATTCTGATCAGTAGAAAATGAACATTTTCGCAATACACTCACGAAAATTGCAAAAAAATAGACTTTTACTTGGCTTGGACGTGCTGTTCTATATACCCAAGATAATGATCACAGATCGAAGAGAAAGAGAATAGAGAGAAAGAGAATAGAGAGAAAGAGAGAGAGAGAGAGAGCAGCATGATTGTCACAAATTGCTGCTGCAGATTGCTACAATTGTTTTTTTTGTGGTTGCAGTTGCTGTTGCAGTTGCACTTTTGCTACAGTTTTCTCTGCGTGGTTCAGCGGCCATGTAATTCATCAATCATAATTTCTATGCCATTCACTAATCGCTTTACGTTGCTCCTCAGCACCGGCGATTACCACACGATGATGAATTGAATTTACTATAGTTTTTTTAATTCGCTTTTTACACTCCTCTCTCGCTCTCTCTCTCTCTGTCTATCTCTCTTTCGCTGGCTCTCACTGATAATTAGCCTGGCTATGTGTACTTAAGCCCTTTCGAGCTTAGGCTTATGCTTTTGGGGCCCTGGTCAAGAGCCTCTCATTCAATCAGATTGCCTCACTCTTAAATACAGCTCTTAAGTAGAGCTTAAAAACAACAATTTCGTCTATATAGGAATTAAGTATTCCAAATAAATGTTTGACCATCATTTAATCTTCGATTTTTTATATATTTTTATTTTAATTATTCATTTTTGATTTCATCTAATGTAACTGAAACCTGGAATTTGGAAACCTTTAAAAAAAAAGAATTTGTGAACTGCTTTTAGTTCGCATCATGTAAACATATAAAAAATGAAAACACATCTATTTATTAATCGATAGCTATTAATCGATAACAGCAACAGTAACAGTAACTGTAACATGTAACTTATTTTAGGAAAGCAATCAAAAATGTTTGACTAGTTTTTACACTTTGGAGTTAGGGTTTGGTTAGGGTATTTTAAAATGAGAAACGAAGTAAGCATCGATTTAGATATATATATATATAAATAGATATATATATATTTCATATGAATTTCCCACTTCGATTTGTTTGCAGAATGACGGCTTTGAAATACACGCAACAAGAGGAACGCATGGCACCAACTGCAAGGCAGACGGCAGCTGCATTAGGAACAGCAACAATTGTACAGTGAACGGTGGCAGCACTCGCATCTCTGAGCTGTTGGGCAGCACTGGTGGCGTTGGTGTTGCTGGTGGTGCCATGGAGTGCCTGCCAATGAGCGGTCCCCATCCGCATCTAATGTCAGCGAGTGGTGCTGGCAACAGCGGCGTCGTCAGCAGCGGCGGCAGCACTGTGGTTGCCTCCCCCACAGCCACTGTAGTGGTTGGCGCCACATATCCACATCATTTGCATCATCATCATCATCTGAACCATTTGAGCCACCATGCCCCATATAGCAATAGCTATGGCAGTCATCCACATCATCCCATACACAGCGAACAGACCAAGTCGCTGCAGGAGCTGCAGCATGAGGTTGGCGCTCTGTTGGAATTCCGAGATCTGGTCATCGAAACGTTTCCCGATCTCAAGCATAAAATGGCCTCCATATCCGTGACACCCACAACGTCCAGTTCGGTGGGTGCATTGGGCGGCAGTCACTCTGTGGGCGGTGGTGGCGGCGGTGGCAGCTCCTCATTAGCAGCCAGGTAAGTGTTGAATATGTAAAATATTTACCATCCATCATTGATTGATTATGTGGCGCTTGCAGACGTGAATGGGAGCCGGGAATACGCATGAAGCGTAAATTGTCGCACAAGGAACCGTCCACGACGACAGCAGCAGCTGCAGCTGGAGCATCCGCATCCGCTGGAGTTGAGCCATCGTCGGCGTCATCGTTGACGCGCAGTCGCAGCAATTCGCACAGCGGCAAGAAAGAGCCAAAGAGCGGAGAGAACAACAACGGCAGCGTTGTCCAGGACTCCGGCTTCTCAACGGAGACCAGTTCCTCCAAGGAGGGTCACAGTGCCTCCTCCTCCACCAATGGTGCTATGACGGTAAGTTCATGATCAGTACGATCAGTTTAAAGACTATATATATATATATATATGTATAATCAACTCTTGTTTCGCATTCACAACAACAACAACAACAACAGGTGGCCATAGCATCGAATCGCCTGAGCTGTGCCGAATCGGATGATGAGCTGCTCAACCTGCTGGATGTCATACACCGCAAATCGAATCGTTTACGCGAGGAGGTCGAACACCTGCAGACCTACGAGCGCCAGTCTACGGCGGCTGGCAAGGGTCACAAGGTGATTGCTGGTGGCATGACACCGCAACAGTTTCGGGAGCAGGTGGAGCGACTGAATCGTGAGGATCTGCAGCAGTTGCGCAAGGAACGAGATCGTCTGCTCGACAAACTGGCCGAAATGGAGGCGGAGACACTGACGGGTCGCATCAAGGCCGCCAAGATGAGCGATCAGGTGGAGGAGCTAATCAGCGTCAAAAAGGATCTCGAGGAGCAGCTGAAGCTGGCCATGGCCCAGAAACTGGAGCTCAGTTCGCGTGTGCAGCAGCTGCAGCTGCAACAGCAGCAGCAGCAACAACAACAACAGCAGCAGCAGCAGCAACAAAGCAAAAGTTCATCCAGGTGAGTGGGCAGATAAATAAACCAGATTTGTTTAGATGCATAACTCTTTGTGTTCTTTCAGCGCCAGCCAGTCGGAGTGCTCCACTCAACGCAACTTTTTATCGTCCGCAACGACGGTGCTCTCGAACAGCAGCCGCCCCCCGAGCCTGAGCAACAACAACAGCAACTATAATAACAACAACAACAACAGCAGCAGCAGTAGCAGCAACAGCAACAATACATTCCAACCCATAATTGATCAGCAGCCGGAGGCGGCATTCCATCAAAGCTCAGGCAGTGATACAAGAAGACAGCAATTGGGTCGCTTGGATGGCGTTGTTAGTACGCCCGGCGCTCGCAATACCAAATGTCGGATAACGGACTCCAAACGCTTCACGGCCATACTGCTGGAGACGAATGTGCTCGAGTTGCAGCGGCATCTGCTTACGCTGACTGTACAGAATCAGGTGCTCGCCCAGAAACTCGAATCGTCCGGCAAGTCAAAGGGACAGTTGGCCAAGCGACTCGATAAGAGCCAGGAGGATTCCGAGGAGTTGCGCTTCCAGCTCGAGGAGAAGAACATTGAGCTGGAGGGCACCAAGGCGCAGTTGCGTGTCCTCGAGTCCCGACTGCACAGCAGCAGTAGCGCCAATTCGTATTTAAACTCGACATCGCAACATGATTACGAAACGAATCGATCTGCGGCATCGACGACCCTTATGCTCAGTCGCCGTGGGGTGCCCGAATCCGTGGATGCCACAGCAACGGCAACAGCAACAGCAAGTGCTACAGCAACAGCAACAACAACAGCAATGCCTCCTCGCTCGGATCAGATAAGCACGCCCAGCATGAAGGCAATGGTGCCGCTGGCAATGGATGAACTGCAACAGCATAGCAGCAGCACCGAATCCGCCCACGAGCACGAGCCCAATGATTCCAAGACAATTGTCAATGCGGCCACGCCCACTCCGCTGGGCAGCAGCACACCAACCACCATCAGCACCACCACCAACAGCAACAGCAACAGCACGATTGCCGCTCGCGTGATGAGTGCCAGCTTTGAGCAGACGCCGCTGCGCAGTCAGGGCTATCGCAAATTCAATAGCGCCAGCAAGCCGAGTAAAATACCGTTGCCGGGCAGCAAAGCTGCCGCCTACTTTGCCGGCAAACCGCCAACGGGTAGGCTATCGACAGCGGGTCGCTCGCCGCCAACGGTGCACAACAGCAGCAGCAACAACAACAACAACAACTCGAGCAGTGTCTCTTATGGCAGCAGCAGCAAATCCTCGCTCAGTCGCAGCACTGGCAATCTCAGCCAGAGTCTGAAACGTGCCGATTCCGCTTCGAATCATTCGCTGAGCACCAATACGAGTCGCAGTTCGACTTCCTCATCGATACCGCTGGCAACAACACCCTACTCGTCCAGCAATCGCAGCAGCAACAACACAGCAACAACGACTCCGTCCCCGCGTGTGCTTCAAAACTCGCCGCTGCCCAAGTTGAAGCGTGAAACGCTCAGTTCGCGCGTGCGGCATTTGGACTCGCTGTCGCGTGCCCAGCACTCGCCAGAGCAGCATCATCAAAATTTGAGTGGCAGCTCCAATTCGATAGCGGCACAGTTGAGCACAACGCTGCGCAAGGATCTGCAGCTGACGAGCTCCACAACGTCATCGACCTATCATCGACGATCGGCTCCAGTGCCGACAGTGTCGCGACGCTTTAGCAGTGCGTCTGTGGCAAGTGGCAGGTTGGCGCGCGAGGATGCCACAGCCGCATCAGCAGCCGCAGCAGCAGCAGCAACAACATTGGCCACGCCCACGTCTAGTTATGGCGACAGTGATAGTGGCAAGGTACGCACTTTAAAGTCAACATTATTGGGTTGGTTCAAATGAATATAATAATCTTAGTTACGATATATACTGATACTGATACCGATAATAATGAGATACATATACATCTACTATATATATATATATATATATATCTATATACATATATATATATATACATATATTACTTATTACTGTTTTAATAACGATTACCACAACAACAACAGCAATAGAAACAAGAACGAAACCCGAAGACACTTTCAGATTTTAGTTATCCATAGTTGAACTGGCAGCAAATCTACTTTATACATAATATTAAATCATATACGTTGTACACATACATACACTCATACATACATATACATATATATATCTATATATATATATACATAAATGCGACATCCTGAAATAAACCCCCATTTTGTGTCTAACCCGATCCCAATTCATTTCCATCCACTATAAAATCTATCAAAATTATTTATTGGAATTTCGCAAATGTTTGCATATTGAAAAATAATTTATTAGAATTTCTTAAAATGTTTACGAACTTGGAATATTCGCCATTATTTTTTGAGGCAAAGTTCCATTTTTTGTACTATTTACTTTTGGCCTTAAGAAAAGAGTATATAAATTTTGTTTAGACTAATTTTGAGCTTTAATTGAACGTGTTTAAGAACTGGTTTACTGTCTATATTGTTATTTCATGTTAAGGCGAGTAAACTTTGTTGCTTGTACTAAGCTGTTCGTTGCTTTAACTAATTATGATTTGAAATGCGAAAATGTCGATAAAATGAATTATGAAATTGTGTCGGAATTGCAGGTGATTATTTCATGATGTCGGTCAACGATTAAAAATGCATATTTATTTATAAATAATACCCATACCAACAACTAACCTACGATGCATACAAAACAAACATGATTTATATACAATTAGCATACTATTTAGAGCTATCTGACTAACAACAAAGCTGGTTAGAAGATCGTTGTGCCTGTGCCTAAATGAAAAACTGATGAAATGAAAAACAAAACAACAAAAAAACAAAAAACTGTTCTCAATGCCGCCGTGTTGCCTGTTGACCCCTTCAGCCTTCTCTGCTCACCCCCTAACCACGCATGCCATGAAAGGGCTTTAAATATCAAGCATACGCAGTGTGTTGTTCACTTGTGCTTTTATTTTATGTTTATTTTGTGTGTGTGTGTGTGTGTGTGTGTGTGTGTGCGTGGTCATCGACCAGTGAAAGGTGCCACAAAGAGCATCGCCTCCAAACTGCCTTGCCTTGGGTGCAGCTATGCAAATTAGTCGCTGCAGCTGCCGCTACAATTAATTAATTAACAAACAACAACGAGTAACAATATCAAACAACAATTGCACGCGACACAACAACAAATGTTTTCGCTTTTTTTATATATACATATATATATATATATATATATATATATGTTTATATGTATGTAAAGTATTTTTTTTGGTTGTAAGTGCAACAACATTTACCACATGCAAAGCTCGTAAAAAAAAAGAAGCAAATTTGTAAATTATTTAACACAACATATCGTTATCATTATCATTATTATTACTATTACTATTATTATTATTATTATTAGTTATACTACATCTGTCGGTTTCTAATTCAGTGTGAGCGTGTTTAGTTGTAATTAGTTAGGTTCTTTTTGCGTGTATGTATGTATATTTAAAAAAACAAACTGATTATTGTTATCTATATTTATCTATGTAAGTTGATGTACGTACCGATTACTTACCAATTCGTTTGGCCTAATTTAAACGCTAATTAATCATTACTTATTGGTCTTAAATATACATATATATATATATCTCATATACACTACATACTCATATATCTATATATATATATATGTATATATATATAGAAATATAAACAACAAAAAAAAAACAAACAGAAAGTGGGAAATTTAATTTTGTTTAAGCCGCAGCTGCTGAAATGTGTGCTAGCTTTTTACTTTTGCCAGGCCAACTGCTTGCCAATCAATCATATTTACTACTAAATAACATCATCATCATCATCATCATCAGCATCATCGTACTCATCAGCATTATCATACTGCTTGGTCAACGTTCGAAAAACTAATCACAAAATGCTTTACTCAACAACTCACACAAATATTAAAACATGGTTCAAATCGATCGAACAACAACAACAACAACAACATCAACAACAAAAGTGCTGTAAACACTAAATATTTGTATCTAATGCTGTAATTTCTTTTTTACTTTTACTTTTTTTCTTTCTGCGCGTTTTCTCGTCCTATGTATGTCTACTCCAAAATGTATAAACAAAAAAACAAAACCAAACCAAACCAAACCAAAATACGTAAAACGCAACAAACAAAATGTTTGTTGTCATGCCTTTGTTTGTATATTAAAAAAAAAAAACAAATATATATATAAAATATATCCTCAAATCCAAAAACCTGCCCGCCCACCCAACAACAAAACAAAAAAAAAAAAAAACAGCCTATTGAAAACTGTCACTAAACAAAAAACAAACTGTGAAAAACTCTTCCTAACGATTATATAAAACTGCAAGAACAAAATGCCACAAATGCCCCATAACCGTTGGATGCCGTTGGATAATCATGTACATTCGTTATATAAATGTGTGGACTATGGTGGTGTTTTGATTGATTGATTGATATTGATGTTGATTGACGTTGGTGGTGAACAATTTAAGCTACAGCCACAAACAAATGAAAATGCTAACAAACAAAACAGAAACAGAAAGAAAAAAACAAAACAAGACAAGACAATCGGGAGGTGTACTTTTTGGTAACGATGATAACTAACGGAGGCGCCCATATAGATCAGCTCAAATCAGAACTCAGCTCCGATCCGATCCGATCCGCTTCGCTTCGTCCTCAGCTGCTCAGCTCGCCAGTGCTGCACAACTCAGCTTGTTCTGTACTGTAGATCGTTTGTCGGGTTTCTGTTTCGAGCCAAAGACAAAGAACTAAGACACTTTGCCGCAATTATGTTATACGCGTAAGTCTCTCTCTCACTCTCTCTCATTTTGTTGTAAACTTTTGTAGGTTAAGCCACCCCTCCCCAAAAAAAAACAACCCTTGCACAACACAGCTTTTATTTATTTTTATTGTTTGCTTATCCAACACTGCACCAACAGAAGAGCAGGCAATTCGCTTGACTTTCATTTTTTGGTACTCTGTGTATTGTTGTAGTTCTTTTTGCAGTAGTTTTTAAACACTTAAACACACACACACAGACACACACACAGATACACACACACACACAGACGTTTACACTCTTTCGCTGTCTCCTTCTCTCTCTCTCTAATTTCCGATGCAGGCCAGCAACAAATTGATCCATAAAGTAAGCACCTGAATATATTGATTACCTTTGGAGAAACGGAAACGCTTTGCAGTCGTTAATTGGTTTATTTACTGTACTATATACGATTTTAAAATATTGGCTGGCGGCTCTCTAAACTCTTTCTTCGCTAAATGCTAATCAAGATACTTTTGTGTTTTTTATCTAACTTTTGGTGCCTCTGAAACCATTATTAAAAACATTGTCTTTAATACTCAAAATGCCTTCTTTCTGTGTTTCCTATTTGCATTTCTTTTGTTTGTTCTCGCCCGATACACCAATGTGAACTTAAATTTGTGATATATTTTCTATTTTCTTTTGCTCTTCTCGATTGCACAGAATTTGGCAAATATTGCAACTAAGCCAAATTTCCGTTTCAATAACAACAATTGGCAGTTATGGCAAACAACAACGACAAACAACAACAAGAACAAGAACAACAACATGAACAACCAGAAAAATCGCACATTTATGGAACCATTGAAATATATCAAAGAGCATGATGATGAGAATATATCCGAGGAGACGGCATACGATTCGTATTATACACAATATACAACCCCCGATTCCATGGACTGTGGCAGCGACAATCTGCTGGTCACCTTCGACTATGGTTATAGCGATTCCATTGGGGCACCAAATGCTGCTGCAGATGCAGCTGCAGTTGAGGATGAGGATGCGGATGCGGATGATTACAATGGAGCTGGTGCTGGTGCTGAGGCGGGGGAAGCTGACTATGCCCTTTGGTTTGGCATGCCCCAAAATGATGCGTGTGCGTTTCAGGTGCATCATGTGCGGCATCAGGAGTTGAGTCTGCAATCCTTGATATCCTACGATGTAGACGACTTTGAGGAGCAATCGGAACCAGAATCCGACCAAGCAGAGAATGAAGAAGTTTTTTATGACAGCATTGAAGGTTGATCATGGCAAAGTCGATAGAGAACAGCATTACTTAAATGAGTAAAGTTTCGAAACAGTTGTTTTATTGGTTGTAAATAATCGTTTGTTCCCCAAAATCTATTCGGCAAATTCAACCTTATGGTTAAAACATTTTTGTTAGAGCAGTTTGACATGATATATTTCAGCAGCGGCAGTTTTATAATTTATAATTTAACTAGTCTACGAGAGTAATTTTCCAAACAGAGTTAGGCATGTCAAAAAAAATAATAAAATGAGGGAAATAAAAAACATTGTTTTGTATGTATTTTAGGTAGTGTATGTATTTTGTATGTAAAGTCTAAAGACATGATTTATAACGAATAATAATTATGTATATGTATTTGTTATGTATGTCATATTTAAATAGTCCATTTACTCAGCTCATCGAGACCCTATGTAAATTGTATGTTTATTTCCTATTTATAGCTATAACGTCTACTTAAAGTATATGTATACCCTATTCTTATGTATGAGCATCATTTATATCAAATTGATCGTGTAAATGTAAAAGTCGTCGCTAAGTTTAATATTATTATTATTATTATTATAATTATAATTATTATGCACTATGCTATACTACTTATTTGTACTCTCAAACTAATTTAATGAACTCGTATTAGAATGCAGCTATACCCTACAATTTAGTTGTTAATTATGAAAATTTAGTTAACACACACACACACATACACATATATATTGCATGAAATGTATGTACGTGTACAGTTATATACTATATATATATATAGGTATATGTGGTACATAGTGTGGATTGTATTAGACCAGCAATCAAATGAATTATTTGTCTACACATAGAAGTCTTATCGTATCCTGTTATCAAAATGCGTTTACTACATTTATAATACAAACAAAAGCGAACATAAAATCAAATGCAAAAGTTGAACAACAAGTTCGACACTTAAAAAAAACAACAACAAACCACTATTATTAATTATTCAGAAAAAAAAACTTTGTGAAATGTAAGCATATATCAAATAAAAATAGCAATTGTAATTGAAGACAGCATACTTATTGAAAAACAAAACAAAAACTACAAAAATCAAAAATAAAATCTAAAAAAAATATTCAATTTATTGGCGTCTTTTATTTTTAACTCACAAATCAAAGCAATAAAGTGGCAATAATTTAAATTCATTGAAACGGACTCTGCTAGCTGTGTTTGTGCTAAAATCACAATCAGAAACGAAGTCTTCAAGCTGCTCATCGTCGGATCTGAAATGCCCTTTCCAATTGCCTAAACAGCAATGTGATTTAAATGTAAATTGGATCATAAATGGAACATAATGGATCTAAGCAGGTAGTCTTGAAACTGGTTGGAACAGATGCTTATATTTTTTAAATTATGTTAGAATAATTGACAATTTGGTAGAAGCTATTGAGGTAATTACTAAAGAGTAATAACCAAATATTCAACATCTTAGCAGAGTTAAAATTAGAATATATAAAGAGAAAAGATCTGTTTTTACAGGAAACACATTTTTATTGCCAAGTTTGAGGCAGAGTACTTAAGTGACACATCTGTCTGCATTTATAGAAACATCTGTGCCAAGTTTTACAATGAATATAAAAGCTAAGAAACTTTTGCAAGAATTTCAAGCAGAAAAGTTGGACTGAAACTTTTGCCAATTTACAACTTGCCCAATTTACACTTGAAGGAGTTGCATTAAAAGTTTTTCAGATTGTTTAGCGAATGAATGAATATAATACAAATAATACAAACATAGCGACTAAATCGATGTACATTTTTATTGGAGGAGAAGCAAATGTATTTATAATTGACAAATATTGAGTCTCGTGCGGGTTTTCTATTCCATCTGCAGTGGTGGTCAATGGTGGTCAGTGGTGGTCAGTGGTGGTCAGTGCCAATAACTTATATATCAGTGAATTTCACATGTGGAATGTTTATGTGCCGATTGCCCGCATAATTCAAATGCCAGACAGAGTGAAAGAGAGAGAGGCAAAGAGAGAGTGAGTGAGTGAGTGCAGCGCTCTTTGCTTAAATTGGCCGGTGCTTGTTGCAACAGTCTTCAAATATGTCTCTCGGGGTGACAGCAACAACCAGTTGGCTTAACACACGCCTCGTTAGTAGAACGTCTGCGGAACGGGTTTGCTTTGAATAACAATTTCGATTTAAAATGTGCGCAGGCTAATAAAACGCTTTGGAGATTACCATTAAACACTCTGAGCACTACACAGAGAAAAAAACAAACAGCATAAAATCAAAAGTGAGCGGAAAAAGCCTAAAATAAACTCTTAAGAGAAAAAAAGTATTGTTTCAATTTATTTTGATTTTTACTTTTGAAATCGATTTCTTGTAAACTTGATTGTCAGTTTAAGATTACCAAAAAAAAATGACTGAAAGCTGAAGCCAAACATGGATTTCGATGAGATTCTAGCCAAGTGCGGCAATAGCCATCGCTATCAGTATCTCCTATTGGCACTCTATGGTTATCTGATGGTCGTCGTGTCCATGCACTACTTCTCCCAGAATGTGATCAGTTTTGTTCCCGATCACTGGTGCTATCACGAGCAGCTGAAGAATCGCAGCTTTGCCGAGATCGCGGCCATCTACAATCAGTTCGAGAGACCTTCATGCACCCGACTGGAAAGTATTGATTCAGATGGACTCAATGCGACTGTGAGTGAGGAGCGTTGTGATCGCTGGATGTATAACTATGATTTCGGTTATAGGAGCATGAACAGTGAGGTGCGCTTACTACGAGTATTCACTGTAAAAATCAATCGATTGCAATGTTAATTGAGCATGTTTTCAGCTCAATTGGGTCTGCGATGCGGCCTACAAGGCACGCGTGGGGCAATCATTTTTCTTTGTGGGCTCCATGTGTGGCACGCTTTTATTTGGCGTGTTGGGCGATCGAATTGGACGGATTAAGTCGCTCATTTTGGCCAATTGGTGTGGCTTCTTGGGCGACTTTGTGACCATCTTTACACAGAACGTGACTGCATTTTCGATAACTCGCTTCGTTTCTGGCCTGGCCGCAGACGCAAATTCGTATTTGATGTTTATTCTGAGTAAGTGGCAAACGGTAATTGCCAGCAGAAATGTGTATCAATTTATTTTTATCTATTTCATTGATCAGTTTTTGAATATGTCTCACCATCGATGCGCAATGTGGGCCTCAACACGGTTTTGGGCATTTTCTACGCATTGGGCCTAATTTGCGCCTCTTGGCTGGCTGTGCTGGTGGGTAATTGGCGGCTGTATCTCGCCTGCTCCTCGCTGCCGCTGCTGCTGGTTACACTCTTCTATTTGCTGGTGCAGGAGAGTGCCCAGTGGCTGGTCACACGCAACGATATCGATGGCGCCATCCGACGCCTGCGACGTGTGGCCAAAATCAATCGACGCGTGGTCAGCGATGATGACTTCAAGGCCTTCAATAGCTACTGTCAGCAGCACTACCACAAGGCAGCAGAGGGCGAGGGCGAGGGCGATGGTGGGACTGGAGACGGGGGCGAGGAGCCACAGGCCAAGCTGCTTGACATGCTGAAGACGCCGCGCATGCGCAGCAGCGCATTTAAAATGCTGCTCATTTTGTAAGTGAGACTTCCACATGCAATAATCATTTTTTATACTCTAATACCGAAACTAAAAAGGGTATATTGGCCTCATGCGATTTCCGTCTGAAAGGTTGCTAAAGACTTGAAACTTTGTATATACCCTGAATTATATCTTCAATATAACTCAAAGTTTCAATTAATTAGTATTATTAAGTTCCATTAATTGACAGGGTAAAATACTGGTAATCTACCTTATAGATACACAATATATTCCGTTCTTGTCTACACCTGCCTCTGTAAATTGCGAAAATCAACAATTTACATTATTTGAGGGATTGAATTTTTATGTTTTTAAAGTAGATGTTTGATAACATACTTCAAACGAGAGTTCTTCACTCTGATACCAACAATATATGAGTATTTCACCCTTCTGCCTCACGTTGGCAACAATTTCTTAGTCACACACAACGCAGAAATTTTCAAAAACCCATTTCTCCCACCATCTTAAAGAATGAGTTATTAAATTTCGATTATTCAATGATCGAGGCTTTATCAGTCAAAATTGAAGCCTGACACTTAAAGCTGGTTATATATACTAAAAACTTATTTAATAAAATTAAAGGTTTTTATTAATGAAATGATTTAGGTATATATTATATATATCTTGCAAAATCAATATTTTGCACAATGTGAGATTGAGAATAATTATAACATTTCTCAAAAATGTGAAAAGGTCAAATTGTTTTAGAGCGATTTCCGTTTAAATGATAGCCAGTGACTTAAAAAGCCTTCACATGCACATCTTGAATTTAACTGAAAGCTTAAATTAATTAATAACATAAAGCTTCATTCATTTAAAAGACTAATTCCTATTAATCCACCTTAAAGACTTGGACACTATACTCCGCTCTTGTCCACTCAATATCTTAAATACTTTAAGAGTTGGGATGATGAGGCTTAAGGTATAATAACATTCTTTAATACACCAGCCACGCCTCAAGTCCTTCCTTTTGCATCTTTTGTATTTGCTGTTATTTAAACCTGAAACAGACTAGTGCCCAGTCTGATATGTTCGACTGGAATTTTACTTGCTTTTACCTTCACAACTTAATCTGGCCGTGTTCACAGCTATTTTCTCACTCGAGATTATGTGGCACTCAATAAAACAAGCGTATGTTGCTTATCTTTATATAAGCGAGTCTCGCCAAATCAAAATTCACAAGAAAACTATAAAAAGCTGAGCGAGATTGTCGCTGTGAGTTAATATCGCTGGCATGTTTTAATATGTTTATAAATATTCACAGCATCATTGTTGTGCCCTGCTACAATACCCTGGCACGCAATGTGGAGGGACTGGGCATATCGCCGTTTATAATGTTCTCGCTGACGGCGTTGACGTTGCCACCATCGGGCTATCTGCAGGGTGTGCTGCAGGATGCCACTGGTCGGAAGATGACCGCCTTCAGTTGGATGGCAATTACGGGTATTTTCGCAGGAGCAGCAGGACTCGTTATAGCACAGGGTGAGAGTGGTAGCGTCGTGCTACTAGTCGGCTTGACGCTTGTGGCACGTTTCGGCGTCTCGATTGCGGATGGTGCAAGTTCACAGCTCTGCACCGAACTGATACCCACTTGTGTGAGGGGCAGTGGCGTTGCTGTGGTGCACGTTGCTGGCTTTGCGGCATCTTTCCTGTCACCGTACATTCTGCACTTGGGCACGTACTCCAAGTCGGCACCCTCTGTAATCCTGGTCCTGCTCTTCTTCTTGGGTGCCTACGTCTGTCTGCTGCTCCCCGAGACACGCAACAGGAAGCTGCCCATCTCTCTCGCCGAGGGGGAGGAGTTTGGCAAGGGCGAGCGAATGTTTGACTTTCTGCAGCAATTGCGCAAACAGCCGGACACAAAGGACACTGAGCTCCACTCAGAGCTGAAGACTACCGAAATTATAGATACATCAAATAATTTAGTTGCAATCCAATAATCGAACGAATTAATTACTCTCTATCAATGGAATATTAATTTGAATTTAAGCAAAATTTTATCACATTCCATTAAAAAATATTATAAATTATAGTTGCACTTATAAATTACGTTTATTAAATAATATTAATAAAAGTAAATTTACTTATCAATCAAGAAAGCATAGCTAGATCAAGAAACGCTTGCCTCTTAAATATAATTATTATGCTCGAAGAATTTCATATATTCTATTTACGTTATTTTATACATATTGCTCTTATATTAAATAAATGTTAATTTTTTAAAAGCTTAAAACTCTCTTTGTACTTTAATTAAATACAAATTAAATGCCAAGCAAATGTTGTGCGTAGACCATAAATCAAATGGTATTTCTTATTGAAAACTTTATTCATTTATACAATTTATAGTCTTATAAAATAAAGTTCTGAAAATAAACAACCACAATTCCAGTTTCAACAAAAGCATTCTAAACGAAATGCTAAAGCTCTGAAGTCGATTAAACTAAAATATTAAGTAAAAAAACGCCAAAAACACTTTGAAGAACATGTTTTTTGTATATTTCCCTTGCAGCTACATTCAGAAAAAAAGTCAACCAATAATGAAAAGTGGCGTTTTTTTCTATTTTTAATATAATAAATATTAGTAACAAAGAAGGTAATATAAGAATTCATCTGTGTACACACAAAGAAAATAACACCCTGGAAATTGCTCATATTTCTTTCTACATTTTAGAAAAACCAACATTGAAACTAAAATAAACCTACAAATTTTGCAAACTTAATAATAAGGTTTTTTTGAGTGTATGCAAATATACTCATAGCTCTGCAAATAGGCATATGAATATTTGCTTATCAAAAGTGACACATGTCAGTTGTCTAAATTTACACCCCTTAAGCGATGCTGGAACCCCTCTGATGGGGGCGAGAAGCGCAATCAAATTAGTAGACTTGGTGGCTTATCAAATGGCACCCAATTAATACGATTAATCTTAGCGTCGAGCGCTTATCAGCCGAGGAGAGAGCGACACAGAGGCAACTATTTATTGTGTATTTGTTGTTGCACAATATTGTTAGACTGAGTTGAGTATCAGCTGGTTGCGGTTTGTTATTTGCTATTTGCTGTTTTGCTTTCGTTTTTGAAAACTCGCTCTTAGCGTTTCGCCAAAGAGGCAGCTGGCGATCACGTTAGCTGGCAGTATGCGTGTGGCATCGGTCGAGTGCTGACTGGCTGACTGGCTGACTGACGAGCAGGCCCCACACACAGCATTGAATATAATAAAAACTAGACGGATTGAGGGCCACCGTATCGCTTGAATCTCAATCTCAATGGCTATCTTGACAAACGCTATGGATTTCGATGACATACTGGCCAAGTGCGGCAATAGCCATCGCTATCAGTATCTGCTGCTGGGACTCTATAGTCTATTGATGTTCGTCACATCGATCCACTATTTTTCGCAGAATGTGATCAGTTTTGTTCCCGATCACTGGTGCTATCACGAGCAGCTGAAGAATCGCAGCATTGCCGAGATCGCGGCCATCTACAATCAGTTCGAGAGACCTTCATGCACCCGACTGGAAAGTATTGATTCAGATGGACTCAATGCGACTGTGAGTGAGGAGCGTTGTGATCGCTGGATGTATAACTATGATTTCGGTTTTGTGAGCATGAACACTGAGGTGAGTTTTCCACTAGTTTGTTGCTATTTTGTTTTTTTGTTGAAATATTATTGGCTTTATCTTATCTGGCTGCGTAAACAGCTTGATTGGGTCTGCGATGCGGCTTATAAGCCACGAGTGGGGCAATCATTTTTCTTTGTAGGCTCCATGTGTGGAACGTTTATATTTGGCCTGCTCGGAGATAAAATTGGTCGGATTAAGGCACTCATTTTGGCCAATTGGTTGTGGATTTTTGGGCGACTTCACGACCATCTTTGCTGGCAGCTTGACAGCTTTTTCGATAACTCGTTTCGTTTCTGGCCTTGCCGTGGATACCAACACGTATCTCATGTATATTTTGGGTGAGCATCGCTGTTAAAATCTTGCTAAAATACTTACTACATTTTAGATATATTTATTTGTAGTTATCGAATATACTGCTCCGGCAATTCGCAACTGGGGCTTGAGTATCAGCATGGGTGTCTTCTATTGTCTGGGCATGGTTTGTTCATCGGGATTGGCGATACTGGTGGGCAGTTGGCGTCTGTACCTCATATGCTCGTCGCTGTCACTGCTGCTGGTCACATTTTTCTATTTCCTGACGCAGGAGAGCGCCCAGTGGCTGGTCACACGCAACGATATCGATGGCGCTGTCCTGCGATTACAGAGAGTTGCCAAAGTGAATCGTCGCCACCTTAATGATGCGGATATCAATGCATTTCGCAGCTACTGTCAGATTAACTGCCACAGCAAAGCGCAGCAAGGCAAAGACAACCAGGACAAGCTGATGGACATGTTCAAGACGCCGCATCTGCGCAAAGTATTAATCCAAATGCTGATCGTATTGTAAGTGTTACAATTACCAGCCCCCATTTATAAGTCCATTGCAATGCTGTCTGTTATTTTAGCTCTATTTTTGTAATCTGTTACAATACGATGGCACGCAATGTTGAGGGTCTGGGCATATCACCATTTATAATGTTCGCCCTGACCGCCTTGACGCTGTTTCCCTCTGGCTTAGTGCAGGCGGATCTGCAGAAGCGGATTGGTCGCAAGGGTTCCGCGGTGCTTTCGATGCTACTCACCGGACTGCTTGCAGCAGCCAGTGGCATAGCCTTGTCGCTGTGGCAACAACCCAGCGTCGTGCTTCTGGTCTGCCTGACGATGGCCTCGCGTTTGGGCGTCTCAGTCTGCTTGGGCTCCACACTACTGTTCTCCACAGAGCTGGTGCCCACTTGTGTGCGATCCCGTGGCCTCGCTATGGCTCACATGGCCGGAGCAGCTGCCTCTCTGCTGTCGCCCTACATTTTGCACCTGACCACATACTATAAGGCACTGCCTTCGATTATCATGTGCCTGCTGTTCTTCATTTGCGCCTACATTTGCCTCCGACTGCCGGAGACGGGCAACAGGAAACTGCCGATTACTTTGGCAGAGGGGGAGCTGTTTGGGCGGGGGGAACGCATGTTTGACTTTATAAGGAATAGGACTAGGGCGCAGACTACAGCCGATGTCGATGACAAACTGGAAGCTGAGACAGAACAGAAATTCATCCCTTAATCAATTTGTAAGTTCAATTTAGAAGTATTTCAGTTTTATCAATTGTTCAATTAAACTGCGGCATCTCATTAAAGTATGTGAAATAAAGTGTAAGCACTTATGCAGTGCTGGACCACAGCATACCCTGCAAAAGTGCTGGAGCGTGAGACACTTATAATATTTACTTCATTAACAAGATCAATAAAATTTCTAGGGTTAATTTTAAATTTCTCTCTCTCTCTCTCTCGTCAAAGCCTTAATAAATTGGGTATATATCTGCTTATAAATAATTAACTATGGATAATAAACAGATTTAAGATGATAAACAAAGCATTATTTCATTATGACCTCACATGAATTTGTTTATAAAACATATTTTGCATATCTCTCGACACTTTATCATACTTAACGCTCTTTAGAACCTGTATGACAAGAAAACATCTGACGTCGCTCTTTCGTCGCTCTTTCGTTAATACTAAGTATTTAAAGTATAATAGAATTACTTGCACAAAACGAGTATTCTTCCTAATTTTATTCGAATTGTTTCACACATATAAGTTTATATTTTTAGTAAATAAACAGTCTATAAAAATATATTTAAAAATGTCTGTAATATACACAACTCTCTTTATGTGTAGCTCTCTTTTTATTTAATTGCCGGCACGCATAAAAATGACTTGCAGAAAAATGGCACGAAAATGAAGAGAAAATGTGAAAGTGCGTGGGAATCTACAGATGGCATATTGCTTGAAGTTCGGAAAGGTCCTCAAAGCATAGCTGATCTCACGACCCAGATAGCGGTTAGCTAACTGAGCGACAGGGAAAACATTATTGAATTATAATTATATTTTATATACCATTACAAGACGTATCAAAGAGCAGCAAAAATCTTAAGCCATGAATATGTTCTTATTATGAGTACGTTTATTCTAAAATAAATAAAATTGAATAAAGTTTGTTGTTTTCTTATTTTTCATTACTACATTATTGTTATATTCAATTGGTTAGCGGTTATAAATAGTTGTAAGACATTCTGCTTAGAAAAGTATAAACAACATTCCAGCCAATATGTGTGCCCCTGAAAGTATGCCGCATATTTTGTTTTAGATCAACCGAATTTTGACAGTGGTTCGTGCACTTGCTACTTGCCCTGCAATTACCTGTAAAGAAAATACGATACTGAGCAACCATTTTTATGTTACCCTAAAAGTATGCAGCAATTTATTTATTTACAGCAACCTCCAAAGAAAATCTATTATGAAGCAGAAAAAGGCGGCCTTTTAAGCACACAAAGTATTTGTTCTTTGTAGCTTAATTTGTGTGTCATTGTAGAACTTGTATAATTGGTTAAGTACTAGAAATTTGATTACATAGATGCTCATCTCCATTTGGTATGTACGAGAATATATGACTAGTGACGGTTATATTATGTTTTATGATACAAAATGTGCGATATTAAATATGACTCCTTTTAGATAAGAAAGCTCTCACAAAAATTTAATAAGATATCATATTCTAAGCGGATACAGAAGCGACAGTCATGTTCAGTGATGCGTTCTAAATAAATATTCTAAGACAAAAAATGTTTTGTATGACTGTCGAATTTTAGATAAATATTGTCTCTTATCGTTCATATAAAGCAAACTTAAAAATAAAGCTATTTAGATTTGGGAATTGGCATACGAAAATATCTAACAGCAACAGTGTATTGTCACGATTCGGATATAGTATAAGGCATATGTACATACACATATATATAAACACCCACATAGATGCGGAATTCTCGCGAGCGCGGCGCTTCAGATAGACGCCGGTCTCTCTGTACAGTTTAATGTGAACAAGCGAATTTACTTAAATAATAAAACATTTCTTTCGTAATGGACGGGGAGATGGATGGAAAGCAAGAGCGCTGGTAGACACGCAAATGCGATAAGGCGGTAAAACATCAGCAACAATCTTATCGGAATCGGACTGAGATATGCGAATTGGGATTGTAAGTGTGATTGCGGCTCAACGATTTCAGTCTTAGTCGAATCTCAACCGGAGCCGAGTCGAGATTGGTGTAGAGAGAGAGACACAGGGAGAGAAGATTGCATTATGGATTTTGATAAAATGCTGGCAAAGTGCGGGGATGCGGGTCGCTATCAGTATTTGATGCTGCTGCTGCTCGGTTATATTGCGTTTACCAGCACTGTGCACTACTATTCCCAGAATATAATCGGATTTGTGCCTCAACATTGGTGCTATCACGAGCAGCTGGCGAAACGCAGTCACGACGAAATCGCCGCCATCTATGCTCCATTTGGCAAGGATGCTTCCTGCACGCGTCTGGAGAAGATCGAGTGGCTCGAAGTTGGCCATAATCTGACTGTGAGCAGCAAGAGTTGCGATCGCTGGATATACAAATATGACTATGGATTTCGTAGCATGAATGCCGAGGTGAGTAAATACAAATTTGAATAAATAAATAAATCAAATAAAATAATCATAAGCAAATATAAATAATAAGAAATTAAAACTGATATGTTTCGGCAAAGCTAACTCTATTTTTTGGAGATACCAGTTAATATCCAAGATTTTCGGCATACATATCACTGTTTAAGAGTGTAATTAATCAATTATAGTAATTATAATTATTACTATTATTTATACTATTTATGCTAGCTCAATTGGGTCTGCGAGGATGCGTACAAGGCTCGCATTGGACAGTCGATGTTCTTTTTGGGCTCTTTGCTGGGCACCTTTTCTTTTGGCATGCTGGGCGATCATATTGGCCGCGTTCGTGTTGTAATCTTGGCCAATCAGTGTGGATTTGTCGGCGATTTTCTTACTACGTATGCCACGAATCTGGTTCAGTTTAGCGCCTTCCGCTGCATCTCTGGCTTGGCTGCAACCGCCAATTATTATCTCATGTTTATTCTAGGTAAGCATTGCGTATCTGCTCATCTCTTAATCAGCACTGCTCGTCTGACGCTTTCATTCTCTTCTCCCCATCTAGTACTGGAGTACTTGGCGCCCAAGTTAAGAAATTTGGCTATCAGTGGCACAATTGGACTCTGTTGTTGCTTGGGCGCTTTGGTGGCGCCATGGCTTTCTGTTTTGGCTGGCAACTGGCGCATTTATTTGACTTTCTCGGCGCTGCTGCAGCTGATTGTGGCCCTCTTCTATTTTGTGGTGCAGGAGAGCGCCCAGTGGCTGATTACACGCAATAATGTTGAGGGCGCCATTGCCAGACTGAAGCACATCGCCCATTTCAATGGTTGCAAGGTGCTCCCCTCGGATTTTGAAGCATTTCGCCAATATTGTGCGAGCAAACGCAAACAGGATAAACAACAGCAAAAGGCAACGTTGCTGGATCTCCTGCGAACGCCTCATTTGCGCCAAACAGCGCTTATTATGGTCGTGACTTTGTAAGTACTGCACTCAGATTAAAAATCGTGCTCAATTTTAGATAATCGGGTTAAATATGTCTTATTTTCTATATAAAACAAGATAAACTTTCTAGTTGTCAGGGCGATTCTCTAAAATTGAGGCGATTTCTTTTCTGAGTGTGGCATATACATACAGTATTTTGGGGCGTCCCTTAAATATCATTATACGTATATCATTTATTGCAGTATGTTGACATCGCTAAGCTTCAATACCATCTCTCGCAATGTGGAGGGACTGGGACTGTCGCCATTTGTGATATTCTCGCTGTTTGCCTTGGTGGTGCTACCGTCTGGTTTTCTGCAGGGTCTGCTGCAGACTCGTCTGGGCAGAAAGGCCACCTGTTTCATGGCGCTGCTTGCCACCAGTCTGATGTCCTGTGCTTTGGGCATGTCACTCGTCTACGAGGGCGAACAATTGAATGCAACATTGCTGCTGGCATTTGCACTCCCAACCCGACTGGGCATCTCCATGTGCTATACGACTGCCTCGCAGTACTCGTCGGAACTGTTGCCCACCTGTGTTCGCTCCAGGGGCATAGCAACGGCTCACTTGGCCGCTGCGGCGGCTTCTTTCGCCTCACCTTATCTAATCCATTTGGGCACCAAGTTTGCTGCAGGACCTCCCCTGATTCTGACAGCGGTGCTGCTGATTGGCGCATTCTGTACGCTCTTTTTGCCGGAAACGAACAACAGGTAAGAGGCGCTTAGGGATGTCGATATTAATAATACCTGTTTGCTTGTTTTGTTTGTTTGGCTCTAGACAATTGCCCATAACACTGGAGGATGGCAAGGCATTTGGCAGGGGCGAGTCTCTGTTGTCCTTCGATTGCTGTCGTGCCACAAACGATGATGATGATGTGCTCAAACAGCCCGCCGAGGAGCTTAAGCTAAATGCCCTCAATGCGGCAGTGCGTGGCAGCGTTGAAGCGGAAACGGATACGGAAGCGGAAGCGGAAGTAGATGTAATAGAAACAAGTAGAAACAGTTAGCTTTGGCAGGCTGAAACTTCGATACCCTTGCAGAACAAATGGAGATTGAAAGCACAATAAATCACACCCAGCCCAATCAAAATAAAATACCCTCTGCAAGGGTATCCACAATATTTAAAAAAAAGCAAAAACACAAAAATGAACACACAGTTTAGTTCCGAAAGTTTGTCAGTAGATGCGAAATTTTTGCTTTTATTTGATTGATTTTCTGGGTCACAGTATTCGAACATAATATTAATTTAGGTGTTCCATCATTATTATTTTCTTGTTTTGTAATATATAAGTATATATATGTATATGTTTGTATTTGTATGTATATGTGTGTGTAAACTCTTGATATCCTGTAAAGTGTCATCGTAAAGGGGTCTGTAAACATTTGCATTTAACTTCTTTACCAACTTCTTTGCCATAAATGTTATGGCTTCAATTTGAACGATTTATTGGGTTTTAATTTGGTATTTTTTATTTTAAGAGCTAGAGAAAGTCTTACATAGTACAAAATAGAGGTCGCTTAGCCCTGTTTGAAACTCTCAATGGAAAAAAACTTGTATAGCAAAGGGAGGGTATGGGGCCGCAGATTGGACTTAATGCTAGATTATATATATATGTATATATAGATATCCAGGGCAGAAATTGTTGAAAATATATATTTATATACGTGTATATATGTTTAGTGTGTGTGTGTGTGTTTTTTTTTCTTTTTAAATTATTGGTTGACATAATTAAAGGTATCTCATCTCTCATCTAATTGAATATAGCCATATCATATCTGCGCCTTTCCGAACCGTTTCGGGCTTTGTTCGATTTCTCGAACGAAAACAAGCAAGATGCCATTTTTCTTTTCAATAAAAATTCTCCTTACATAAACTATGCATTCAAAAGAAGTACCCCTAACTCGAACCACTTAAAAGTATATATTATATTATGCATCACAGCAGTTTTTGTTTTGGGAATGGAACAAAAGTATGCACAAAATCTAGTCGCAAATTCCATATCCCAAATTCTGCATGTTAGAAGAGAAAAGAAACTCTAATATAACGATCTATAGTGTTCCACAATTTGTTTTTTTTTCTTGTATATTAACGCAACATATTTTTGGATTTTTTTTGAAAATTTTTTGGGCGCATAACTCTAAAGCCTGGCCTTATTAAATAACTCTTATTTTTCATTATTTTTATTTGTTTTTTTTTTAATTCTTAGTTGTTAGATTTGAGCACTTTTTGCAATTGCTGTCAAATACAATAAGTACGTAAATATTTTCTGATATACATAATTACTAGATGATGTGTTTCTCGTCGGCGTCCCCATCCAATCTTTGCCTAATCGGATAATTAGTTCTTGCCATGGATTTGGGATCGCTTTTTTATAACAGTTTGCGGTTCACCTTAATGCTAGGATTACTCTGGCTACTTATGTATTTATTGTATATCTGTGTATATAACTGACTTTATATGTATATGTATATATCATAATCATAATATGTATATGTTGTAGGATTGTATTAGAAATACCATGTAATAAACGCTAGTTCACAATAGTTCAGTTAAATCCAAAAAATGCCGTAAACAGTAAAAAGGTAAAAAGAGTTCTCATGATTTTCTCGGTACTCCAGAGTAAATACAACGAGGAGTTTTTATATAGCACCATGTGAGTGAGTAGTGAGTGAGTAGTGTGAATATGAGTTAATACGAGTTAAGGTAGTACCAATTGTTAAAACACAATTCACTGCAATTTATATATTGGATAAGTTAAGTAGAGTTAGGTTTTCAGTTAGATTAGGGTCCTCCACTTTCGGGTTAAGTAAAAAAATATACATGTGTTGTGTTAGTACTACATTGAACAATAGAGCAACAATAAATAAACTACTTATGCTTTACATACATTTACTATGATTAGGTTATCAATATTTATTAGTTCAGTGTGTTTCATTAAATCATTCATAATAACAATATTATCAATATTATCCGGCTGTGTAAGTAAGTATTATCCTTCTATAATATGCTACTAAATACCATTTATTTTTTAGTTTTGCAATAATTGCTGCTTATTGTTTGACTTTTATATATCATAATCTGATTTTGATGTCGAGAAATATTCGAATGCCCACATTTACACAATAGTAATATCTGAATATCATTCATTCCCTGTGGGCACTTTCATCATCATCGAATTTGGTGTGTTTGTGTGTGTGTTTCGAAAACATTCATTGAGTATAAAAGACAAGCGGTATTTAGGCAACGAGTGATTCAGCAATTTTCTTTTTATCAAAAAACATTTCCTATAAATCTTTGTTTGTTTTTTTTTTTTTAATTATCATTCAACGTTTTTTTTATTTATTTTTAATTTGTATGAATTTACGTTTTTTTTTCAATGTAAACTTACACAAAAAGAATTCATAAGATTCGTTTTTCTATATTTAATTTTAATTCTCCTTTTTTTATATATGTATTTTCGGCTTTTTAACACATTTTTTAAGTATTATTGAACGCCTTAGGGAGCTGCCTTCGAAGTGTATATAAAAATGCCACAACAAATAGATTTATCATTTTTTTTAGCAACAAGAGGTTGGAGGGAGAGTGACATATACATATATATATAGTATACAGTATATA
The DNA here is from genome assembly GCA_037043625.1 of Drosophila melanocephala. NCBI lineage: Eukaryota > Metazoa > Arthropoda > Insecta > Diptera > Drosophilidae > Drosophila > Drosophila melanocephala. Next base: position 398,439 of record JBAMBD010000597.1, on the reverse strand, counting down.
GTATATAGTAATTATGTATTTTTGGCTGATATCTATTACTTGAGCTCTGGTGGGTCACGAGTTGTATGAGAGTTGTATGCGTATTTAGTAAGTACTTTGAAGCCTAGCGGATTTAGTTGTTCTTACTAGTTCTCTATTACGTGCACAGTGCTTGCGATATGCTTGAAGTCTGGATTGATATATATAGATATATATAGTATATGTCATTATGCATAGTTTTAGAATGCCGTTCACTTAAGAGTATTGGGGTGAAAAACAATAAGGAAAACAAAACGAAAAGTTGCATTTACAAAAAATGTTTGTTTTTATGTATTTTTCTCGATTATTATTATTATTATTATTATTGGATAGGTACTAGTACATATATATTATGTCGTACTACATAGCTTAAGGTTTAATGTCGGTTTTTCACTTTTATTAGTTATTATCGTTTTAATTTTATTTTTACTTTTAATGCATACAGTATGCAAAATTGCAAATTCCATTTGTTTTTGCACAAAAAATAAAGACACACAAATCTTAAGTGCCTAAATATGCCGTCATTTTAGCTGAGCAATCAAATTGTTTGCTTCACAATTCGCAGTATCTTCTGGGATATCAACCAGCTTATAATTAGTGCAATAATTTGATAAACTTTTCTTGTTTGTCTTTTGACATTTTCTGCGGTTGTTTTCTTTATTTTGTTTTTTTTTTTGTTTTTTTTTCGTATTTGAACATTGTGCTGCTTAAACATTATACAATACAATATAGATAATTTTTGCAGTGTCACCGCCAATGCCAATGCTAATGCTGATGCTTGGCCAGATATATATATATATATATATATATATATATATATATATACATACAGTATCTGTCCGCCATATTCGAGTATTGAAAATCTTTCTAAATCGTTCTAAATTGCGTGCTTAAGTTTCGATAATAAAAATCGATACAATCTGTAAACATATTGAATTTCATTCATGCTTAAGTTTCTAGTAATGCTTTGTCATCCTTTGAATCCTATTATATGTGTGTGTGTGTTAGCTACTACATAATTAATACAGTACAACACAATACAATACAAATACAATACAATATAGGTGTGTGTGTGTGTGTGTTGGATGGGGGAGGGGACTCCAAAAGCTCTAACTGCAACAATGGGGATATGTAAAATTAGGTGTGTATTTTTGTGTGTGTGGCTAGGCAATAAATTACTACAATGCAATCTGTGTGGAAGGCAACTGTATGCCTATGGCAATGTGGTACGTATGCCATCCAAACTGGAGCGCAACACCAGACTGCCCTCCACCCAAAAGTTGGGACGATCGAGCATATTCTGCCAGAGTGACAGCTCCTTGCCAGTGGCATCCATCCAATCCACCTGTCGTCCATAACTGCGACCTATTTCAGGAAAGGAGGGAAAAGGAATTCAACTCAAGACTCAATTTTTATTTACTGTCACACTTACCGGTGCCTTGGGAGAAGCGTATGCCGCCGACAAACTCATTGCTGGCTAAACGATCATGATCCCAAACGGTTAGTTCGAGGGCTCGCTCCGACAAATCCTCCAGCGAAACATCCTCATAGACAAACGTATAATTCCAGCTGGGATGCAAAGTGCGCTTCACCACCGGCGTCTTCTGCTTGGAGCTGCGCGTGCGATCTGGCAGCAAGTAGCTAAAATTTGAATGGATTAATTGCTGTTCAACAGTCAAATCTGATTGGATCACTCACCTCTTGCAGAAGGCATCACAGGTGCCGTTGGTCTTGATGGGACTGAGATGCTTTGCCTCCTTCACCAGCACATGCAGCTGGCCACCTTTGATGCTGCGATCCGATTTGGATGCCACCGATTTGATGCTGCCACCAAATTTGCGCAGATTCGATGAGCTGCCCGTCAAGCTGGAGCCGCGCGAGAAAATCGATGATTTCAAATTCTCGGGCGGTATATATTTCAAGCCCACAACAATATCGCCGCGATAGGTGGCCACATCATCGAATGGTTCGCTCTGCAACAGTGCAAATATTAATTATGCTTAATAATCAAGTGCTAAGATATTGTTTAACTTACGCGTTCTTGGAGCAGATACCACTGCGACTGTGGATTGTCGAAGAGGCGACCCTGCAGATTAACGCTGACCTCGCCGAGGAAATCGTTGCGTCCAAACATATCCGAGTGCCACACAGTTAGCCACAAGGTGCGCGACTCCAAGCTGGAGATGGGCGTATGGAAACGCAGCGTCTCATCAAAGATGGGATTCAAAGTGTGCTTCTTGACTTTGGTCTTGCGCTTGCCAGCCTTCGACTTGTCGGGCAGCAAATAAACCTGAAAGTGAAGTGCGAATGAAATTTAGTCGGATATCTTTTTTAGGTTGATGAAAGCGATGAGTGCAAAGAAACCAATGCAAGAAAGTGAACCTAAATCCGAAATTTCAAAGCTCAACATCCACTTGAAGACCAGAATACATAAATAATTCGCAATTCATCTTTTTCTATACCCTGTACCCATTGAGAATGAGTAAAATGGAGAAGAAAACATATCCGACTCCATAAGGAAAACATATTCTTGATTGAGATCAACAGCCGAGTCGATTTGGAATATTAGTTCTCGCAAGTTTAATTCATATTATCGATAATCGAATAATTGACTTAGAAAATACATTGACTTAATTTCGATCAAGTATCTAAATTTAATAGAGATCGGAAAAGAAACACTCAAGTTATAGTCGAAAATATACACACGTATTCATCTCATTGCTATCAGCAGTACATCCACAACTGCTCACATTCGGGTGTGCACAACTTTTTGAAGGGCAATTTGGCAATATTTAACAGCTGTGTTCTGGGTATAATCATAGACGAGCTTCCTTATTCATTCTGACTTGCTTAATCGAATATTTACCTTCACATAGGGATCGCTGCGATTGCGTTTGGCATCCACAGCTGCCAGGTCCTTGCAGCGCACCACGTGAATCTCTAAGGCGCCCAGCTTGTAGTTGTACTGCATGCCAAACTCGACTTGACCCTTGACCACAACGGTGCCATAGCGACCCTCGCCGGCGCCCGAATAAACGCTGGCCATCGACTCCGAGCGCACCTGTAAGCCGAAAGTACAAAAGTAGGATCAGTTTTGGGGTCTGGTCTGGGTTGGTTTTGGGGATGTGAAACTTACGCCCAGAGAGCTGAGACTGCTGCGATTTTGGTGCATGGCCACCAGACGATCGATGTCCTCATCCGACTGCGCTGGCCACGCCTCGCTGGAGGCGCGCGACTGTATCGGACTGGAGGCGGCTCCAGCGGCGGCATCTGTTGCACGTTGTCCAATCACTGGCGAACGCGAGAGCTCCTCGGCAGCGACCTTGGCTTCCTCTGTGTGAGCAAAGAAAAGAAAAGAAATACACAATTTAATATTAGATATTTCCTCAATTATGGCTAATAAGCCATCTCTCGTTAAACACTCAAAACACTCAGACACTCAAACACTCACAACACTCACAACACTCACAGCACTCACAGCACGCAGCACACACAATATGAATAACAGCATTAAGATAATCATTCGATTTGATGGCAGCAGTTTGAAAGCGTGGCACGTGAAAGCTGCATGCAGATGGGGCAGGTGGAACAGGTGGTGGTGCAAGTGCAACAGAGAGAGCATCAACTGTAAACCATTTCTTATAAATTGTTAAAAAGCGAAGAAAAAAAAATCACCCCGAATTTTAACTCACTAAAATCAAAAACCGCTTTGAAAAAAAAAAACTAGAAAGTTTTTCATGATTTTAGAAATAATTTAAGATAAATTAAGAAAAATACATTTATAATAATTAGAAAGGGTTGCCCTAAATTGACAGTCCCAAAAGGGAGTTTAGTTTTTATTTTTTACAACTATTTTTTATTGATGCATTTTTAAAAAGTAGAAATGCAAAACGTATTTTTAGAAAAAACCTATTCTATAATGCGGAAACAAATAAAGAAAATTTTTCCGTAAAATTGAAAGTTTTTCACAAACTATCAAAAAGGTTTCTTAATTAATAAATATAAGCAAAAAAAAAGCGAATTTTTCGAGTTGCTTCTACGAAAAAAAAATAAAAATTAAGAAATAAAAAACGCTCATTTTTTTTTAGAAATAATCTTTCTGAATAATAAGATGAGTTTCCCTTGGCGTCCAAAGTATGCCGAATTACTAAAATGCAGGGTAATTTTTTATCTGAGTGTAAAACAAAAATCAAAAAAGAAGGCAAGCAGAAAATGTCGGAAAACAAGTATTTAACTATTTGTCTCTCTGTGCGTGGCAGGCAGACAGGCAGACAGGCAGGTGCCAGGTGGGGCAGGCGAGCAAATGTTGCACAGTTGTGCCGCCTACCTGACACCTCCCGAAAGGTAACGTGCAGCGGCGTGCGTCGCTGCAAGTTCAGCGATAGTCTCAACCCCTCCCCAACAACCTCACCAGCCCCCGCCACAGCTGCAGCTGCAGCAGCGGCAGCCGCAACGCCTGCCAAATCCTCCTCGAGCGTTTCGAGGAAGCGATCCGAGTTGGAGCGGAGACTGTCGTCCCAGGTCCAGGCGCGGTGCTGCCGCTGCGTCTGCTGCCGTGGTGGGGCGCTGCTGCTGCGCTGAAGGACAACAGCAACTGCGGCTGCTGTTGCTGTTGCACCTGCTGCTGTTGGTTGCATGAAGCACGTCCCAGTTGCCGGCTTCAGCCCATCCGTTTGCTCACTTTGCGACAGGTCGCGCTGCTTCATTTCCAGGATGTAGGCGGCAACTTTGGCATCAATGTCGTCGTCCTCCTCCTCCTCCTCTTCAACCTCCTCGGAGTCGTAGTGATAGCTACTTCCGGTTACATTGCTCCGCCCACAGCAGCCACAACACTTGGCCCAATCTAAACAAGATTTCAGCTTATTTTTCTTAGGCCAATAATTGGTGAAGCTGCGTTGGCGTCGCTGTCGACGTCGGTGTCGACTCCAACAGCCGCTCCAGAGGCGCAACCAACGCCTTCTACTCAGCGAAGCGGGCGTGGCTTTAGCTTTTTGACTATGACGCAAGCGATTCAGTGCCGCATATTGTATTTGGCCAGCTGCCGGATTGGTCGCAACGCTCGCAGCACCCGTTGGGTTTGTCTTCACCGATTTGCCATAGTTGTGAACGGTGGCAAGTGGACCTGCTGCCCCTGCACCCCTTGCAACGGCGGGTCGCACGAATGCATTGTAGCCGGTGGCATCTTTTGGCGTTTTACTTGCGCCCCGCTTCTTGCCAATTAAACGCGACACTTTTCTCATTTTCTGCCCAAGCAGTTTTCTCTCTTTTCTCAATTGAACTTAAGTACTATCTATTTGCCATTAATTGACGACGCTTCTGGTTCATTGAAAGAGATACACACTGTAGTTGTTGACTTGAAAAGGGTTATAGTAACTGTGGAGAAGGTGGAAGAGATATTTGTGATTCTAGACTGACGTTGGGGTAGATGTGGCAGAGAAGAAAGAGAAGAGTCTTAAGCAAGTTGAACCATTATTATAGACTTCACTTCCGGATTGGATTCAGATTTTTCTTGTATTCAGATAGGTCTTGACTTAGTTTTAGATTTACAGTAAAAACTGTTGACTGAGAAAATATGTATAAAATAACTTATTGCCACAAACTATAAGAATATTTGAACTATTCAAATATATCAGTTTTTAATCTTTTTATTGGGCTTACAGCTTTGGCAGCTAGCGATCCTAAAATGTAGCTACAGCTTAAGAACTTTTTGATTTCGTTCTCTTTAATAGACAAATAAATTAATTATTTTATTTTATAAATTTTTATAAATCTAGTCAATCTACATATTCGTCTAAATAAGCTTGTCCATTAGAATTTGGATTAACAAATGCTCTTCTAATCTAATCACAAATCAGTTTGTTATAAATAAACCAATCGACAAGATATATATATATATATATTAATTTATACAGTCATGTTAACCAGATCATGCTCTCAACTATAAAGAAATTCTTTGTATAAGCTTTAATTTAAGCTTAGTATAAGCTTTAACTTGGAGCTCTTAAAATCAAGCTTCGATTTTAATCAAATTTTCAAGCTCTTCTTATCGACTACAAAGAAGATGATCAACTAAATATGAGGCTTATAATAGCCCATCAAAGGGATATTCCATAGACGACTACAAAGACTTGGAGGACATTCGTCAAGTTTCCATAATATATCTCAAAATTTCAACGAGTACAGATCATCCTGCAGAGGAGCACGCTCGTTGCAATCATCAACATTACTTTTATAGGTGTTGTTAGCAAAAACTTAATTGCATTTGGCAACAAGCGAAACGACAAAAAATAATACGAACAACAGCTGCTAACCCAATTGCCAGCTGCTCTTCATTTTATTTTATTTTATTTTATTTTATGAACTGACGATGTGTTTTTGTGATAAGCTAACTGGGCTGCGCTGGGCTGGGCAGGGCTGGGCAGGGCATGGGTGCGATAAGCAATCTGGAAGCGAAAGAGCTCGCAGTAAATTTGGACACGTAATGTGGTTTAGAATATTTCGAATGTGTTATCTAAAAAACGTTTTTATTGCTGTTGTTGTTGTTGGGGGAAGTAACAATTCAAGGTGGCTTCAATTCAATTGAAATTGTGAATTTTGCACTTGAACTTCGTCGACAGGCAGACGACGCCTTGAATCATGCTCGCAATTAGATACCCCCATTATTATTATTATTATTATTAAGCTCTGTGAAATGTGTAGAATTGAGCTGAACTGAACTGAACCGAAGGCTCCACAAAGCGAAAAACTGGGTCAAATAACGCCCCAAAAACGGCAAGGCAATAATAACTGCAAAATGTTTCGACTTGAATTGAATTTTGTGTTTGCCGTGAAAAATGTCACGAATTGTGGATAATCTGTTTTTTCTTATAGCTTTAAGTTCTATTAAAGTAAAGCTTAAGTTATTTCTGTGTGGTTTATAGATTTACAAAATTAAATTTTTTGTAATTAAATTTTGTGTAAGCCTTTCTCAAGGTGAGCCACAAAAAAGCTAAAAACAAAACCGCAATAAAAAAGAAAAGAAAAGAAAATAAACAAATAAAGAAACGCAACTGAATACAAAAAACTAAAAAAAAAACACTTTCACTTGCAGAGCGAATTGTTTGACGTAGTGTTGCGATTTATATGGTTTTTGAATGTGATTTCGATTTTGGAAATTATGTTTTCGTTTTCGAATTCGTATTCGTATTCGATTTTGTGGAGCGCGTCGTGATCGTGATCAAAAGGCGTTAAGCGTATCGCGCCAACTGAAAACGAAAAGAACCCAGCGAGCCGCAAATCTAAGTTATATATTCAATTATTCAATTATTGAAATATTGAACTTTTCTCGTGGGGCCCCGTGGGGGTGGGAGGGGGCAGGCAATGAAAGTGCAATTAACGAAATGATTCCCGCATCAGATGTGGTATGCGGCAAGCAGCAAGTGCAACAGAGACAGCAACTCGAGACACAGATGTGAGGCCAAAAGGTTGAGTCGATTACAGGCGCTACAGAGATGACGAGAGGTGACAGAGAGAGAGAGAGAGAGAGAGAGAAGTGAGTAACGGGTGTGCCGCTTGAGCGTGCCTCAAATACATGGTGCCGCCACAAAACTTTGGCATTTCCGCAACAGCAAACATTTTAATTAATTTGTGTGTTGGTTGCACGCATGCAATTTAAATAAATGTAAGTATGCAAATAGTTTTTAAACGCAGCATTTAAAATGCCGGATGGTCAGCGCCGATTGTGTTGTGTGGATGCCACTCGACTTCCGTGCTGCTGGTACACCACTATGGTTGGTGGTGCACTCGAGCACGACCTGATCGGGCAAACAAGAAACACAATCAACTCTGTGTCAACTCTCTCGACTGCCTGCCTTGTTCGGGTTCACAAACATTAATCGCATATTGCCAAAATGCCAAACACAGTCGCAAATAGGAAATAAACCAGTCAACAACAAAACCAAAACCAAAACCAAAACCGAAACCGAAAACCGAAAATAAGACACTCTATCAACGTCAAGATCTAATTATATAAATATAATATAAATATAAGTATGTAAGCAGACATTGAGTATACATACTTCAGTTTCAGTTTGTGTTTGTGTTTCGGTTTCAGCCAGAAATCCATTGAACCCCTGGCCAAGCATTTAATCGTTCATTTTGCTGGCAACAAGACAAAACCGACAAACGATTTGGTTACACAAAGCTGCTGTTCAAATAGCCAAACCAAAAAAAAATGAGTTCAATGAGAGATTTGCATTGGGGATGGTTCCGTGATCAGATCACGCGAATAACAACCACGATTTTATAATATCTGCTGCATTATAATTATTGCGAATCAAGCCATTCTAATCGCAGGAAAACAGTTAATATTTTATGCATGGATTAATCCATAATTATAATTATAATATAATTACTGCTGATTTTCAATCTGAATAATTTGCGTTTTCCTTGTCTTATCATCATCAGCATTAATTGAACTTCATTTGCGTTAAACGATGAATTTAAGTAACAATTATCTGTTTTGTAGATTAAACAATTTAAACAATTCATATTGGGTATTAGTTCATCATCAAAATGTTGGGGCTCTCCCAATGCTTTCCACAAAACCTTTAAGCAGGGTATTTAGTGTTTCATCAGTGCAATTGTAGCACTCTCTCGCCACATTTGAATGCCATCAAATTGAATTTGACATTTCGTGGCATTTTATAAACATTGTATACTTTTCGCATGAATTTAGTTAGTCATGTAATTCCAATTAATTTACATGCTAATTATGGCCATTGTCACGAGCCCATCCCCAGTGGAAGAAACAATGCAAAAACACAGAGTTCAAAGCGCTCCCCTCGCAACATTCGAGCATTGAGATGGAGTAAACAACTTCAAGTTTCATTGAGCAAAAAGCGAAACAGCAAAACAACAAAACAGCTTTTTTGGGCCAACTAATAAATAGGCAACAATGCCAACAACAGCAATAGGCTAGACTCTAAACATACATATCTATGTATATATATATATATATATGTTTATATATATATTTATATATTTGTGTATAGACGCCCCCAACAAGCGGAACTTGGCATCGGCTGTGTGAAATTCGCGTTAACTTGAAGCGTGGAGTGCTGGCAACAAGCGTAGCGCTTAATATGGATACAGTTAATTGACCTTGATCGAGTTGATTTTGGACACAAAAAGCCCAGCGGGATCGAGACCCACATGCCCAACGCGTTAAAGAGCTGCAAAGTCGGCACCAACTGCGAACCTCATCTCTATTAGAGATGACTGTCGGCATACACTCGGAAAAAAAATCGTTAAATAGCTAAACTCTAATATAACAGCTGAGAGAGTGAATTGAATGCATTAAATTGAATATTTCAAAAAAATATATACTTAAAAAATCATCATATTTTAAGGGTTTGTCAATGTAGAGCAGAACTTTCCAATTTTTGAAATCATTTCTAAAAACAAGAAAACCTATTTAATTCTTGTGGCAATTTTAAATTTAGGGTGATTTTAAATTTAGGGCGATTTTCTAAATTTCAGCACCATTTATTTATCTGAGTGTAGGCTGAAAAGCACGTGTAGGTATTAATAGCTAAAAATAAAACCCGGAACATACAATCGAACTGGAATTAAATGTGAAAAACAAACAAGTTGCCAGACTCGGCACAGTTATGTTTGAGTTATTGTTGAGTTCAGCTCCGAAATTGTTTGTCAAATGATTTTTCATGTCGATGATTAAGTCACACATTGGCTAATGAATATTGGAAAGTTTTTACTGGTCGAAATTGACTTGTAATTGTTTAGTTACCAAGAACAAAGTTACATTTTAGCATTTTAAAAGTGATTCACAATTGACAAAGAAAACTATGACGTATTTCAGCGCTTTGCTTTGCCAAACCTTTGCTAAATTCCGAGTTTTGTGCGGTTATTTTATTTAAATTTGCATCACGACCGAGAAATAAATGGAAAGGGTTGCTTGTGGCTTCGGAAATATTGTAGACACCTTGACAAATAAGAAGCATCCAGTTAAACAAGCTCATCCTGTCGAACTAACTTAACACTTTCCAATCAATTAATCAGTACTTTCAATACTTCAGAACTTAAGAATCCCATTTAACATCAGCTTCAATGGCTGAGCCATGTTAATAATCGCATATAAATTATAAAGTGATTTAAACTTTCAAAAGTTCCCAAGAAGTTTAACGCTGAACTCAATTTAAGTGAGCTGCAGGAGCCAAGGCAAAATGTGAACAACGAACTCAATATTCTATTGAGCTCCCAGCTAAAGATAAGGATTAACTCCCAAATAGCTCGCATGCCACTTTGTTGCCTGGCTGGCTGGCATTCCAGGCCAGGCCAAAAGGGCGGTCAAAAAGGGAAGTCAACGAAGCCAATCGCCAATGTGAAAAAGGTAAACTTTTTCAAGTATGCAAAACATGCACAAAATGTGACCAGGCAATATGTAAAAGGGTCTACACTCAGCAAAAAAATCGCCAAGAAGATTAGAAAGTTTTTCTTCTTTTTGGCAACAATTTTAAAATATAAGAAAAAATTTTTCTTTAAATTAGAAAGATTGAATTAGGGCAAATCAACAAACCCAAAAAAATGATGATATTTTCTATTTCTTAGAAATATTTTCTATTATTAAGAAATGATGTTCCTAAACAAGGCAACCCCTGATTCTTAGAAAAAATACTTACTGCAATGCAGCAAATGGTAATAAAATTTGCTCTTTGGTTTATTAGAGTTTACCTGTTTTTGAGGGGTTCTCTCGGTTTGGAATACCCGTAAAACATTTTAAGTTTCTTCAGGTCAACTTTTAAGAATACATTTTCGAAAATTATTATTTCAGAGCAACAAAAACTCTATTGTAAGAATTCTATATAATAATAATTAGAAAACAAAATGTACCTGGAAAATACGACAAATATTATGGCGAATTTCTGAAATTGGCCTCAACATTTTTGCTGAGTGCATTGGTCGAGGGTGTCGGGTTCGAGGGAAGATGGTAGAAAGGAAACTCACCCGCTGACAAGTTGAGACGTTTGCGGGCATCCCGCTTGGAGTAGAGGAACTGCTGAATGCCACCGCCGAGTTTCTTGCCCGCACTGCAGCCACCGGAACCACTTGAAGCAGTTCCAGCTCCACTGATGCTATTGTTGCTGTTGTTGTTGTTGCTACTGTTGCTGCTGTTGGCCGCCGCAGCTCTTGCCGCCAATCCTGGCGAGCGATAACGAGCACTCTTCGCACTGCCCGTCGCCATGGAGGCTGGCGTATAATTGAGAGCATTCTGTGACTTGGTCACGATGGGCGTGCTCGTAAACGGAACAGATGCACCACTGGTTGTAGGCAGACGTGGCAGCGAATTGGTGCTTGCCACCTGACCACTGCCAGTCAAGCTGCGTGGCAACGTCGATCGATGCGTGGTGTTGGAATTGGAGGCGTCATCGCTGGAATCCGTCTCGTAGATGGCATCGGGAACACTGGAGCGACGCACATCCTTCGCGGAATCGGCCGAGGAGAGCCACGGCTTGGCGGGCGATGACTCCAGCTGATGATGATGGGCGTCGCCGCCGCCAATGCTGCCACAGGAGCGCACACGATCGAGCTGCTCGCGACTGAGACTCTGCTGATGCTGGCTGAAGAGCAGGTCGCCTGCAGATCTGCGCTTTGCCACAGCCAAAGCGGACGCAGACGACGAGTTGTCCCTGTCCAATTGGCTCAGCTGGCTGAGCCTCGTTCTGCTATCGCCATTAGCCAGTAATGCCGACTCAAAACTGCCGCGCCACGAGAAACGCTCATAATCGCTGGCAATGCCACATTCCTCGCCAGTTGTGGCATCCGTGCCAGAACTGGGTCCCGCTACTCCTACTCCTCCCGCTCCAGCTGCTCCCCCTCCGCCAACTGCTCCAGTTTGAGCATGTGCAGCATGCATCATGTGCGCCTGGCCATGTCCATAGCCATGTCCATGTGCTTGTCCAGGCGCATTCCCATCCAGCAGCAGATCATGCGAACGACTGCGCAACTTGAGTTGTTTCAGAGGCAACGCCTTCAGTTGCTCCGCCTCATCCTCCTCATCCTCGGTGGTGCTGGCCGATATCTTCACCTGTTGCCGGCGACTGTGTCGCGTTGAGGTGGGCGTCTCATTGCCACTGCTCACCTCATGCATCAGCGCAACCAGACGTGTGCCAATATGTTGCATCACCTTGGCAAAGAGTTGCGGGGATCGCTGCTCCGCTTGGACATCCTCCTGCTGCAGCTCAACGGGCTGAGCTGGTTGCTCCACGGCCACCTTGCTGAACGAAGCCACCAGTTTCTGGTAGACAAAAGCCGAGTCGCCATTTAAAGCATGCGTTTCATCCAATAAGCCACCATCGCCACGCACTCCTTCCTCATCCACCTCGAACTTGTTGATGATCTGCTGGCAGCTGGCCGAGATTTGTGCCTTCAGCTGACCCTTGTGCTCATTGCACTCCAGATCGGAGCTGGTATAGTCCGAGGAATCATACGAATCCGACCAGGTATCTTCGCTGCTGAGATATTCAACGATCTCGCGCACCTGTTCATCATTGATGCCCGGCACCGTTTTCATCAGACGCGTCAATTCATTCTCAAAGTACGCCAATTGAGCTGGACGCGAAGCCTTTCCCGATTTGCAGCCCAATCTTCTCACAGAGCTGGGCGTGCTGCCCTGCGACTGATTCTGATTCTGAGTCTGATTCTGTGTCTGATTCTGTGTCTGAGCATTCGCCGTGGCCACAATTAGCGTCTTGAAGAACTGACGCATTTTGCTCATCATCAAATTGGTCTCCTCGTCGGAGCTCCAATTGTTGAAGCTATCCTTGCGCACAAGATTCGAGCTGTTGTTGGGCATTAGAGTTATCCTTCGTGTGGTCGTCATCGTCGCTGCTGCTGCTGCTGCAGCTGCCTGACTTGTGCTGGGTTCCAGTTCCAGTTCCAGCTTCTCGCGATCCTCGCTGATCTGACCTAAAGCTGGCGTTGGAGATTTGCATTGTGGCTCCACTTCGGGGCTGGTCTTCAACAGATCATCGTTGCTGCCCACAAAGCCACTGTCGCGACTATGATGCTGCTGCTTCTTGGCCTGCGTTGTGGCCAGATGCTCGGCAACAGCACCAGGTGTCGTTAGATCCTCGTGCAACTTCTTCTCGTCGAGGGAATCGTGTCGTTTCCTCAGCTGCTTCTTCCGTTTAATGGTGTCCGATGAGCTGCCATCGGAGGCCCGCTCACAGGCACTGGGCACATGGAGCACGGTATCGTCGCAGCCTGCCTCCGATTCCGAGGTGTCTGCCACAGCACAGCACGTGGCATCCGCTAAAGAATCCGCCTCAGGGGGCAACAATAGATTGTCTAGGGAGGAATTGTGACTACGAGGTGTGCCTCGGGCGCGTACTAAACGTTTGCGCCGCTGACTGGGACTCGGATGTCCTTCGCTATCGCTGCCCACGCTGCCGCCACTCGCATCGCTCTCCGGCTGCTTCTCGCCGCTGTTACCGCCAGCGCCACTGCCATTGAAACCCATGAAACCCGACAGGAAATACTTTTCCAATCGCGATGATGCCAAATCGGCCGCACTATTTCCACCATCCATGAGCAGTTGCTCCTCATGTGGCAGGGAATCCATGCCCTCGGAGCACTCGGAACTCACCTCCGAGGCGGTATCCTCATAACGGGTATCAATGGAGCTCATCACTTTGCCATCGCCCAGCCCAAAGAAGAAATACTTTTCCAACTCGGAGGCGCTCAGTCGATGATGATGTTGCAAGGTGCGCTGACGTCTCCGCTCCGCTAGATCCTGTTCCAGCTCCTCCTCGTCGTGTTCCTCCTCTGCCAGCTCAGCGTCCAGCTCATTATCCGCTCTCATCGAGGCAACTTCGCTCTCCTCGCAACTCTCCTCGACAATTGTGTGCAGCGTAAAATCAATTGCCGATCGATTATAACCCCTCAACTCGTCCTCCCGATCCCTATCCATGTAGATGAGACGTCCGTTGGATAGTTCACCGTCTCCCTCCGAATCGGTGGCTGTGGGTGTTGTGGTCATTGCCTCCTCCTCATCCTCCTCCTCTGCCTGACTGAGGTCCTCCACCCAGGAATCATCATCGGCGAGCCCATCATCTGGCAAAGGTTTCGGAGGCGGGGCCTCGTTGAGGGAATCAACACTGTAGGAATCTCGTGATAAATCCCGTTCACTTGGCGTCAACTCAATGCCAAGTGACTCATTGCCAAAGTTCTGGCTAAAAGCAATGTGGTTGTTGCTGCTGCCAAAAGTTGGCATTTCATAATCGTTCTTGTTGTCGTTACTCGTTGTTGTTGCTGCAGTTGATGCTGCTGTCGCTGCTGCTGTTGTTGTTGCAGTTGTTGCTGTCGTTGCAGTTGTTGCTGCTGTTGTTGCTGCTGTTTCTTTTGTAATCATCACTAAACTGCGATATTTGGCTGAAAGTGAATTTTTAGCTGCAGCAGCAACAGTAGGTGTTGTTGTTGCAGCTATTGTTGCAGCAGTTGTTGCTCCTGCTGTTGCTGCTGCTGTTGTTGTTGTTGTTGTGTCTATTTGTGTTGCTGTTGCTGCGCACAGTTCTTGTTGACTGCCAAATATTTTGTCGTATTCATTGTTTTCACAACTTTCAAGCACATTCACATTGGCTACGTCACAGCGACTATGTTGGCCAACAACAACAAGCGTCTTTTGTGCTGTGAAATCGTCGTCATTATGGCCAACTTTGTTGCTACTATTTGTATTATTATTGTTGTTGCTGTTGCTACTGCTGTTGTTGTTGTTGTTGTTGTTCGGCGTTCGGCGCGCGTTTGTCTCTTCAACCGCAACGTTTAACATTTCATTTTCGACTAACTTCGCATTCGACTTCGACTTTGACTTCGTTTCGGCTGCGCAATCGGCTTCGTGAGTAGCAACAGGTAGCTGCTCTTGTTGTTGTTCTTCTTCTTCTTCGTCTTGTTGTTGTTGTGAGAGCAAAATTGCGCTCTCTTTATTACGCTCACCGTCAGCCGCTCTCACAACTACCTGCTGCGGCTGTTGCTGCTTCGTTTCAGGTGCTTTACTCGTTATGGGCCGAGAGTGAGAGTCGAACGAGTCACTTAAGTCGTCGTTTATTTTGCATGCTTCACTGCTTAGCACACGAACTCCCTCTGCCTCTCCTTCTCCTTCACCCTCACTAACTTCATTCGACTCTGGCGCTCTCACTCCAACTGCCACTGGCTGCGTTTGCACAGCTGTTCGCTCTTTGATGGTCGTCGCCGATGTTTGCATGGCTGTCACTTTATTATCGCTGTTTGCCTTTACCTGCTGCTGTTGGCATGAAAAACCAAGCGAGGCTGTTGTTGTTGCTGCTTCTTCTTTTACATGCTGTTTATGCTCTTTGCTTTGCCTGTGTCTGTTTTGTTGCGCTGCTTCGCTTTCGTCATTATTCGTTTTAACATTAACACTTTTCAGGGAATGGCAAACAGCAGACAGCGCACCGTTCCCCTCCTCCTCTTCTTTTGCTACTTCTTCTTTTTCAGTATTTGTTTTGCATTCGTTTGGCTTCGCTGCTTCGGTGCTGGGCGGCAGCAGCAGATGATCCTCATTGATTTCAGCAACGCCGCGTCGCAGTCGCTGCAATTTCAATTCCAACTGCGAATTCTGTTTGTGCAACTGCAACAAGCGATTCACATCATTCGAAATGCTATGCAACTCATCGCAGGCAGCCAAAGCAACGCTGCTCAATTCAAATGATTGCTCTAATTGCTCCACAACAGCATTGACGTTGGCGTCTGCGTCGACGTCGTCGTCTGGCAAGGCACGCATGCGATGCAAAATGATACCGCCATCATCGTTGGCGCTGTTATCTGTGCTGCCGCCAACAACAACAATGCAGTTGGCAAGCTCATCGCTTGAGTTGGCAATGCGGCGACTGCGCCGACGACTGCGGCGTCGGCATTCACTTTCATCATCAACAACATCATCGACATCATCGTCATCGCTGCTAGCATCACGTGCTGCCTCTGTCGCTGTCTCTGTCTGCGTCTCTGACTGCTCCTGTTGCTCTGGTATTGTCTGCGTCTCCGTCTCTGTTACTGCCTCTGTTACAGCTTCTGTTATTGGCTTAACATAGTTGAGTTTTATGCCACAATCTGTGCGCTCCGTGTCCGTATCATTATCGGATGAATCCTCGAGATTTGCCTCTGACGAGGAATCGCCCTCGTCGCTGCTTGAACTGTGCCGCATTTGCCGCTGATTGACCACAAACACCTTGTTGAAGCGTCGCCTTTTCGGGCGGCAATTTGCCACAGTTCCCATTTCATCCGAATCACAGGATACCGACGAGGAACTCGAACTGGAACTGGAGCTGCTACTGCTGCCATCTGTGGTGCTGTGGTGCATGAGGGGTGGCGCCTCCTTCTGCTCCAGCTGCTGCTGTTGCATGGCTTGAGCCACATCGTAGCTGCGCTGCACCAGCCTGCGTCGACTGCGACGCTCATCTTCAGCGTCGCTGCTGCTGTTACTGTTACTGTTGCTGTTGCTGTTATTGTTGCTGTTAAAGCTGCTGTTAATGCTGCTGGTGTTGTTGTTGCTGCTGTTAATGCTGCTGCTGCTGTTATTGTTCTTGTTCTTGTTTGCACAGCTTTCGCTGCGCAGACAGCCCAAATTGCGCTCGCTTTCCGACATGCTGTTGTTGTTGTTGTTGGTGTTGTTGTTGTTGGTGTTATTACTACTATTACTGCTCCTGTTGTTGCTGTTAAAATTCTCAGCTAGCTGCAAATCTAGCTGCAGTTGTTGTTGTTGCTGCTCAACCGAAAAACGAGTTATTATCGCAGGAGCAGCAGCCGCCGCCACCGCCGCCGCCGCTGTAGCTGAAGCAGTTAAAGTTGTGGCTTGTACTTGATTTTTATGTATATTTGTTTCGTCTGCTGCTGTTTCCACTGTTTCGTTACTGGCCAGGTAGGTTTGTCTGTCTGCCTCTGCTGCTGCTGCTGCTGCTGCTTGTCTGTTGCTGCTGCTGTTGTTGCTTTGCTTAGTTTCGCATAGTTTTTGGCATTTATTTGGCAGCGTTGCCTTCTTATTTTTATTATTATCACTCACAGCATGTGCGCTAAATTTAACATTGCTGTTGTTCTTGCTGTTGTTGCAGTTATCATTTACATTACACAATCTGAGTGCTTTTGTTGTGGGCGTTGCGGCAGTGACGACGACGTCAACGTCGACATCGACGTCGGCATCGTTGAGAGAGCGACGCGTTTCTTGCTGTTCACACGACGGCATGCGCGGCGATACTAAACCAACAAAACTTGTCCAAGCTGGCTTCAAAGCCATTTGGCTGCTTAACAGTTGCTGTTGTTGTAGTTGTTGCTGTTGTTGTAGTTGTTCTTGTAGTTGTAGTTGTTGCTCCTGCTGTTGCTCCTGCTGTGGTTGTTGCTGTTGTTGCTGTTGCTGCTGTTGTTGTTCTTCTTGGCGCTGCTTCTCTTGCTGCTGCTGCTGTTCTTTTTGTCGCTGCTGCTGTTGTTGCTGCTGCTGTTGTTGTTGGGCTAGACAGAGACAGCCGGCTAATGTTTCCAGGCTGCGACCCGCTGTGCCGTAGCCGGACGTTGTTGATGAAGACGTGGAGGCAGTGGAGCAGAGCGACTGCGTCATCAGCAGCGAGCCCAGCGAGGCGCTCAATTCGGGCGCAGAGGATTTAAAGAAACTGGGCTTGGTTGCTGCTGCTGCTGCTGATGCTGCTGTTGCTGTTGCTGCTGCTGCTGCTGTTGTTGGCAGTTGCTGACAGCTTTTGCTTTTTGCATCAAACATGTTGCTTGCCGCGGCGAATTGCTGCGAATAGGCAACCATTGCAGCTGCTGCTGCCGCAAATTGCGGTGAATTGGGTGTTGTTGTTGTCGTTGTGGTTGCAGCAGCAGCTGCCTGCCACAATTGTTGCAGCGAGGCGGCCAATTGTTCGTCCTGCTCGAGCAACGGTGTCGCCGGATGCTCCAGCTGCCAGCTGTGGTAGGCGGCAAGTGGCACGGGAATCGGCACCGGAACAGGAATGGGCACATATTGGGGCTGAGTGGTTGCTGCTGCTGCTGCTGCGGCAACATTGCAGCCACTGCAGCGATTGTTGTAGTGGTGCTGATGATGATGATGATGGTGACTTTTGAGGAAACGTGTCTTGATCCTTGCCTTCATGCTGAGTGGCATTGCTGGCGTCTGGTCGGAGCTCGTTTGGGAGCTACTCTCAGTGCGGGGCAGTTGCAGTTCCTCATCGGTGCCCGTGTCGCTCTCCCGAATCTTGGAGCAGTAGCTACGCAGTTGTTGCCCCCGCCGTTGGAGCAGGGGGGAATCGCTCGAGTCACTGGAACGGCGACGCAGACGTGGTGGCGGCGTTGGCGTTGCACTTGTGGCACTGGCATAGGCAATCATTGTGGTTGTTGTTGTTGTTGTCGCCGCTATCATCGATGGCTCAAAGTAATCCCAATCGCAATCCTCCACATTGCTCACAATGCTGTGGCACTGATGCGTGGAACAGGAGGAGCTCGAAGCGGAGTCAGTATCATCTGCATCCTCCTCCTCCTCTTCCTCTTCTTCCTCTTCTTTGCAGGACGATGAGGAGTCAGAGTTGAGGAAAACTAATTTAAACTCATCGGCTTCAACGCTGTACTGCGACTGAAGTGCGCGTCCAGTGAAACCGTTGCTGGTGCCACTGCTGCACCTGAACTCCAGCTCCGATGACGATGACGTTTCCATGGCATCAACACCCGAAACGTTGCCAGCTGCCACATTCTGCGGCGAGGCTGTAAATTAACAGGGTGGTTTTTTTTGGTTGAAGTTTTTTCTTTTTTTTCGACACAATTTGATTGACGTTGACCAACACCACGAAGCATGACAGATAATGGGCTAAATACTGGTTTTGAACACAGGTGAAATACTGGTTCTGGTTCTTTTTACCTTTGGTTAGTTATGTGTTTGATTAATGATCGGGGTGGTTCAGGTTAATGTTCATTATGTTCACTACTCGTGTTCTCAAAGCGAGTTTTTAGTGGTTACAATGCTATTTCTTAGGGTCTCAATATTTTTGTTAGCGTACTCAGAATTGGGTTAGTTATAAGGCTGAGGGTTATATACATATACAAATTAAAGACTGTTTTTGTACATCTTAAATGAAGTACACAAATATGTGTGTGTGCTTATATTATATACCATGTATCCCATATGCAGACATCAACCCTGAAGCTCAATGTTTCAATAATGATATATAGTTAAAAAATAAATATCCATATTCCATACCAGCCCTTAAATTAAGGGCTGATCAAGCAGCCCTTCTAAATTAAACAGTATTTGATATTAAGCAACTGGAAGAACCACATATCATTAAAATGCAAGCAGCTCAAATGAAACACCTGAAATTGTACCGACTTTTATGGCCCGTAAATAAAGCTGGCAACTCCAATCTCGAAGTATAAAAATATTGCAGGTGCTTCTTGGTGTATGAGTAACCTAGAAATCCACAAAAAGCTCTGCATTTTGGAGACAAAATTAGCAAAACACCACAAATAAATACCCAAATAGGCTGTCTGACCATAAAATCTAACTGGCAATAAAATATGTTAGATGTTCGTCTGAGATATCGTTTTTGGACTTTCCACATCGATTTAAATTAATTTAAAAAAAGTCAGCAACTATTGGTTGACTCACTGTAGTGGAATCAATACTGTCATTATTGTTGTATTTGCTAATTCATTTTCTCTGAGAGACTTTAAATAAATATTGAAAGAAACGTTTCTTTTTTTATATTTAGCGATAGATTAAGAATTGACTTGTTAACTTTCTCTTTAATAAATAAATAATTAGCAAAATTGAAAAGAAACTGAATAATGACATTTTTTCCACATAGATTTTAATTAGTTGTAGAAGAAAAACAGTTAAGTTAATTGTTAATTGTTAATTGTAGAAGAATCAGTACTGTGATGATTATTAATAAATTATTAATATTAATGGGTAAATTATGATATTGATTAATTGAATTTTTTCTTGCAAATTATCTAATATTTCTCATAAGTGCTTAAGGAACTGGTTTGCATGCTTGGCTATGCATCGTTTTCAAATATTTGTTCTCAGGATTCTCAACGCTAATACTCCACGTTCAGAACGGGACTTAAAAGGAAGGCATTTCAGGCATCCTTCGGAGTGTTTGCCTGTTTCTGACTTTCGTCAGACCTTTCTCGATAATTGTATTGTGTTTGCGCAAACAGGGGCAGAGTCGGAAATGCAAGCAGCCTTTTTGTGCGTGTGTGTGTGTGTGTGTTGTGCAACAAGCCGTTGGCGGTGCCACAAAGGCAAACATTTCATCCATTTAAAACCCCTCGCATTCTTTGAAGCCACACACACACACGCACACACACACCCACTGACAGGTGGCACACACTGGCAGATTAACGGCACAACATTTTACGCAACAAGCCCCACAAAATACAAAGCTCTTAAGGCGTGGGCGACAAAGTCCCGTTGCTAGTTGCTGTCGCCCCCGGAAAACTCAGCAAACAAACAGCAAATTAAAACATAACAAAAAATGGTCCACAAAACAAGAAGAAGAAGAATGCACACACAAACACACACACATACACACCCACGCACACATGTGTGGGCGATTTATGATTTCGCTGCCATTTTGGTCGTGTGTGAAAATATTTCACGGTCGCTGCCCAAAATTGGTTTCAAGTGTGCACTCAGAGAAAAGTACAAATATTTGCAAATTGTCAAATATTTGTTTTTTTTTTGTTCTTTGATATTTGTATTTGTTCAAATATTTTATATTTGTAAATTTCAAGCATAATGTCAGAGCAAATTAATGCTTTTTCAGCAATTCCAGTTTTTTTCTCTATCTGCAAGGCAGCAAAAAAATTGTATTTCAAGAGTACACTCAGAAAAAAAATGCTATTTAGATGCTTAGAAAATATTTCGTTAAATATTGTTGAAATAACAGAATTTAGAATATAAATATTATAGCTGAGTATAAAAATATTTTTCTATTGATACAGATATTAAAATTCAGATTTTTCCTTTATGCTGCAAAAAAAAAAATTGGTTTCAAGTGAGCACTCAGAGAATAAGTAAACTTATAACTCATTTAAGTGAAAATATTAGAAAAATTTGTGCAGAAAAAAAGTTGTTCAAATATTAGCAATATTTTTGATAATTTTTTATATTTTAATTGGAATATAAATATTTTAAAATTATTTCAGATTTTCCATATATTTAATGTAATTTGTTCGAGTGTAACACTGTAAATTGCGAACTCTAAAATGTTTAAATGGTCACAAAAGAAAACATTTATGTAACAAATATTGCCATTAAATGTTTTATATTTTTAAAAAAGGATTCAAATATGCCCGAAATTTGATAAATGTTATTCAATTGTCGATCGAAAAGAAACAGCAAAAAAATGAAGCATACTTTCAGGCGACCAGCGAAATTGTTTTCAATTAAGCGGGGAATTTAGTTCGTTGTATTATTTCACTTACTTATTGAGCGTGCCAGGAATTTTTCAATCCATTAGAGGGATTTAAGGACACTCGACGATTTTTATTAAAAATTTATAGATGCTTGTGTGGCTTCCTTAAGGGAAAGGAGAAAGGACCAAGAGTTCCAGGAAAACTTTCGACTTTCGAACCCTTCCCCATCGAGCAGAGAAAAGTTAATTTGCCTTGCCACTAAATACTTATATATATAATTATACTTAACTACTTAGGGGCTGCTGCCACACAAAAGCCAATGAGTGAAAATGAATGAAAATGAAAATGATAAAGCCACTGACGACCCACATCAAGCGCAGGGTTGCCACCTCCTGACGAACCGGAAGAAGCAGCCACCTAATTAATTAGTGCATAAAATTAGACGAAAAGCGAAACCCCAGCGGGAAAACAACTTGTTGGAGTTACAAACAGTTCACCAGCACCAAGGGCAAATTATGCTCCACACACATACACCATTACACACACACATAGAACTACAACGTAAAGTTACAGTTAGAGGTAGTAATTGGCACTCACCTTCCTCGGCGGCCTTCTCCTTGTTCTCCTTCTCCTTGCGCCGCTGCAGGACGACCTTTTTGAAGACAACGGCCGCTGCCTCCACTGCATTCTGCAGCTCCTGCTCCCCCAATGTCGAAGTGTGCTGCAAAAGTGCCAATTTGGGATTAGGAAAGGGGTTGGTTGGGGAGTTGAGGGGTTGAGGAGTTGGGTCGTCTCTGCTTACCGTTGCTGAACCACCATCTGCATTATCATTTGTTGCCTTATTGCCGGGCTTGTCTGCTGCTTCAATTTGCTGCTGCTCCTGCTTATCCTGCTCCTGTTTGTCTGGTACTGTGTTAACGGGAATTGGCGTTTTTTTCAAGCGGTTGGTTAAATCTGAGTTCTGGTGCTTAAGCAGTTCATGGAAGGAGTAGTGATGCTGCGGTACTCTACTACCTGTATAACGGTTAACGGTACAGGCAAGTGGTTGGGGTGGATATGTGCAATATGTATAGAATATAGATGTGTAAGTAAGTAAATCGAGTGATTGGAACAACTAAACTACAACTAAGCTACAGCTACGGGCTTCTACTCGGCTGCTGTTTTGGGTGCACAAAAGCCAACTACAGCTACTAGAAATCTTTAGCCACTAGCCACATTTATCGGACTTACCCTCCTCGCCGCGACTGTTCCGGCGACGGGCTTGCGGTATTTTGGATGCTCCGGCGCCCAGACGAGTCTTATCCAGTATATCGGCCAGCGGTCGCGGGCTGGGTATCTTTGAGGTCTCCGCTTTCTTTGGTGGCTGCAACGATAAATTCGAAATTTCAAAGTTTTCATTTGGCACGGGAAAATCTTAAACAGTCGCTAAATGGGATGGTTTAAGGAAAAACTTTTAAGTGTTGGATAAACTTAAATTGGTTTAGTTTTGACAGAGTTATGGCAATCTGTTTATCTCTTATTAGTATTCGTGACAGAGATATAATAATGCATTACATACACTCTGAAAATAAATATCCACGTCTTTTCTACATTTGTCATACTATGGTGACTCTCACTCAGAGGGAATATTTCTAAAAACCAGTTTACATTTCTCTAAAGTTTAGAAAATACATGTCTAATCTTAAATTTTAAGATTTGACAAGATATACAAATATTTTAGGATTGAAAAGTCCCTTTTAAGAGTCTTAGTGATCAATCAATCAATCAAACAATAATGTTTTAGGTAAATATTCAAGCTACTCACCACCGAATCCTTTTCGGGATGCGAGAAGGAGCGTCTTGTTACTGGCTTGGGTGCCGTTTTGGCACCCGAATCCTCTGAAACGGAACGCATCTGTTCCGGCTTGCGTCGATCCGGCTCAGTGGACATATTAGCAGTTGCAGATGCTACTGCTGCTGTTGCTGCTGTTGGTCCTGCTCCAGTTGTTGCTGCTGCTGCTGCTTCTGTTGTGCTGGTCAGCTCGGGGGGCACGGGCAGCTCTCGCGACTGTCGCCTCCTCATGCGATTGTGCATGAGGGGGGTGCGCGGCAGGGCGGCTCCACTGTGCTGCATCACATGCCCGCCCCCGCCCATGTCCGCGTAGAAGCCGGGTGCCAAAGGAGCCGCAACACCATAGCTATTGTTATCGATGCCGGTGAGCATGTTCTCGGCACTGTATATGGGTCGAGTGTGGTTGGGCTTGTAGCTGGCGTCGTCGGAGCCATCGTTGTAGATGATACGCGGTTCGCTGCTGAAGCCGGCATTGTAGTTCTTCTCATATTGCACCTCATCCGATTCCAGAAAACTGGTTGCACTATTACCAAAATAATCGACATATTCGCGCTCCTCGCTGACATCGGGGAACTGATGGAACTGCTGCTTGGCCTCGCCAAAGGTGCGCGAACCGTGGTCCTGCTCCTTGAGGCAATCCTGACGCACCAGGCGACTGGGCGAGCGACTCGAGGAGCGTTGACTGGTGGGAATCTCGGGCAGCAGGCGACGATTCTCAACGTGGCTCTTATTGCTGTTGGAGTACTCCTCGTTGCTGTGACTGCGCACCTTAATCATCTTCGCGTGTGGATCGCGCGAGTGATGAATATTCACGCTCTGACTGCTCGAGTATTGTTCGCCAGCGCCACTTGCCACACTGCCACCGCTACCGAGATCTGTGGCACCCACCGTCGGCACATTTTGTTGCGACAAAAACTGTCGGGGATTCTGCACGCTGGGAAATAGGAAATTCTGTTTGGTTCTCGGCGAGATGGGCATAAATTTGGCCGGCGGTGTCTGGTGCACCGTTAGCGTATTCCCAGTGCCAAATGCCTCCGGATTGGGCAACGTTTGCTGCCGTGTAAATTCCGGCGAGCGACGAAATGAGGGCGATGTTTGACGCTTTGGCGGCGATGTGGGCAACAGCTTGACATGCTGATCGGGATTAGGCAGCGTCGCCTGACGCATCATGCGCGGCTTGTTATACGATTGGCCGTAATCCAATTCATCACTGGCCATGCTCGAAGATTGCGATTCATAGTTGAGAGGTGGCGCAGCCTGAGTTGTGTTCTGGGCCTGTTGTGTTTGTTGATTATTTAGGTTGGCTGTGCTGGGCAGCAATTTGGTGCGATGATAATTGCTGGGTGGCTCCGGGAAGGATGTTTGCCTGGTGAAGGGCGGATAGCGTTGCTGTTCACCCGGTGATCGTTCGGGCGAACGACTATAGACCCGATTCGGTGACGTGGACATATAAATGCTGGGTGGCCCCTGTGCCTGGCATGGATTCGCCGGCAGCGTCGATTGACGGCGCACCTGCAACCGATGGCTGTGCGACGGTGGCACCGAAGCTGCCTCCAGTTGTGGCTGCACCTGCTGCAACTGGATCTGTGCGTAATTATCGCAATCCGCTGCCGTATTCATGTGGATTATATCGTCGCTATTATAGGCACTCGGATAGAGTGGATTCTGTTGCACTTTGTGTGGCGATGTTGGCGCTGTCAAATTGGCTGAGTTATAGTTGGACAAGTTGGCACCGCTGCCACTCAGATTGGGATCGTTATTCAGTGTGCTGGGTAGGGTCGATTGCCGGAGAACCCGTCTGCCCAATGCCCACTTGCTGCCACTAATGGGCGTGGCACTGCCACTATTATAATGCGACTGTCGCTGCTGCTGCTGCTGATGCTGCTGTTGATGCTGAAATTGTTGCTGCAACTGCTGCTGCTGCTGTTGCTGCTGCTGCAATTGTTGCTGCTGCTGGTGAAGTGAGTGTTGATGCAACGTATGCTGGTGCAGTGTTGGATAACTGCCCGCAGAGTGTGCCTCAATCAGATGCTGCTGCTGTGGATACAAATTATCAGCGATGGGTTGCTGCGCATTCGGATTATTCGGATCGTCCTCGGGATCTATAATAATATATATTAGCTATAAATTACAGTCTCTAACTTAAGTCAAACTCACTTGATATGGTCCAGGAGCGTCGTATGCTTTTCCGCAGCACGTCGCTGGTGCTCAGATGATCCACTGCCTCGCAGGATGCATACGCTTCCTTCAGCCACTCACCGCTTGCGGCTTGGATCTCCCTGCAAGAGCAACAACAGGACCAATGCCATTTGAAAAACCAAAATACATCCGTTAACATATCTTATACTATTCGTATATATATTTGTATATATACATATTTGTACATATAGTATATATGAAATGTATACGTCTGGCCGTGTCAGCAGCAGCCAGCAAACTAAACCAAGTGTCGAGACAAAAGCAATAACAATTGCTTGCCACAAAAAATAAAAAAAAAAAAACAAATATTGTGCACCCAAAAAAAATAGCAAATGACATAAAGGTTACTTCAGTGAGCTAATCCGGCCTCTACACGACGAAGATTAAATACTCTTTTTACTGCTTTTACTGCTGATTTCTTTTATATGAGTATTTTTCTTTGAATGGAATGGAAATCAGAATATTTTAAGAGACACACCGAAAATTAAAATTATTCCAGGTGTGCAAAAGTAACTTCCATTTTGTGCTAGATTATAGATTTTCATTAATACAAAAGTCTGCACAGAATTATATACACACCAAATCAACACATATGCTAACCAACTGTCCATCCTTACTGCTCTTTACTGTTTACTGTTTATCTAAGTTTTCTAGTAAAAATAATAACAAAACAAAAAATATTTGTTGTCATTTTTCTATTTATATTTTTAATATTAATATTTCTGCTATATACTTCAATCCAAACAAAATATCAACTCATTATTTTTCAATCTAAATCATGCAAGCAATTTAAGAATATTTTTGTAATAATAATATAGCTGAAGGACATGCCATAACCACCCTTTAAGCAAGATTGTTCAGATTATAACTGCAATTTTGCTTTATTTAATAATAATAATATTTACATCTATTTCAAATGTAATTTTTCATGTAAGCATCCAATTTAGATGATATCTATATATCTATTCAAATAGATATAGATCGTTTAACTGGAGTTGCAGATGCAGTTGCTTTAATGCGTTACATGTTTGATGACAAAACATATATACCACGCAAACAAAAATCAAACCAAGACTCCAAGTTACACAGAGCAACACCAACGCAGATCTGGCAAACAGTAATGAACTTACAAGGCGGGTGGCAACTGGAGGCGTCTTCTTTCTGTGTGTTTTGTTGAGGGCGCAGTCAGTCGGAGGCTGTCAGGCGTTTCAGACTTTATGAACAAATTCCAATCAAACAAACAGACAGACAGACAGACAGGCAGGCAGGCAGCAGCAGTAGTCAGCTATCAATATATATAGATACTATATGTTTAGGGGTGGGGCAATCAACCAACTGTTTTGGCAGCTGCAATTGTTGCTGCTGCTGCTGCTGTTGCTGTTGCGTTGACAGCTGGCTGCCATTTGGGAGGCGTCAATTTGGCTGACACCTGTGGGCGGATGTGGATGTGGTTGCCAAGCAGGCAGGCAGTCTCTGCCTCAGCAGTAAGCATCTTGTGCAAATTCTCAGCACGCAACAAATTTACATACCTGTTAGCCTGCAGCTGCTGCTGATGCTGCTGCTGCTGCTGCTGCTGTGCGTTGGCCAACATTTAATTGGTTCAGAGTCTTGCGAGTGGCCTTGTTTTCAGTTTCTATTTTTTTTAACGACTTATTTCGGGGCTTGGCAATTAACACTGAGCTGAACTCGGGTAGCGTGTGGGTCGTGAGCAGCATCATCATCATCAGCAGAAGCAACAACTACAGTCGGAGTGTTCACTTCAGCACCCATTTCTACATTCGTTGTTAACAAATGCTGAACTCTGTAGGAAACAGGGCGTATGCGTAATATTTGTTTGCGTTAAGTTGTGTCTCTTGCCAAAAACTTTTAATTGAGTTGAATGTTTAAACTATGTGCTGATTTCGGCGTGAAATTCGCTTGAAAAAAATGTATCTACTAAATAATGCGACCTACACAGAGAACCAACAAAGATCTGGTAAATATTTGTCTTTCAAATCGTTAATCGTTAATAAAAACGAAGTCGCAAAAATCATTAATAAACAGATTTCCAATTTGAGTTCATTTAGAATCGTATGTCTTCATTTTATCTTATAATTGTTTATGTTTCACAACACATTTCAAACTAACCTCGAATAGTTTTCAACTTTAATTATTATATATAAACTCATTTTAAAGTTTTCTTCTTAACAATACATTTGTATACTTTCAATTGATTATTAAATTTCATTGCTAGCACAATGAATAAAGTTAGCAAAACTTTATATAAAAATATTTGCATTGCATTTTTTTTTAGCTTTTTTTTGTAGTTTTGAGTCATGCGCATTTTTATAGAATAAATCATAAGCAGTTCGCACAAAACTGGGTTTCTCCGTATTTTTCATTTGTTTCAAGTGAATTCGCGGAATACGATTCCAGCTGCAGCTTCTTTGCTTGAATAAATATAAATGCAAGCGCTTGAATGGCTTTGGTTTTTATTCAAATTCCCAGAAATGTTTATTTGTCTTCGAAACTGCGTTGTTAAAAGCAAAGGATAAGTTAAAGAGTAAAAGTACAAAGTAATGAATTTCAACATCCATTGACAATCTTAGTCAACCGCACATAAAGAATGTGCTCTTCAAAATGAGAAATAAGAACAAAAATTAAACTCGATTCAAGGTTGTCCATTCTAGATTCTAGAATAATCATTTTCGCTCAAAATCACAATAATCAAATAATAATTGTTAGGTCTCAGTTTGTATTAAATTTTTCAATTTGTGGTGTAAACTTTGAGATAACTGGCAATTTGTATATTTTTGATTGATTGTACTCCAATTGCAACTCTGCACTAAAAATTGATTTTATTGTTGCACACAACATAAATAGTTTTTGAGTAAAAAGTAGTTGTGGGTTGACAAAACACCAAGCCTGAGGCTTGTCCATGCAGCCAGCAAGAACAAAGGAGAACTAACCATTTTTATGCTCTGATCCTTAACAAAACAAAAAATGCATTCAGCCAGATGGCAGACACACTCATATACACACACACACACACACACACACTCACACACACACACACAAATACACACATTCGCATATTGGCATAAATGAAAATTGAATGTCAAATGTGAATTGAGTTGGGCAAATACCGTAAGCCGTGGATAACAAAGTAACCAAAATGAAAGTGCAAAAACATTTTCCGGCAACAATTGCAAATGGAAGCAGTCGCATAAAACACAATAATACTGCAGTGCAGCTAACAACTGCCTCTGCCTCTGCCTCTGCCATTGCCACTGCCCACTGCCACTGCCCACTGCCACTGCCCCTGCCTCGTGCAACAGGCAACGCATCAGTTGACAACAGAGGTCATCGGATCCCCTTTCGAGGCACGATTCCCCCCTTTGGCGAAAATTGAAACCATCTAATTTAAATTTCTTGTGAAAGTGCCTGCAAAAGCTGACAGTTTTTTGTTAGCGCTGCAAACAAATTAGATTACATTACTGAAATGTGCTGGTTTAGCTGCTTTTTTAAAAATGCACATTTTGCACAAAAAATCGTGAGAGAAATAAGAACTAACAAAATAAGAACACACAAGTCGATTCTATTTGTTTGTGTAATACATTGTACATGAATAGTTTCACAATATCGTACTACTATAACTTCCTGATAATACTCTCCATAAATTAGATTGGAGATGTTTCCTTCCAATCGTTGCAAAAATTTTATATAATTATTATGGTTAATATTATTATGAATAATATTTTGTAGAGCCATAACTTTTTGCTAAAAGTAACCCGCTTTTCAAAAGTCGGAGCTTTTTTTTTACCAGGCTTGGTCTCCAGATTAAAATCACATCTAAATCTAAATTTCAATATTAAAACGGCTCGAAACTTCTCAGAGTCGTAACTTTGTCAAAAGTGATCTGATTTTCGAAAACCAGGGCTATTTAATAATGATTTTAACTCTATATTAATAATGTATTTAAACTTGGAAAAGAGATTCTGGCTCGAAATTCATGTTCATTTTTATTTTAGAATGATCGTATATTATAGCCGACATATTAAACTATATATTCGGAATCAG
The DNA here is from genome assembly GCA_037043625.1 of Drosophila melanocephala. Lineage (NCBI taxonomy): Eukaryota > Metazoa > Arthropoda > Insecta > Diptera > Drosophilidae > Drosophila > Drosophila melanocephala. The sequence goes on along the minus strand of JBAMBD010000597.1, from coordinate 368,918 downwards.
GTTCAACAGTCGAGTCGAGCTAGCCATGTCCGTCTGTCTGTTTGTATTGACTGAAGACTGCAAATTCGAAAATCAAGTTCTCGAAAGCCATACGCAAATCAAGATTATTTCATGTTATCGATAAACATCTATACATATATATATATATATATAAAGTTTTCTTCTACGTACGATTTGGCATAGCATATCTTTTGGGGTCTGGTAACGACGTTCAGAAATTGAGGACTTTGAAATTTGCCTGGGAAAGTTATTAAACAAGACTAGAAATATTCACTCTATAATGTTTTTTTTATATATATTATCTGAGTTGTTTAGGTCATCTGCCCATTTAGATTTGCATTAGCATTTCGCCTACAAACATAAGGTTTACATAGCCTTAATGATAACCATAGAATTAACTGAAAGCTCAACTGAATAAATTCAACATTCAAAGGTAAATAAAATATATATATATATATATATATAACACACACATATGAAAAACAAATACACATTTAAGCCACATATATATTGGAGCAATTGTTAATTGGTTAGTGTGCGAATGAGTACTTTTGAGTACATAGTTTGAATGAGTGCCAGGGAATGAGTATTGCGTGCGTGCTTGAATGAGTACATTGAGTGTAGAGTGAGTTATGAAAGTGATGTAGAGCAAGAGAGAGAAGAGAGAGATGGACAGAGACAGAAAGAGAGAGACAGACAGGAGAGAGAGAGAGAGAGAGAGAGAGAGAGAGAGAGAGAGAGAGAGAGAGAGAGTGATTGATTGAGACAGAGAGAGAGACAGAGAGAGAGAGAGAAACTTACAGTTGCTTGTGGCACACCACGCACACCCAGTCCAGAGCGTGATGGACGCGACAGGCTTTGCACACGCGCAGCTTGCAGACGCGACAGGGGGCGCCGCGGTTGGTGATGCGGCCCAGTTCGGTGGTGCAGCGGGCGCAGTGGCGACTCGAGTCGCTGTGTAGATTGTTGTAGTTGTTGTGTTCGAGGAGCTGTTGTTGTTGTTGTTGTTTCTGTTGCTTCATTGTTTGTGGTTGTTGTTGTTGTTGTTGTTGTTGTGGGTCATGTTGTTGTGTGGCATCGAGTGGTTGTTGTTGCTGTTGTTGTGATTGCGCACCACCAACGACCTTGCGCCTCAGCGCATACAACTCGGCGCGCAAGAGCCTGTTCATTATTATTGTTGTTGTTGTTGTTGTTCATAATGATGTCAATGGTGTTGTTATTGTTGTTGTTTTTGGGGTGGGGTTGTTTTTTGGAGTTGGGTGACATTATTATTATTGTTGTTGGTTGTTGGTTGTTTTTTTATTTGCAGGACATAACAAAATGACGCATAGAAGTTAGTTTAAAAGTTAGTTACAGCATTAAAAACACATTACAAAAACCATTTTTAGGTGGTGGTGAGAGAGTGAGCGAGATAGCAATAGCGAGAGTTAGAAGCACGCAAGGTGTGTGTGGGTGTGTGTGTGTGTGGGCAGGTGTGTGTGTGTGGGCAGATGTGTATGTGTGTGTGTGAGTATGAGAATCAACAGCACAAAAGTGGATTAGTGATGAAAAGAGACAAAGAAATAAAAGAGCACACAAATATTATATATATATGTATATTTAATTGTTATTAGTTGATTTGAATTGCAATTTGTATATTCAAAATGTTGGATTAAAAATTAAAATACGAGTTGTTTATTTAATTATGCAGAATTCACAATTTAATCGAGTTAATTAAGCAAATGTGAGTGCGTGTGTGCATTTTAGTATAGGCAATTAGATGTGCATAATAGTTATCTATGCTAAAATGTCACAAAGGAGTCGACTCGATTAGGCAAAATGCAAATATCTGTTCAAGTGGTCAATTAATGCATTATTTAAATATTTTCATTGTTGCTTTAATTGATTCAACTGAAACTATGCTTAGTCAAAATATAAAGCATTTTATTCAAGTGTGATGTAAGCTTAAGTGATTTAACTTATCTTCAAACAAAGAACAAAGCTGAATTGCTGTGTGAAATAATTTCTAAATGATATTTTAACATATCGGGGATATTACGTGTATTATTATTATTAGCATTTCTGGTGATTGTGCTACCTTCTTAGTATATAATAAACTGTCTAGAGACTGGAGATTATCCAATAAATAGGAGAAGAAAAGACTTGGACATTGTAAGCTTAAGTCAAGGATATAAGGTGTAATTAAAAGTTTAAAGCAATATTAATAACTCATAGATTGTTGAAGCCAATATTGCTTGTTAAGCTTATCAGACTTTTAATAATAAATGAATATAATAAATAAATAATAACAATCGATTATAAAAATCCTCTGTTTTATTATAAAAATACTTTCTCATTTTTTGGTATCGCTCTCTACAAAAACAAGACTTTTTAAAAAGATATTCATACAAGAATAGTAGTCTTCGAAATATTTTATTAAAAAGCTAAAATAAAAAGTAAGCAATTATTTTGATTGCTTTAGTCTGAACCAAAAAAAAAAAGGCTAATTAGCCAGTCTTACTCCAGCTGTGGAACTAGATTAATTAAATAGACTGTTAATGCAACTTTTGGCTTAAGAAAGCTTCAGAATGCAACCTATATAAACTATTGCTGCCACACACTGGTTTTTAATTAGATATTCTTGTTGCAGGATTAATCCAACGCTTAAGTGCCACTAACAGCTAGTGCCAATTTATGGACACAATTAAGCCAGGAAGTTATAGAGCAAGGCTATACGCGATGAGCTTTCAACATGCAAAACCAAACCAAAAATTGTATTAACTTTATGTACAAAGTCATAAAACATACGCACACACGCACACCCATACCACTGTAGACACACACCACACACAGCACACACACACACGTAGACACAAGCACACACATGTCGCAGATTGTTAGGGTTTGTATTCGTGAAACAGTCACGCAGCGGACATAAAAAGTCAAACAGGATTTTCAGCTGTAGCTGCTGTGCAAATTATGCACCAACATACCACATACACATACACAGCAGCAACACACGGCAGCAACATACGCAGCAGCAACAACAGCAACAACAACACTTTTTAATTATATTTTTTATCTGCTTTCGAGCGCGTGTATTTTATGAGCTACACAAAATCAACACAAACGTCAGCCAACCAAGTCCCACACACACAAACACACATACACACAAGAACACACTCACGCACAATCTACACACACACACACACACACACAGTCCCTTGCCGGTGGTCGTGGCTTTTGATTGTGTGTGCGTTAAGAGCATGTTGCATGCTTATAGGGGCAGCCACAGAGCGCACACCTGCTCTAACCACAAACACATATAAGCCAAGTAATACGAGTGGTCTATTCGCAAGAACAACAAGGACAATACTGACTAAGAGATACCCTTTACATCAATGGGGAATTGGACTTCATGGTACAGAGACGGACCTCTGAATGGGTAGATTGGAAATGACTTTCAAAATGCAGTAGAGAGCTGGTTATGAGACCATTCCCGGTAATCCAGAGAAATTCTGATGTTCCCCATAATTCTGATATATTCCGACGATCCAAATAAATGCACTTGAATATCTTTTAATTTTGTTGCTTGTTGGCTTGTAAAGAATTAATTTTGTACGTTGACTGGTCGAAGAGGCACTAAAATCCTATTTGAAAGTTTGAATTATAACGTATTAAAATAAATATTTTAGAGCATTGGAAAAATTGGACAAATGTAACTAATGCTATAACAACTTTCTAAAATCATTTCCAATTATTCCTCTGTCATCCGTGGGTCTTCAGCCTCAAGCAGAATTATGAAAAGCTCGGGCATAAATATAGGCTATCATAATACCATAAATAATAATAATGCCATAAATTATTATTATGTACAGGGTATGGGCACACACACTCCTACGCCTCAATAGGCGTCACATGCAGTTAACCATGGCGCCTCCACGCTGCTGATTTCGGGCCCTTTGCCATGTTTTATTGGGCCTGATTAGCACGAGAACAGACGTCAAAGACGAAGACGAGGCGAGAAGTTGAAGACGAGGATGAGTACGTCATGTTGAATGCCACAGCTGGTTGGTGGGGCATGTTGACGTGTAGCAAAGCTTGTCGCTCGAGTAGTAAAGTATTGCTGTAATTGCTGCTGCTCCTGCTGCTGCTGCTGCCGGAATGAATTCATAATCATAATAAGCCATCAAGCTACGAATATGGCCAACCCGCAGCCACAATGGCCAATGGCCAACTAAATAAAAAGTGCTAAACTAAACAGCCATAAATTTTCACTAGGCAAGGTCAAAATGAGCTGACAGCCAGCCGGGTCACGCTTTAATTTTTCCCTTTTTTCAATGTGGGTGCTGTTACACTCAGAGAAAGGTCGAGTAGCTTGTACTAAAATAAAGTAAAAAGGTTGCCAATTCTTAATTCTGTATTGGAATGAATAAATTTTGATTGCTCTCATTTGAAATGTACAACAAATTTTCAATTAGGAACTAGATTTATCAGAGAAGTGCCTGAAATAATCCTGATTTCATCTTAATATAATTAAATCAGGTATAATTAAGTGAAAAGGTTTTTAAATTAAATAAAAGGACTTTTAGTATTAAGTATTAAGGTCAATTTTGAAATCAAAAATTATCTATATATATTCAAGATTGAAATTTTGTAGATATTTATTTTATATTATGTTATATTTTGTGGCGATCATTTACAGTGTAAACATGACTCACTGTGCGTGTTCTTTGAGGGTTCAAAGCCATTTTTCGAGTGTACGCCCAAGACAGGCCTAAATAAATAGCTTAACGCATGTTTTTGATTGTTCCCAGGCCTTTGGGTCATGCAAATAAACCCAACTAATTAAGCTGATGTTAATCAGCGTACCAAGCTCAACTGTGCGACTTTTCGTCCAATCGAACACCTGCTGCCAAAACCACAACTCACAACAACAATAAATAGCAGCAAAAAGGGGCAACAAATTGTTGCACGTGGCACGCTTTGATGTCCGCCAGCAGAGGCAGCTTAGTGCCAGCTTTGATTGAGCTCAATTGAGTTGAGTTGAGTTGAGCTGAGTTTCGGTTGGGTGTGAAAAGCAGCAAGCGTAAATATTTTCCCACAATATGAATACAATTTATTTATCTTTTGCTTTTTGGAGCTGAAATAAATTTGTGCCCACTCAGCGAAATAAACCCACATTCGATTCATATGCTACTCCATGTTCAATATGCGGATTCCAATTGTAATCAGCTTTATCATATCCTGCAGCGAGTACATATATTCTCTGGGTTTCTTTATTATTGATGTGCAGTGCCTATGGACTTTAATCAGTACTCAGTTGGGAATAGCTGTGCTGTGGAAAAGTATCACATAACTTATTTAGGAGACAAAAAAGGAGAAAAAAAAACAGAAACAAGCCGGAACAGATCGCGGAAACTCAGTTAAGTAGTTTGACTTATGAGGCTAACATTTTAAGAATGCATCAATTACTGCAAAACGCAAAAGCAAACGAATATTTTAATAACCAAGGACACCCAAAGGCATTTAAATTGACCTTGGATAACAACTTTTGTTGAAATTGTTGACAAGAAATGTGGTCTGTGGCATATTTATTTTCTGCTTCTGTTCTGGCCACAAGAATCCTTAAGCATTTGCGTAATTCCATTTCATTTATTAATCTCAAATTTTGTTGAGGATGAAAAGGATTTATTTGGTAGAAGACTGCAGTTGCTAAGAATTTAACTGTTGTTTCGGTTTATATATCGAAATATATCGAAAAATATATGTTTCTCTTAAGTTAAATTAATATATTTATAAAGAAGATGGTTTAGTTTTGGCTTAGGTTCAGTGTTAAAAAAAATATGTTCCAGGTTAAAATGTGTTATATTTGAAACTGACTTGAAGTCTTGAGTTTGACTGAATATTCTTACATATAGTAAACATAGTAACATAGTAAGTTAGCCATAAACATTTTAGCTAACGATTATAATGACAAACTATCTGCTTACACACTTTTCCATTCAGAAATCAGTTTAAGGTTCTAATTAGTTTTGGACTTACTATTACAAAGAATTCGATTTTAAGCCATCTATCAATTTGCATTAAAGTTTGTAGGTTGTTCCGCACTGGGCACTTTCTCTATTTTATATACACAAATATTTACATGGTTACTTAATGCTATTTTCCGCTTTCCTCATTGAATAGAGATTTAAATTTTCATTTCCGACTTAAAACTTGTGTGCACCACACACACACACACACAAGACAAGCTCTGTCAGCAGTTGAGTTAAGAAAATAAATGGCTGTGGAAGAAGAATAGCCATAATTCAAATATGAAGTGCGAGTATTTTAGCTGCAGTTGCCAGCTGTTTGTCCATTAGATTTATGATTTTAATGATGCTTCCGGTGGGTTGTTTGGGTGGTTGGGTGGTTGGGTGTGTGGTTGTGTTGTTGATGTTTTGAAGTGTGGTGGGTGCCCAGCACAGAGGGCGACTACAGCTAAATAATTACCATGCTAAATATGATTTGTGTTAGCTAGGCCATACTTTGTGTGTCCGGATGCTGTGGCAAGGACAATGTGCCTCATATTATTTTGTGAATTAAAGTGGGATTTTTGTGTTGAGGGGTTTTATGGTTTCACTGTTCTGGTTGGTTGTGATGCCGCTTTAAGGCAGCACTGGTTTCATTGGTTTTGTGATTCCGTTTCGGATTACAAACTTTAGTTTAAGGGCATTTGTAATTGGCTCTGTTCGTGGCTTTTGGTTGAAAAGGCAACAATTTGTCTCGCGTTGGATTTGATTATAAGTTTAGCCATGGTTTGAGACACTGATTAAACTTGCTTAAGTTATTTTGAGTGTTTCATTGCACACTTTTAATATTGAGAACATTTGTCTAAGATTCCCATTCTTGCAAGCAGGCAATTTACTACATGTTGTCAGCTTATCAGCGCTCTCACTTGATTTTTTCTCTCTCTGGTTTGTTGCACTCCGGAAATGCTTGTGAAGCATTTTGTTATCATATTTTAAAATGCGATTAGTTTTAATAAATTTTATATGGACGCAATCCCCTTTGCATGTTTTATCTTATTTACACTTAAATGCAATTTTTTCTCCCACTTAAAAAAGCATAAAAAGGTCTTTTTCCGCTTGAGCAGGCGAAAGAAAACGAGAACGAGGCATTTTAATCAAATTAAATATACATTTTGATGAGAACAAGAATAAAAAGCCTAAATAAACATTTGCGCTTACCCACAATCAAACTTCGATTTGACAATGATAAGCGGGCCCGAGCTGGCTGACGAGGGTCGCCAGAGAACATTTGCATAATTACGGGCAACCAACCTCAGACCACATACAGCACCATCATTTTGTGGTAGTTGCCACATGGGAGCGGTCCGCATATGCAAAATTTCACATCAATTTTGTCGTTGTCCGTTTTTGTTCATTTTGTCCGTTTGTCCATTTGTCCGTTTCTTGTGTAAATTAATGCGTCTCTGTGGCTTTTACTTTATGCTCTCCTCAAACTACTATTAGCCTGGCTTATGCCCCACAGCGCGCCATGTGTCCAACTGTGTGTGTGTGTGTGTGTGTGTGTATTAGGCTGATAATAAGCTCGAGTGTGTGTGTATGTGTGTTATAAAAGCCAGCGAACTCAGCGCCACTAAAAGCTAATAATGAATTATTAATGCTGAGCATTGTAATAAGCGGAATTATTTACTTTATTTGCATCTTTGTTTTTCTGTTGCCCTTTAGGAATCTGCAGTTATTATTGTAATTAATTAATTTTATTACGTATTATGTTTAATAACAAACTATTTATCTTCACAAAAAGCTGAGTTATCGATGTTTCAGAAAGTTAAACAAAAGATTGAAGAATGATGAATAAAGTTTGATATTTAATTAATTATTGATTTTCTTTTCTAAGCTCTGCAGCCATTAAAAATTGTTAAAAGGGGGAGAAATGTTTGATCTAAATTATAAATTGTAATACTCGTATGTCAGTTAGACCTTTCCATTCTAAAAGGAACATTTCCTAAATCAGGATTCGCAATTTTGATAATGTTGTGTGTTAAACAAACTATAAGCAATATTTCTGCTTCTGCCAAATTCAGTGTAATATCCTGAAGTATGTATGTAAGTACACCCATGCCTTACGGCCTAGATACGTTCCGAAAACGAAAAACCGTATAAGGAACCAATTATTCTAATACAAATTCAATGGGGTCGGTTCCAAATTTGTTAAATGTATAACACGGCTTATCATTCAAAATGCATTTAATATCTTTATTTCATTTAAATCAAAAATACATACATAACAAGTACATTCATTTGTACATAAAATAATAATAAACTCCAAAAACCAACAATAATCTATAAACAAAAATGAAACAACTTCATTTTACATCAAATATGTGTATGTATACATACATAATTATTTTTAAACGACTTTAATCTGAAGACAATGAAGAAATTGTAACCTGCATCATCATTTTTTGCTGGTAAGGATGGACATGGCCTGGCTTAAAAAATTGTCCAACGTTGTTTGTCTTGACTTTTTGTCTATTACGTTTCTCAGTGATTTATAACAGCTAATGGCTGAGATAATTCCGCGAGCAACTTTAGCGCTACGTTCGACATCAGGATCAATTTCGAGAAGGATGTTTATTCCTTGTTCGAAATTGGAAAAAGTTTCTCATAAAATATTTTGATGTTAGCTGTTTGGATACAACAGATTGGCTCTGACTCTTCATCAAATGCCGGTTCTGCTTGCAACTGAATGAGTTCCTCAAATGAAAGGGGTTTCCTATTTTTCAGCCGTATAACGAGGTATGTGTGTATTATTGCTTCATCGGAAACGCCCTCAACTATTGCAGTGTTACTCAATTCTGTGGAGTTTACAGTTATGTTTGTATAAGCTAGACCCTTCAATTGCGAACTGTAGCTGGAATTCGAAAGCACACAAAATATGCAATCAAAGGCTAGCCACTGAGTGCTGTATTAATTCTATTGAATTTTCAATGATGATATTTCCATGAATTTTACCGCGCACACTACGTATGCGTAATGTGCAGGAGCATGTCCGTTGTGCATACGCCAGATGTGCCACAGCGCACATGGCCAACAACAGCAAAGCAATTTATGCCCAAAAGTGCATCAGAAACCGCAACATTTTTGGCATAATTTGAATAGCAAAATGCAAACGCACAAAAAGCACAAAAATTGACTATCAACAGTTTTTTGTTATACCGTGAATACATTGATGTTCATTGATGAATGGGCAAGCAGTGTAAAATGGTTTTATGCAATATGCAAACAGTTACAATGAAGCATCTACGACCCCATATAGTATATTTATTCTTCATCAGAATCAATGTGCGTCTGTGCGTCTGTATGAACAAGGGGGTCTCAAAGTAAAAACTTATAATTTAAAATATATGAGTTATTTAAATGAGTTATTTAATATATGAATATGAATTTATCGATAACTACCTCTGCTCAGCAACTATCGATACACATCGTTGTTCGACATTAATAAAAACCGTAGTTTTAAAGGCTTACAATTGATATATAATATACATCATAATAAATTTGTGATCAATTGCCCAAATTGCACCAAGTTCGGTTAAGACGGTTAACAGCCAAGCTGATATTGGCTTCAATAACCTTGTAAAGGGAAATTGGCCAATATTTAACAGCTATCTTTTGGGTATATCAGAGTCGAGCTCACTCGTCTACAGCATTCTCTTTTGTTTTGGCTTGGCAAACATTCAAAATTGATCGGATTGCATTTGCACACCGTTTCACGTGCCGCGCTTCAGCCGAAAAGAGGACAATAAAATATATGTGAGCAAACACACAACACACACACAACCAGAAGATAAAGTGGCTGTGGCAGCTGCCACACTGCTTGTTGCAGCCATGTGGCAAGCAAGAGAGGCAAGCAGCGAAATGAGATATGAGCCCACAATCAAAACAGCAACAACAACAGGCGCTGCGAGTTGACTGCTGCCAGCTGCCTGACCTATGCCCCCTCCCAACTTCCGGCCTACTGCTGCCACAAGGTCGTTACATTTCTCACATTTGCGATTGCAAAATGACAACTAGAAAATGGTGTCATTTGTTGCTGTTGCTGCCGCTGCTGCTGTTGCTTCTGCTAATGTTAAGCGAAACAGGTCAACACCTGCCTCCGCAGTTTTAGCTGCTTTAACTGCTCTTACAATGATTTACGGCCAACAGCGGCCAACTTGGCCAAAAATTGTTTCATTAGGCCCCGTCATAAGAGGCAGCGACAAAGTCCACGGCTCTAAGCCATAGAAATTGCAAAGCATTTATTACTTAATAAACGTTGGCAGCCCCATTCCTGATCCCCCCTGACACTCCTCTTATCCTAGACGGATGGTCAGCCAAGCAAATTGAAAAAACGGAAAGCAAGCGGGAAGAAACTTTGTATTAAGCGCCTTTTTAAGGGTTGCCATTTATTTGGGGCTCAAAGTGTTCCAGTCTGTCTGCCTGTCTGCCTCTCGGTCTCTCTGTCTGTTTGTCTTTCTGTCTGTCTCTGTTTTCTTTTTCACAGCGCTTAGCTAAGCCATTCGTGCGTTAAATTATAGCCTTAAAAAGCGTCAAAATCTCGTACCCCCAACTCTTTGTTGTTGTTGTTGTTGTTGTTGCTCGGCAGATTTTTCCTTTGGCGCCAAAATCAAACAAATCGTCAATTTGTACTTTCATTTACTTTCCGGTGCGCTCAACGGTAAACTGCGACAACAATAATAACAACGACAACAGCAAGTACACAGAGAAAAAGTACGAAGAATTTGAAGTTTTTTATGCTTGATTGAAGTAGAATTTTGTGCCAGACTTTTTAGTATTTTATTATTTAATTCAAACAGCTCATTTTGAGTAAATTGCATATATTAATAATATACTAAATATGTAATAAAATGAAATACTTTTACATAAATGTGTAAAATTTAAATTTGAAAAGCATAAACTGTTTATTATTTGGCGATTCTTTGATATAATTTAAAACAATTCAAGATTATTAAATTTTATATTTGTTTTAATTAATTTTTTAATGGCATAAATACCAAATGACTAACATAACTCTACATTAAATAAATCAATGATATTATGCATGCTTTACTCAATTTGCAAATGCTTGATTGTAGGTCATTTGAGCTATATTTGTCTCAGTGTAACTTCATTGGCAGTATGTTTGGCGAGCGCAGCGGAAATGGCTTGGCTGCCATTTTAAGCACCGGCTAAATAACAGTTAATCGACATTGCACTGCTCGTCGGGGTTGTCATTCTGCCACAATTGCTGTCGCTGTTGCTGTTGCTGTTGTAATTGTCGTGCTCCCTTGATTGTTGACCATCATCATTGTTTTCGCTTGTCAGTTCAACGGGTTTTCCATTCCATCCATCCATTCCGTCCATTCCTTCATCGCTTTGTTTATTTATTTGCCTAACTTGACAAACGCGCCCTTTTTCTTGTTAACATTTGTTGTTGTTAGTGTTGTTGTTGTGCAGCGAAAATAAAGTTAGCCACTTGCTTGCAACGTTGTTGTTATCATTTCGTTGCTTTAATTGGCCAACATTGGTTTACAGTTGAAGCCAAGTTAAGGCAAAAGCATTTCATCGATTAACTGACAGACTTTTCGTTGCCATATCAAGAAAGCTTAAATAATAACTTAATTCAAAGGCAAATGTCTGAGAACAAAAACAAAAAGATAAGTAACAACCAAGAATTCAGAATATATTCTTGGTTTGAGTTCGCTTATTCTGGAATTTGGAATGAACAACCTTCAGATTCGTTTGATGTCGTTTTCTTAATACTCATTTCTATTAAGATTGTTGATCTGAATTTGTGCGAGAATATTTATAATTTTCTGTGTATGTACAGCTAACAATTTTGGGAAATATGTCTGCATTTACCTTCTAAGGCTGAAAGCATTTGTATTTAATCTAGAAATCCCTGCAAATTAAGACTGGCATTTGGATTGGGCCCAGAAGCCAAAAGAGACTCCTTCTTGACAGCTGTTGGATTATACAGAAAATTGGTATTTTGCACATTTTTCACAGTTTTCCCCATTATAGCCAGATGCAAGCAGGCCATCAATCAAAACCGGCTTACGGTTATTTTCTTTGGGTCAATGGCAATTTATCACAGAATATCGAATTGAAATACTAATTTTGTGCTCGGGGTAAGTAACATTCAGTGGGCAGTGTAGAGCAACCACATTAAATCCGTTGCCACAACACTTTCACAGTCACTGACCTAGGTTGCCCTATCCGACCACCAACCACCAACCACCACCCACACCCCACAACCAGCACACATGGAAATGGAAATTACTATTATCATATTTTATCACCAACTCCCTGCTTGGGCATTTACAGTTGTTGTGCGAGAAAAACACATGTTTCTAGCTATATGGTTTTCTTTTATTATTATAAATATTTCATAAAAGCCACATGCAAACCGAAACAAAATCAATACCTGGAACACACACACACACACACACACTCATACTAAAGCAAGTCATGTGTGTTTGTGAATATTTAAAAAGAGAAATAAACAAAAACGAAAGTGCAGCTGAAACTTATATTCCCTGGGGAATCGGGGTGTCAAGCTGGAATCGAAATGGAACCGCAACTTTATCGATTGAAATTCAGACAGCCTTTGAGACGTAACCAAAATTCAAAACTTTTCTAAGAGCCAGATAGAGAAACTGGTATTATAAGTGCCAATAATAGCCTAAGTCAAAACGATGTTATAGAGAAACTGGTATGATTAGTCCATATTTAACATTTTTTAAGAATCAGTTAGTTAAACCAATATTATGTGTCCTTAAATTTGATTAATTCAAAACTTTTTAAGAGCCAGTTTTTAGATTAGCAGTTAAAGGAATCGATATTATTAGTGTATATATATATTTTCCATAACGGCATCAATTTGAAATCTATTCGTAAGCAATACCGGAATCTTTACACTTTACATATTGAATGGAGAAAGGGAAAGAAATATATTTCGATTTGACACCCTATATAATTTATGACAGATGAAATAAGTTTGAGAACAAGTCAATAAGAATATTTGGTAAAGAAGTCTCGGCGAAAACATACAAGCTTTTCTTAGAAAGACTTCATTTCAAGTTGTTCCCTTGGGCTGTTTGTGGTTTGAGCCAAACCAAACTAAAGTTTCAACAAGACTCTTGTTTGTGACATCTGAAAATGAGTTGTGTAGTTAATGGTATCTTATCAAACAGTCATAAATATAACTTACTCTGCTTTCGATACAGACTAAATTTAACTAACAACAGTTACTGTATTTACACAAAACATATGAATACATATGAATATACACACACGTGTGTGTGCGTGTGTGTGTGTGGATGTGTGTGTGTCTGCGTTTGTCAAAGTTTTCTGGGGGTCACAAATAAGTTGAAGTTTTCGTTGAAGAGCAAAATAACTAAACGAAAGTTGAACATTTGTTGTATCTACTAGAATCGAAGTGAAACCCCCAGAGCAACACTTAAACGATATTTGTATGCGTGGGTGTGTGTCTGTGTGTGTGTGTTAATATTCAAATCGAAGTCCTTGCAAATCAAATGGCCAGCAGGCAAAAAGGATGTTTTTTTTTTGTTTTCTTTTTTGGGAGCGGTTGCTAAGCGAGTGTCATTGAGATGAAAGTCACGTAAATGGACTTGGGTTATATGAGTGTCTGTAGATCTTTCTTTCTTTTTTTGGCACAGCAAAAAGTTATGGTAACATTAAAAGGGCTTGGCCAAAATAGATGGCAAATGCCAAAACTCAAAAGCCAAAAGCCAAAAGCTGAATGCATGCCAAAATCGTAACAAAATTACGTTTTATACCCAAGTCGAGAGTCACTAAAGTTATTCCCATTTTCTTCTTTGTTCTGCTAACCACTGAACCTACTCGCATTTTCCAGACGAACGCATCAAAAATTATAAACTAATGGCTGGCGTGTGCGAAAATCGCCAAGGCGTGGCTGAGTGCTGAGTGCTAACTTTAAATGCTCGACTGACTTCAAAAGGTGACAAAAAAAATAATATGAAATATGAGCAATGCTTGGCACGCTGAAAATAAAATACCCTTGCTGGGCAAATGACCCAGCTACAGCAAAAAGACAGACAGGTTCTAAGTGTCAAGTTATACTTAAAACTAAAAGACGTTTCAAATAAAACATTGCACTAAAATATAGAAAATCAATCTGAAAACTTGAGAGTTTTTTGGTCAAAGAAACAATTTCCAAATATAAGAAACAAAGATCTTTAAGTAAGAAAAGCTTGTTTAATTATTTTAGAAATGTTTGCTCTTATTGGAAGTGTATTTCTAAAAAGCAGAAATAAGAGCCTTTATTTTTAGAAAAAATCCCTTTTTTATTAGAAATAAGCAAAGAGCAAAAGTGGCTCAGACAAATCGTGAACGAAGAGTATGAAAGAATGAGTATATAAATTATTTAAAATGTTTGTGCATCTGGCATCTTAAATTATAAATTATTATTAAGTAAGTAACAAAACAGGATGTTGACATTTTGTTTAACACAAATAAAAATAAAACCTGGAAAGTAGACATATATATATTTTTCTTAAATTTTAGAACAAATCTCCCAGGTATTAAGAAAAGAAGACCGTTTTTTTTAGAAATACACAAACTTTTGTTTTAGAAATATGCTTTCTGAATAACAAGGTGAGCTATCGTTGGCTACCCCTTTTATTCAGGGGCTTAGTTGGGTAGATAGAGAGAGAAAAGTATATAATCTTTTGCCAGTGTATAAAATTATACAAAAAGAAATAAAAAAAACTTTTGGCTTAAGACTTTTGCAACTTTGCAACTTGTGGGCAGTTGCCGCGTGTTGCTTGACACGAAAGAGTAGATGGGCCACAAATCAAACCACCAAATCGTTCATCACTCACGCACCCACGCCCCCCTCCACGAGCACTCCACCCGTAACCCCTTGAAGGGGTGGAGTGGGATCGGAGTTGTACGTGCGTAAATTTGCGAGTTGCCAAAAAGGTTGTTGACTTATTGCCGGCACTGTGTCGCGACCATAACTGTTCAGCATACACAAATCCACTTGTTTGTTTGGTATTTTTTTCCCTTTTTACTTATATATATATATTTGTTTTTGTGTTTCTGGCCCGGCTATAAGCAAGTGCCGTTAGCAGTTACCATACCCATTGTTGGCCACTTCCTCTTGGCCAAGCGTGACAATGTTCAATTACCGCTGCACTTCAGAATTTTAAGTAATTGAAGGCGGCGCACACGCCAACTGTACAACTGGCCAACTCTGGCCAACTCTGGCTAACTCTGGCTAACTCTGGCTGGCTGGCTAACTGTGCACCACCAGCACAATACAACCACCAGCAGCACCACCATCAAACCCAACTGGCCATTTAATTATGTAATGCCCAGAAAATTTATGACCCGGTCTACTTTGAGCAATTGCGCCAACATTTTCACGCTTTTCACGCTACCCACGAAAAGCGACCAACAAATTGAAATTAGCGGTCAATAATGTCGATTTTCGCTTTAACCCGCTGCCAAAGTGACTGCATAAGCCAAACCGTTAAGCACATTATTTAGATTAGGCTACCCAACCATGAATAACTCTATGTTGTATTAAGTTAATTAAAATTCATTCATCGTTTGTCAGCATAAACAACAAATTAGAATGTTCCAGTCGAGGAAGCTCGACTAGGTGACACCCTCAACTCAGCTGTGAAATACATTTATTATTTATAGTATTAGTTCACAAGCCCGAAAACAACTTGTGTTTCATATTCGATATTTCTGAACTTTTTACTCTTGATTAATAATATGTCTGAGTATTTTATATATCAATTGGAAGGCTAAATCAAAATGGCTCCTTTTATCTTCATTATAAGCAAGTGTCCCTTAAAGATCAAGCCACTTTACACTTACTTATCAGATTAATCTTTCAGCCTAATTGAATACATAAGCTCCACGCTATTCGCTCCTTTGAGGACTTAAACAAAGCTGCTGGCTGAGAGCATTAGCAGGATAACAAGTACAGCAAAATAGACAAGCCACGAACACATTAACCAATTGAATTACATACAAACTAAACTGCTCGTAAACACTCGAATGCAACAGTCCCATTTTTATTGAGAGTGCTCAAGTGGAAAAGAAAAAACAGACGAAAAGTCAATTGTCAAATTGTAAAAATCTACGTGAGAAGTTCAATGTCTGTTCTAAAATTCTACACGGTGCAAAAGCAAAAAATTGATTCCAAGAATACAAATGGTAAATGTTTAATCTTTGCAGTCTAGACTGTGAAATATAAAATTAAGAACCTTAAACTGAAGAAATGAGACAAAAGGAACTTAAGAGACTTGCTTTAAGGCAGTTCTTGGTTTAATTTTAATTCTGGTTTCAAGAATATATTTTTTGATTCTAGCCTGTTTTTCTTTCTGTGTAGTTTGGCAGTAACTGCAATATGTTGTGAACTACGTGGATGATTTCTAAATGTACTACCATAAGCAAAAGTGTCTGGCAAAGCCTTTTAAGCAGACAGAAAGCGAGAGAGATAGAGAAAGAGAGCGAGAGCGAGAGAGAATACTTTGCCATTTTGGTTTTTATGTCTTCAGTTTGGCCGGGCATAAAAAATTGATAGCAATAAAAAAAGCTGAATTCAATTTTGGCCATGTGTCAATCAACAGTTGCATTTAACTGGAAAATTATGTGCAGCCCGACCACAGGGCCTAAATCCACGCACCTTCCTCCCAACCTCCATCCCGTGTGACCGCTACAGGAACTGTGTCAGTTAATAGTGGCATATTTCATGTAATTTTATTGCAGGTAATTTGCATATTGAAAGTTATTAAAATATTTTCTACAGCGTGCGGCTTTTTTAATAATTCATTTTTCGTGTTTCAAAAAAATAACGTAAAATCATTTTACAAAATTGCAAATTGAAATTGATAGTTGAATGCAGATGAACACCTGCTAAAAATATATATTAATTAAGTTGATGGTTTGGTAATTACAACCAAAAGTGAAATAAACATAATAGTTAGTCTAGGCAAGCCCAGAATATTTATAACCCTGTAGAACTGAGTCAGTCGACTGACAAATAAATAAAGAAACAAAATAATTTATTTACTGTCAGCAGCAAAGAGATCCGTATATAAGTTTGAAGAGTGTATAAATAATATATTAATGTAAAAACTAAGAAAAATATTATTAATCAAGTCGCTTCGATGTCTCAAAAGAAAATATACCTGTCACAAACTGAAAACATCTTTTAGCTGTACAAATTGTGGTTGGGGGTTTGACATTTTTTGTGTGCACCAAACTGTTGTAGTTCATCGCTCATCGTTCGTCGTTCGTCAATATGAAACGCTCTGTTGGATGCCACATGCTACACAGTGAACACTGCTGCTGCTAGGTGGCTCCCTCCAATTGGATTCATATTTGCCCCAATGTGGCAGCAACAGCAAAATGGTTTTGTGCCGTGTTTTCAAACTTACGGCAGCGATATTTAAGAATTGATGCGGCTGGCGCAAAAAAAAATGTGTAACCGCCCACAGAGAAACAAACATACAGATCACATACACCCTCACACACACACACACACACGCTCACATTAGTGCACATATACACTTAAATATGTATACATTTGAAATGCCAAAACTGTCTGTTTAGCCACAGCATCTCCAACAATGGCAAAGCAGAGAAAGCGGGCAATTTGTCAAAACCACAAGAAAATCCCAGGCAATCATCGTCAATTTGCATTTTTGCGTGTGTGTGGTGGCACACACTCGCACACACACACACACACACACACGCTTACTCAAACAAACACACCCACTTGGCTTGGCACAATGCTGCGTATGACGAATGTACGTTCGAATGGGACGACATTACGCATACGCGCCGTTAGCTCGGTCTGAAGGCTTGTCGCAAAAACTGGCAGGCCGGTAATTGGAAAATCATCCATTACCATCGGGCTAATGGAAACAGAATGAAACTCTTGCTAAATTCGATTAAGTGTGTAAGCGCTTTGATATCAGACCAAAAAAAAAATGGATATGATAGTCCCTATATATATATATATATATGTAATGTAGATGCGATTACAAACTCGCGTTTGTCGCAATGTGCTTCTGTTTGCTGCTTTCTTCGCTCTGATTCTGGGTCAACAGCTAATTATATAACTCAATTTCACTTGGCTTTGCCCTCTTAGCTACCCCCGTCGGACACATTATTTATAAGCTCAATTTAATTAAAATTCAAGCGAAGGATAAGCATTCTTTTTACATTTTATATAAGATGCTTGATGCTTGCAACATGTTGAAAGTATATCACTATTTTTAGTTGCCTGAAAGTTGTGCAAATGTTTATTGAAATTATAAACTGCACTTAGACCTTCACACTTTTGTTGCCTGTCACTTGTAGTTAAAAGTTTTTCCATGCTGCTCAACTATTTTCGTTTGCCTCTTTGCCACTGGCGTCGCTTTTTG
Source organism: Drosophila melanocephala (assembly GCA_037043625.1). NCBI lineage: Eukaryota > Metazoa > Arthropoda > Insecta > Diptera > Drosophilidae > Drosophila > Drosophila melanocephala. The sequence continues at coordinate 350,449 of JBAMBD010000597.1, read as the reverse complement.
TCAAGTTGAACTTTGCACTTTGAAATCAATATAAGTATATTGAGGTACTTATGCATAGAATAAAATCAATATTACGAGTTCAATTGCAGTTAAAAATGGAAAAGATTGCTTTGCGATTTGCGCTTGAGGGCAGATTAAAAATGAAATATCATATTTATGAAGCTGTTCACATAGGAATAGTCACATTTGAATTATGATCAAGTGCAATATATTATTTTATTTTCAAATTAAAGGCCATTTTATCAGATAACAATGAGTGTCTGATTTATTTCCTGAGGATAGTAAAATAATGAAAATTTCCAACACTTTATATTAAGACAATAATATATTTAAGAAAAGGAGATATTTCAGTTTTTAGAAAAACTCATAGCAACTTGTACATAAATATAACAAAATAAAATCTGCAAATCTTTATGTTTTATGTATCTCAAGATTATTCATTTTTTTTTACAGCTTTAACAAATATTTATTATACACTTTTGCCAGTTCTTTAACAAATATTTATTACTTCTATCTCAAAAGGATTATATTTCTTGCAACTTCAGCTCGTTAAAAAAAAATACACAAATCTTTGTAACACACTTAAAATAAGTAATAAAGAAAACTAATTTTGCATTTAAAAATTATATTAAACAAAATACACCTGAACTAATTGAAACATAATTCCATTATTAGCTATATTGGGCTCGTGTCGGAGTCAAGTCTCTATATGCACAAAAAAAAATATAAAAAATATGATGAATTACTATAGAGCAACAATTATCCACAGTTGAGCCAATAATGAAACTTAGTGACGATGACTTGGCTAATTGGTTAATGCTAAGCTGGCGTGATGTAAGTGGTAAGTAGCTATATATTACAGCAATTAATAAATTCAACGAGGGTTTCACATAGTTCAAAATTTGTTTGTTTCTTTTTTCTGTTTTCTGTTTTCGGTTTTGTATTTGTTTTTTGTGCTGTCTCATGCATAGGGACTGACAGACAAAAACCACAACAACTTTCCTTCTGTCTGCTGCCACAGGTAAAATGTTTAACAACGTGTGCAATAATGAGTATCATGTAATTCCAGCGCATCAAATACACCAGAGACATACAAAAAAAATAAAAATAAATAAATAGGAACAATCGACTAGAAGATACCCTGATATTGTCGTAGCAATTCTTTGCTTTGGACAATAAGGAAATGGGTTTTCTTCAGCTACTTTTAAATTTGTTCGACCGAAGAATATTTCTCTGTTTCTCTTGTACATCTTTATAATACCCTGTTTATATACCCCGTGTATTGGGCAATAAGGAAACACATTTTATTTAGCATTTTTTTTTTGTTGTTTCTTTCTTCTCTTTTGTACAACTTTATAATGCTGTATTAAACATGGGGACAGGGTATACAAAATAGCTGCAGCTGCGACGGGGATCAACCAACATGAACAAAAAGTGAATGTCACATTCAGCATACAACTTGCAGCATGCAACAACAGCAGCAGCAACTACAAATTAACATTTTTTCAAAACATTGCTGCTTGACATGCGTTGACACTTTTGGAAAATTGCGTACAATTTTAAAAATGCAACGTGTAATTACACAAATACAAAATAGGCAATGGTGAAGAAGGAAAAGAAAGGGAAAAAGTGCGTTTATTGTGCCGCCGACAGCTTTAAAATGGAATGGTTATCATCAGCAACAAACAGCAAGCTGCAGATGCAGCTTCAATTGCTGCCACAGCTGCGGCTGCAGCAGCTACTGTCTTTCTTGTGCATCTTTAAAACGGTCTCTTGGACACTGACAAATGGTCCTGTCTAACAGCCGACAGACTGCTTTAAAGCAGACCTGCTTGTCAGACAACAACAACAAACACCAACAAACAACAACAAGAAGATCGGCGCAGAGGATGCTGACTATGATGATGGTGGGGATGATGATGACAGGGCGGCACTTAACAAGCGGTTAGCTATCAGATAACTAACTACATAAATAACGACAACGACTTGGACATAAATTGAAATATATATTTAAATTTTAAATTTAAGCAAAGAACAAATCACAATAGTTTAAAGTAATGCGGCTCTAGCTTCATAATTGGGGTACAAATACAGTAGCTATCGCTTTATACTTTTTGATATATCAATCATATATATATATATCTATTTAGATCTGAAGTAGTATAATTCGAAAGTCTGGCTTAAGAATTATTCTCTGAATTTGGCAAATTTCCATAAACCACTTTACAATCGCTTTTATAATATTTGTATTTGTCTATTGTATTTGCTTATGATAAAATGTGTGAAGCAAGAAATAGTAAATTGCTTTTCAATACAAAACCAAATGAAATAAAATCTAATAAATTAATTTTCTTTAAAAAAATACTATTTTTGTTCAATAGATAACCAAAGAAACGTAAGTCGAATAAACTGATTTAATTTCTTTTGGTTATTTAAACCGAATTAAACTCATTGTGGATATTTATGAAGAACAATTCGATTTCTCTTATTTCATTTAAAATCAGTTTATTAGCTTTTAGTTCTTTGGTTATTTATTTTATAAGTCCAAAAAGATTATATATGTATTTATGTTTATTCAAATGTTTAGTCAAACTAATGAATGCTTTAAGATTTAAACAAAATACAAAAAACCAACTCAAAAGCATTCAATACAGTGCGTTGTGCTATTATTCGCACACCTGGATTCTAGAGGCAAAATAAAAACATGCCGTTGCTCAATAAATAGAAATTCCTGTCAGTCTCTGTCTATAAATCTTCAATAAAAGCGAAATGCTGAAGCCAAACGAAGATGAGTGGAAACCAATAAAAGCCCCTTTGATGCACATATTGCATACAGAGTTAAGCTCTTGTATCCTTTCCCCGGTCCACAAGATAAACGATTTCCAATCGAACTGAGTATGTGCTGTGTGTGTGTTCTTAGTGTCATTTAAATCATGGAATTCAATCAAGTCCATCGAGAGGAGACTCAATCAGTTCTTTAAATATGCTAATCTACACACTGATATAAAACGGTTCACGAATTTGCAAGACAATTGAATTGTTTGAAGAGGTTGAATACTTCAAATCAAAGCTAAATGTTCAACTGCAAGTTGTGGAAACAAAAGAGTTTTAATTTCCTTGTATTTTAAGTTGATTTTCTTTTAAATAAGTAACTGTTTCAAAATGAGAACGATAGCACTAAACTTATTCCTAATCAGGCTTACATTTCCGAATTTCGGAACTTTAAGAAAACCTTCTTTAAATAAAAATATACTTTCTGGCAGTTTCAATAACAAATGCATTTTTTTTAATATAAATATATATTTTGTCCATATTTCAATTTCAGTTAAAAAGTAAAACAATAACGTGAATCATGGAATATTTTTGATTCAAACACGCAGCTTATCAAAAGTAAACAGAGCAAACCTTATCTTAAGTCAAGATTTTAATCGTAGACTGGGTTCGTTTATTTTAAAATTAAAACAAGAAAGAAATGTTATCTTGGACACGGCAAAGATATCAGACCATTGTAGACCTTATAGACGTAGTCAAATTGCAGACATATAAACTTCACTATTACTGTTCTATTGTTCCTATTGGAGCTATATTATATCGTAGTTCGATATTGAAAGTTTCTTGTTTAAGTCTTAGAGTATAATAACATGCATAGCTGCTGAGTTTGGTTAGGATAACTTGTTAAAAGAGTCTTTATTCCAAGAACTCATATAGAAATTCGATCTGAGTTTTGCTTGATGCTTTTTTTGTCAAAAGGTGAGAAGCATAATAAAGCGCATATTAGGAAATTTTAGGATTAATAATGGGAAACAAAATATTATACAAAAACTCATCTTTCATCCGATTATTCCCATGTTAGCTATATGCTAAATTAATCCAATCGGACTGGCTCCAATATACTATACTATATGCGAAGATTCAGCACAATAACTTCAACTAGTTTGCATAGGAGGAGACTAAATCAAGTCGACTAGTGATGCTGATCAAGAATATATATAATGCATGTAGTCAGAGTTATGGAGACTTTACATGACGAATTTACAATACCCACTACAAAGTGATGAAAACAAGCAAGTTAAATTTATTCACTTTCTATTTCCCAGAACACATTGTTTGTTTCCGGGTACCGATTTTAATTTGAGCTTGCAATTTGTATTCGAAAATTGGGCAATAATGTTTTTACCGTACAATAGAGTTGTCTACGTGTGACGAATGTGAAAACAGTTGAAGGGATTGGCAGTTAGTTGGTGCTAGTTTTACAGTAACTGTTACTGTTGCAGTTGCAGTTTCAGTTGCAGTTGCCGTTGTTTGGCAATATGTGTTGGTTTGCAGTTGTTGACGCATTTTGATTGGTGTGCCCAGCTGTGTGGTGTGTGGAGCTGTGTGTGGTTGTGTGTGGTTTTTACTCTGGCTTGCATGCATAAATGAAATTTATTTTACTTTTACTCGACTCCAGCAGCAAGCTGGCTGGCTGGCTGGCTGTCAGGTCAGGTTTGAGCCACATCGGATGCATCGGAGCACCTAAGAGGCGTATCGAACCGGTTTTCTGGCCAAAAGCAGCTGGAAAATGTGTTTTTAATAATATTGTTTGCCTGCCGCTGAAATTGAAGTGCAGCTGTAAAGTACCCTTTCAACGGAAACTTTTACTTTCAACAGCACTTTATCAACAATTTGCTGCCCTTCTCCAGTCTCCTCTGCTCTCCACTCACTCATTAATCGCCAGCGGGCCCGTATAAGTCCCAAGTTGGCCAAGAATGTCTCGACCAAAGGCAATTGGCTTTTAGCAAGCTTCTTCATATACCTTCTTTTTTTTTTAATATGTGACTACATTTTGGCAACTATGCTTTTGATGGCCTGTTAAACTTTCTCTGTCGTATAACTTTGACTATGAATAAAAGCCGAGCAACTTTTGGCCAAGAAGCTGGCTGCCATAGCTTAGCCGAAAACTTTATTGTTTCATGTATTTTAGCTTCTTTTTTTTCTGGTTTTTGGTTTTTTTTTTTTTGTTTTACGGCAACTCTTGAGAAATAGCAGTTGGCTTTCGTGTGTGGCTGCACCTTTGGTTAAGTTGAGTAGCTTTTATAAGATCTGTGCCATTTTGGCTGGCACGAAATGTGCTCGATTGCAAATGAAGCTACCAACTTGAGTGATTGAGTTAATTTGACTTGAGCTGGCAGACTCTGGGCCAAAAACAGAGTGGGTTGCCGTCCGTACACTGCCACAAATGAGCCACTTCCAACGTTTGTCTGAATGCAGACAAGAACAAGGAAAAAGCTAAAGAAAAGCACAAAGTTAATTTTGCAAGAATCAAGAATAAATCGCAGCTGCAAGTAGAATTTCGCTCGTGTTTAGTTTGTTTTCTGCGAGTGTAGTTTAGGTAAGTAAAAACGTGTCTATGCAATTATTAGAGCATCAAGCTAGCCCTATAGCCAGGCATGGACTTGGCCAAGCCCCAACTTGGCCAGGCCAAGACAAAAACAAGCCAAGTCAAGCGAATGCAGCCCAGTGCAGACCAAAAAAGGGCAACAACAAACAGACACAACACAAACACAAACACGAAACAGACACACATCGACCGAGTCAACAGAACAGAGACAGAGGCAGAGGCAGAGGCAGAGAACAAAGCAATAAAAGGCTGGAGAAGTGGGTTGTTTTTCTTTCTGTTGTTTCTGTTGTTTGTCTGGCTAGCTGGAAAATGGGCAAACACATGGGAAATGGAGAAGGAAATGCCGCCATCCGCATACGTTTGACACGGAAAGTGCATACAAATGCAGAAACGTTGCAAGGCAAATCAATGTTATTAAAAATCTCTACTTTCTTGACTTTAAAACTAAACAACAACAAAAACCAAGAAAAATAAAAGTGGCCAACTCAGTTGAGTAGCTGGTTGTTTGTTCAATTTGAAAGACAACCCACAACCCACACACAAAATATATGCACTCAAAGACCGCCATATAAAGTCAGCTCTCGAACTCAATTGTAATTTTAAGTGCCACCAGTTTTAGTCTATGTGGCTGAGTGTGCCCATTGTGTGTGTGTGTGTGTACTGAGTGTGTTTGTTGTTGTTGTGTGTGGGCGCCGCGTGAAAATTGCGTGCAATTATCAAAAGATGAAATCAGACGCCAACAGTCAACCAATGGCAAATTGCAGGCTGCAGCTACTCATATACAAAATAAAACATAAGCAAAAATTTTTCCCCTCAACAGCACCCCCCTCACACCCCCTCTCTCCCTCTCCCTCCCTCTCTCATTCAGCCTCGCTCTTGGCTTAAACAGCGCATTGTTTATGGGAATTGCTGTTTTTATTGTTGTCGTCGGGCTTGACTCAAAGACAGCGAAAAAACCAGTTTGGTAATGGTTATAAATAAATTTCAGAATGTTACAGAAAACAACGAGAGAAAGGAATGGAGGGAAGAGATGGAGGAAGGGAGGGGGCGAGAGAGAAGGAGGGGGGAATCATGCGACTCTGAGATACACATGCAGTGCACAAAAATACATTTAAGAATTGATTTTTTTAAAGACCTTTACGTACATTCTATTAACTTAAATATAATTTAATTGTTTGGCTGTATTATTGCTATTATTTGTAATTATAATAAAGTTGTGCAAAAGTATCTTACAGATGGAAGGGAGTACCTATGAGCCCATAAGGTATATATATTATTGATCAGATCAAAAGTCGAGTCGATTTCGCTCTGTATGAAAAAGCTATCTTTAATATACACTTCAACACAGTTGTAAATATATATAGCCTTCCCATTGGTATACAATATATCCGGACATGTTATTTATTATATTATTTAAAAGCTGTGTGCTGGGTATCTTCTAGTCGAGCTACCTAGAGCATTCTAAGATGTATCTAAATAAAGTTTCATTATTAGTAATCATTCATACATCATGAATGACACCAAAAACAAACAGATGTTGAGTGAAAGGCAAAAACAGATAAATCTGAATAATTTATATATTTTTTTGAGACTCGCATTGACAAAAATGGCATATGCATATAAGTAATATATACTAATGATCAATATTTATTTCTTCTTTTTGTTATCTACTGAGTCTGTTGGCTAAATTCATTCAACAAGTAACAATAAGAAAACTATAGGAAAGACTATCAGTATACATATATAGCACCATCTAGTTTTTAAGAAATTTACAAAATAAATTGAATTAAGAAGAACATATATTTAATTGATATCAGTGCATATTCAATCAACTGTCACTCCACATTAACCCATAGATCCTAAAGCTGAGCTATTAGTGTGATTGACTTGCGAATACAATTGAGAGCTAAAAACATTGATTGTTGGCATTTCAGAGGTCCACTTAGAGGCAAAAGACAACAGCTATAAATTGAATGGCTTGCCTTTGTGGCAATCAAGTTAAGCTGACAACAAATGGCAAGAGAAGCAGCCCGGACAAACACTTGAACACAGCTGATGCCACGCATTACAACAATATCAACAACAACAACAACAACAATAAGAAACAACACAAAAACAACATTCGTGTTTTGTTTTTATTTTATGTTTTCTTTTCTCTGAAAATCTGTTACAATTTTTCGCAGCCTGTGCAAAAATCAAAATACATAAGAAAAATAGACCAAATTATTTTATTTCAATTCACAGCTGCGTTTCCGTTGACCCCCTTCTGATTCATCGTTGTTATATCCCCCTCCCCTCTCTTGTCCTACACCATTCAAACCGCAATTTTATGTTGCAAAAAAAAAAACAATATTTGTCAAAAGTCCGAAAAAGACAAACAAAAAAAAAAGGAAAAAATCATCGAGTCTGATTAAAATCAGCCTCGTTTTCTCGCTGCTTGTTCACCAATTTTGCCGTCACATTCTCAACTAAGTTTCCCAACGCTTTTGGCCATTGAATTTGTCAGCCAACAGCAATAAATAAACAACAACAATCCGTTGGCATCTAATGACGGCTATTGACGGCTGCCAGTTTGGGTCACGTTTTGTTTTATCTCTTTTAATGCCCAGAACCCATTGAGTATGGCCGAAAGGGGTGTGATGAAGTTGTGCCAAAGTATGTAACAGGCGGAAGGAAACTGTTCCGACCCCAAAAAAGTATATTCTCGATCAGCATTAAAAATCGAGTCGATTTAGGTATATCTGAGTAGCTGTCTGTATGAACTGGCCGATCTCAGAGGCTCGGAGAGCTTGAGACTTTAAATTTGGAATACAAGTTTTCGTATTCGATGTGCATATCTTGCCTACATCATTTTGCTGGTGACCTTCTCGCTTTAGTCAATATCGATAAAATTCGAGTTTCAATAGTAAAAGAAAAACCTCCAATGATATATCTTTTTACTGGAAAATTTGTAGATTTTGACATAACATTAGTAATCTATAAACCATTTTGTCAAGATCGTTTGCGAAACACAAAAGAAAATCTTAATTTCATATGTGGGGAATTACACGACAAGAGGCACAATTATTTTCTCTCTCTCTCTCTCTATATATATATATATATACATATATATGTACGTACATAAATAAATTTATTTATACAATGAAAGCAAGCACAAATTTTTTAGTTTGCTGGTCTGAATATCGAATAATTTGGCTCAGGGTATCTCCGAGTCGAGCTCTCTCGACTAGAACATTCTAACATGTTTTTTCTTCTTCTCACTGTATGTTCAATTGCGATTTTATAATACGATTTAGCCAGTTTTGCGGGTTTTGTATAAGGCAGCGCGATAATTTGACTATAATTACAGCATTTGTGTGTTTGGCATAGCGATCTACTAAGGCTGATACGGATATAATTAACAAAACGTGGACTTAAGTTTCTGTGAAGTTATTTGCCAATGATTTGCAACGATTTGAACAAAATGTCAATCATAAAATAAACAAAAATAACAAATCTAGACTTTATTGACTTGCGAATTAACAGTTGTTGATTTTCTTCTTTGTAGTAAAAATAACAAATAACAAAAAAAAAAAGAAATCATTTCTGGCTATGAGGCAACACAGAGTCATTAAGCCGTTTTTTATTCATTTCATTTTATAATTTTGCAATTTATCAAATGCATTTATTGACTGTGCACTTTGTCAAATAATGAGCAATAAACAAAGTGAACATAAAAAAAACACTTTTTCATACCGTTTTCTGCTGACTGGAGAAAATGAAAGAGAAAACTGGGAAATCGAGTGCCACCCACAAAATAGACACGCGTCTCGACGACGACACTGTTTGAAGACGTGCCCCCATCATTGTGATCATTAACAACTTGCAACTTAATGATGTATTTAAGGGCATAGCTTCATTAGTGGGGGAGGGGCAGTTTAACTTTCTGGTTTATTGCCTTTCTTTTGCTAAGCTTTCATCGAGCTCCAATTTTTATTAGTATCACAACTCGTCAATCTGAGTTCTCAGTTCTCAGCTGATGTTGTTGCTCGTTAAACTACAGTTAACCTAATTTGCATTTGGCTAGATTAGAGTTTTTTTTTTTTGTCAGTCAGCCCTAATTCTAACTTGCCAAAAAAGTTGTGAGACTGACTAACTTGTTGAATCTTTCACCAATTTCTCAATTTTTGGCAGGGGTTTTTTTTATTCATTTTCAGCATTTTGATTAAAATGCAAATAAAGAAGGTGAAAAATATCGTTATTAAACATAATAACTGTCAGTTTGCCATGCATTAATTATAATAAATTACGCATACGCACAGTAAACTTGGCGCAAAGCAAAACCAAACCAAACTCGAGTTATTCATTTCACGGAAATAGAAAAACGAGCAGAGTAAAAGCAGCAAAAACAGACCAGAATGACGGAAAGCTGCTGATGAAAATGATAATGATAAATGTGTGTAAAAGAAGCAGGCAAAAAAGATAAACTAAACAGAAAGAAAGAAAGCTATGGCGACAAGTACATACCCTTGCATCAGAAAGTCTCCTATGAATATAAAATAATTGTCAGATTTTTGTCCGAATTTTTGTGGAGCTGTGTGTTAAACTTGTGTAAAAATCTATATTGAAGTCAGTTCATCGAGTCAGCTACACTCAGAAAAAAATCGAAGTGAATTTTACAAGGGTAAGTCATCTTATTATAATAAGATTTCACATATTTTAGACAGTTTTTAACTTCATATAATTTAATTTGAGTGAATTCTTGTGTAGATATGAATTTCTTAATAATAGAAAATATTTCTAAAAAATAAATAAATATTTTTGGAATTGTAGATTTTCCTAAATCTAGAAATTATTTCTACAAACAAGAAAATCTTATTAGTTTTCAGGGTGATTTACATATTAGTGCGATTTTCTAAAATTCGGATAGATTTTTTTTGGTCAGATGATTAGATTATTAACACCCAACAAGAATACTTTCTGAGCACACAGAAGTCTTCTCAGAAAAACTGCCTAGAGCTGCCTAGAGTATTCAAAAAACAAACAAACCAGAAGCAGTGTGTTGGCTTAGAGCCATAAGGCGTGGTCAGTCCGACTGTATGAATATTTATAAATGATTAATGAAGTCAACTCACAGTTGGACGGACAATTTGCTCAATTTAAAACAAACAGCTCCTGCGGCTTATGCTCATTCAACTGTATTTATTACGGTACCGTAATTCTCAGTGTACGTGTTGGCCACGGTCAATGCATCCAGCCAAATGGGTAGTACATATCTAAGCAGCTACCGCTCTGTGCTCTATGACATAATGCAAAAATATTTGGATCCACAAGCCATAAATAGGCGCACGCAGAAACTTTTCTTATCTGATAAGCTGAGTTGGGGCGCTTATCTAACAAATTTATTTGAGTTAGTTATTTTAAAGGAATACAAAAAGCAATGACACTTGCTGGCACTTTAAAGATTGACTTACATTTTGGAGTAGTGACTAGAAATATAGACTGAATCATTTGGGCAAATATATAGTTGATAAAGTTAGGTTAGGTCTTGTTCTGCCACTGCCACGAAAAAACTAACAACCCTAGGAATATCCTTTCTAGATCGGCTATTGCATTTAGTCAAATTGGCACCAACTTGGATTGTGAAATTTATTAATTATTATTCATATAAGATAATTCCATACACCTGCGTCAAGTTTTTGGATCCATTTTAAGCGGATTTCTTTGGTCTGTAATGCAGTGATTGCTATTCAAGATTAATGAAATATTTAAGCTTTATTTGAAGCTAGCAATATTGTCACTTAAGTCAGTTAAATATTATACATGCTTTTATCTTTTGCAAGTTTAAGTAAATAATGTTAATTTATTTATTTATCCTAGCGCTTCAAGTTTGACATATTGGTAAGCTGAGAAAATCTTTAGATTAACGCCATGCCTAAACACATTTGATAACGTCATTCATATTTGAGTCATTTAAATGTACATTTAAAAATTGCTGCCCCATCATAAATTAAATATCTAAGAGTTGCTTTAAGTTACTTTTAGTGTTAATCATGTAAGCTAAATGATTAAAATGATTTTATCTCTTCCGAGATAAATGATATTTGAGAAAATCTTGAGATTAACACTTTGGCAGTGGTAAACAAACATTTGTGCGTCACTTTCAGCTGGTGTCATTGATCTTTAAGTGGGCTAAGTACATTTTCAAAAGTATGGCTCTTCTCTCTCTTTACCTTTGTCAAGGTTTGTGCACGGAATATGCTAATTAAATTTGAGTCGCATGATATGAAGAAAACACAACACAGATACAAATACAAATATATAGAAATGTATGAATAGGTAAGAACATATATACAGAACAGTTATTTGAACTCTTTGAATTATTTGGACAGATAGTGGTGTTCACATAGAAAACAATAACAAAAAACATTGACAAGAGCAAAACATGAAAAATTGTTACCGCTAAAGCGAGCGCTAAAACGAAATTCACACCTACGAAAGATACTTTACTTTACTTTACTTTAGTCAACAGATACATTTTGTTGTACTGCCGAGATTGCTGGTTGATGTTTGGTGTTGACGCAGCGTTTTATTAGTCATACTCTAGGTCAGGTTGCTGTGAGCTCACCGGGAATAATAATAATAATCGCAACGGCAAGAAGAGTGAGTAAGAATCTCAATCGACAAACTGCAAATTCATTCAAGTTGATGGACCCATCAAAATTGTGGTTTGCATATGCGGCTAACGAGTGCAATTTGGCACTGATTTTTCCTCTTTTTTTGCCAACCAACGTCGACCACAGAACACAAAACAGTGAAGAGAAACATACACACAGACAAATACATGTGTGAGACGTGCAACGTTGTGCGGCATAAGAATTAAGCTGAACTTATGGCAGGCCAAGTTCGACAAGAAAAAATAAAAGGAAAAGAAAAGAAAAAAAAAGGCAAACACAGACACAAGTTAAAAGCAACACAAAACCAAAACAGAAACAACAACCTCTCAGATACATATAAAATCACAAGGTATTCGAATTCAGATACACAGGCCAAAAGAAATGTAAGCCCGACTAAGGTTCTCGGGAGTCGGAGTCTCCTATTCAATGTGGAGTGGGTGCACTCGTGAATATGCGTGAGCTGTGTGTGTAATGCGCTTTTAACGACCCAAAACAGACAAAGACCAAAAGATACAATACACATAATACAGTCAGTAGATACACTAGCAGAAAAACGATATACTAGATTCAAGTACAACTCCTAATAAATAAGTTTGACTCTGACTTTATTTACAAATTAACTTCATCTAATGTAAAGTACTGCTGAAAAACATTTTTCGACGGAAGTGTAAAAGCAGTTCTTATTTTAATTGTCCAATTTCTAAGTTAATCTTCAGATAATATCAGAACTGACTTGAGAACATGATCATCTAAATACACAACCAAGTTCTAGATATGAACAAGATTTATTTGATAAATTGGACTAAGTCCCAAAGAAACAATAATCAGAGCTTATTTGATAACTTAAGTACTTAAACTAAAATTTAAAAATGTTACTCAAAGTAAGCAAAGAAAGACTTCCCGAAAGGTACTTGCAATAAATCAAATTTCCTATCAAAAAACCTAATAGTGGAAAATTTTCCTATATATTTTTTTTGCCAAGTGCAAAGATACGCAGATACAGATGCAAGAGGGCTGGCTGCTTGTTGGTAGAAGATACAAAAGTATCTGGTACACCTTCTTGCCGCAATGTCGTGCCTTTGTTTGCAACTGGATATATTTATATATATGTATATATATATATATATGTTAATTGTATTTGTTGCTCCGCAACGCTTTTCGCGTCCGGGCTTTAATTAAATTTACAGCCGAACCGTTAAAATAACCCAAACAGCGCATTTCTTTATACACAACATATTTGCACACATTTGCCATTTTTTTTTGCTCCGCATATTTGCAAAGCAAGTTAGGAAAAAGGGGGAAAAGGGGAAGGAGATAAGAATAAGGTAAGAAAATAAAGTAAACTATTATAATTATGCAATTGTGCACGTAGTGCAATCGTTGTTAATCCATTCCAATTTACCTTTTGGTATTGAGATACTCTTTTTGTATGTGGTGGCTGCAGCAGCTCGCATTGAAATTCGTTGGGCGTTTTTATTTGTAGTCCTCGTTGTTGATTTATAATATTAAATTTTATCTTTTTTTGCCAAACGTTTTTATGAATATATTTTTGTTGTATATTTTTTGGCACATTTGTTGCTGTTGTTGTTGTTGTTGATTTTTGTCGCGCTTATCTTTCGCGTGGCATAAAGAAATTCTTTTGTAAATTTCAAGTTCGTGTTTTTGTTTTGATTTTATTTTGATTTTGATTTTTATTTTGTTTATTCGTTGCCTATGGGTTAAAGTCGCGTCGTTCTTGTCGTCGTCGTCTGCTGCTGCTTTGCATTTGCATGCCTTTAGATTGCGTGTGGTATCTGTCAGATACGTTTTTATCGTGACCGCTTACGCGTTTATCGACACAAAAATATATATATATACATATGCATGGATTCAGGTAGAAATGAAATAAATCTGAAACCGGCAAACAAATACAATCACACACACTCGCACACACATACACACACAGACAGCCGCGTAACGTGCGCTTGGCTCGAGACGCGTTCGTTGACTGAGCTGCCAAAGTCGATCGCCGAGATTTAACGGCCCGATTGAAACACTCTAGTTGAAAGCAACAGGTTGAAAGACAGTCGAGAGCGAGCGAGAGAGAGAGAGAGCGAGTGAGTGCGCTTAGTCTCTTTTAGTATCACTCTCTCTCTCGCTGTCTCTGTCTCTGTCTGGGAGTCTCTCTGGTACCTGCCCTGTTACCTGAGGCGCCCTTCTCACATTATCATCATTAAACAGAACGCGAACTTCGAACGCGACGTCGCCTGTTTGCCTGTTTGCCTGTTGTCTGCTATCATTTTAATTATGCACTCATGAGAAAGACGAGTCGCATTCTTTCAATTATTATTGTTACTCTTGTTGTTGCTCAGTGTAGAGTTCTCTTCGCGGGAAAGACTAAATAAAATCCATTTCCCAACCCGAGTTTCGAGTCGCATTATTATACACTGCATTTCGAAACTCAACAGTATCTATTTTATGGCATTTTGTTCGGCTTCAAAGCAAACTCTTTTTCTCATTTGTATCCACTACACATAAGTAAAAACTAACAATAAGTTTGGCATCAGCCCCAGGCAAAGTGGCAATACTGTAAATGACAGCTTAAAAACAACAAAGCCTGAAGAAATTGGTTCATTTTAAATGGAATATTATAATTAGAACGAAACTGTATCCAATTATTCTCAAACCCATTTGAGTGTTATTTAATTAAGATTTTATCCGTTAAGAAAACCAATTAATTAAGGTAAGCGTTGTTTTTCTCTGAGTGTATTTCCGCGTGCAACGAGAGTTCATCGTTTATCATTTAAAGTTGATGGCGTGTGAATTTTCACAATTTTCATCAAATATGCTGCTGGTGAGGTTTTCTTTTTTCAAGATAAGACTTTAAAATGACAGCATGTCATGTCAGCTCGAATAAATATTATAATTGTTAAATAACATTTGGCCTGCCACATGCCGCATGGCAGCAAATCTTTACCTGTGCTCGTCATTATCCAAAAGCAATCGTTTGTTAAATATGTGGCATGTTTTACATTAATTAATTTCAGCTGTTGGCTCTCTCATATTTGGGCCTGTAATTTAAATGATGTTGCATGCTTTTAGGCGACACATATATTTTTAGGCATCAAACTGTACCCAGTTGCTAAGAGCCCCCAAAGAATGCCAAAATAGATAGATGGGATACACTCGGAGAAAAGCACTGTTCCAAATTCAAATAAAACTGAGTTAAGATTGCTATTGGTTTGTGCTCAAATTTAACGTAGAATTAATTTCTGATTATAAATAAATATTGATTTTAAAAAATAAATATGATGAACAATTCTTAAATCAAGTAAAGATCTGTCACTTACAATATTTACTCACTTGAAATATGTACACAATGTTTTTGTTCTAAGCTTCCTTATGCATGCTGATTATGATTTATTTTAAGATGCTATCAAACATGATTTTAAGCCCAAGCACATTAAATAGGAGTTTGATTAATTGATTAAAGAAATTTAATTTAAAAGTGTATTTACTTTAACAAAGTGGTCACAGCTTTTGTTTATAATTTTGTTACTTAAATTCTGGTTAGGTAGACTTCAGAATTGATTTATGAAAATGCGTAGTTTGAAGAAAATCATAATAATTAATTTAAAAAATAATCACTTATTGATTAAAGAAATTTAATTTCAAGCATTTATATGCAAAGCTGCTGTTACTTATTTCAGAGCAATAATTCTTAATGCATGCTCATTGTATTTAGGTCTAGGATTTTCAACAAAGCACAAAACTGTATATCTCTTATCCGAGTGTATATTAAGGTAAACACACAGTCCCCATAGGGAGGCCTACAAATACTGTCAAGTCAGCCAATGCTCTGAGATAACTTACGGCTAATGAGCTGGGCCCTGGCGTTAAGCGACCAATTAACTCGCTTGATGGCCAAAAAGAGACGACCAACATAATAAAAAAAATAATATATATATGAAAATGAAAATGAAAAGAGATAAGGGAAAAGGGAAAAGAGAAAAGAGAATAGGGAACATGCCAGACGAAGACGAAGACGACCCGGCTCAAATAACAGCTGACTGCGCAAAAGTTTTTGAAAAACATAACTGCGAACTGTGCACTGAGTGGGATGAACGTTAGAGGTGGAGGGGAGGGAGGCAGTGTGGGTGGGCCAACGTAGCCTAGCAGCCAAATTGTAATTAAAAGTAATCAAAAGCTTTAGCAAGTGAAATTTACAAAGCAGAAGAGCAAAAGCCGCAGTTGTCCAAAGCAAAGCTGAGCCACAAAAAAAACTCTAACCAAATGTAAATGGACCCTGGGCAAATTTTCTTTTTTTAGCACCAGACTCCTTTGAGATGCGGCATGCGTCAGATTTTCTTGTTTTCTGTATAATGTGACACAAATTTAAGAGCAGCCACAAGTAAAACTAAGTGGTTGTTATTTTTACAAAAATGTTTTAAATATTTAATTGCTTATTTATTTTTCCATCGGTTATAAATTCTATATGTTTTAAATCTTTAATTGCTTGTTAAACTCTAGATCCTTTTTAGGAGTTCTCTTTCAATACTTAAGTATTTTAACTTCAGGGTCAACAATTTTATTGCTCGTAGAAACGAGTAAAAAGAAAACCAACAGCAAATTTCGGAGTTTTTATTAAGACACTCAAGAAGTTTAATTTTTTGAAAGGATGCGAAAAGGACCCAAAAGATGCTCAAGACTCTCTTGAGATGAGATATAAGGCAATTTCCTTTTTTTAAGCCACAAGTACTACTAAATTGTACAAAAATGTTCTAAATCTTTAAAAGCCGAATTATTTTTTTAATTTGCAGATGTTTTAAATATTTAATTGCTTGTTAATTTTCCTATTATAGTCCTTGTACTTTTTTAAGGCTTCTGCTCAGTACAAACATCTTTCCACTTCGGGTCAAGAATTTTAAAGCTACTAGAAAAAAGGAAGAAAAAACAACAGCAAATTTCTGAATTCTCGTCTTGGAATTTTTGTGAAGAGGCAGAAAAAGGACGGTAAAGGCCCATCTCTAGTCATTACTGCTACAAAGTGGCACATCATCAAATGGCAGACACAGCAGCAGCGGCAGCAGCACAAGAACTTGAAAATGGGTGTGTTGGGGAAGGGGGGAAGGGGAGAGGAAGTGTCTGTGGGAGCTGGCCAGGTGATGGACGCCGTACTTAATGAAGTTGTTTGGCAACAGACAAATAGGAGGCAAGAGGCAGTGACATTAGATTTAATTTAGTCAAGAGGTATGCCAAGAAACACACACACACACACACACACAGCCAGATGAAGTATCCATGGCTACGCACTGAATGGCCAACAACTGTAGGTGTGTGTGTGCCTGAGCAAGGAAATGAGATAAGTTTATTAGAGGAGCTCATTACAAGCAGATGGTGAAGACAAAAAAAAAACATCTGTTGAAAATTCGCTAGTTGCACTTACGGCAAGAGTCGTAAGTTATCCTGCAGCAGCTTTGAGCAACTTCAGGGACATCCATTCATACAGACAGCTGAATGCCAGACAGGTCGGCACACAGCGAGACAGATAGACAGACAGGCGACATGACAGTTGTAACAAATATATTTATAAACTTTGTACTTAACTAAATTGCAAATGTTGTCAAAATGTAGACAATTCGAATATCCCAAAACACAGACAGAAATCTCTTATTCATAAATGTTAAAGTGCCCTAATTTTAGAGAATATTCTTAAAACACATGCAGAATTTTATTAAGTCAAGCCGACGCTGTTTCTTATTTGAATTCTTATTTTAAGTACGTAACTTCTTAAATCATAGCAAAAACTTCTTCAAATCAAGCACTTCTTACTTCATATTTCAATTTGTATGTTAAGTATTCAACTTCTTAAATCGTAGCCTCAACTTTCTTAAGACCAGCAATCGAGTTTTCTTAATTTAGATCTACACTAAAACACTCAACTTCTTAAAGAGTATACAAAGCATTCTAATATCAAGAAACCGTTCTTTCTAATTTCAATTCATATTTTAAGTACTTAACTTCTTAAACCATATCCAGAACTTTCATTAATCCAGCACTTTTTATTTCATAAATTGCATCCAGAACTTTCGTAAATAAAGAACCCAATTCAATCCCTCTCTTGAGCACAATTCTTAGATCAAATCTGATGTCATCTTGAATCTTTGCTCTGATTTCAAAAACATAAAGTTCGAGTTTTCGAGTAAGCTTTAAAATTTGAGATTAAAGACAGCGCTTTTCTCGCAGTGTATATGTTGTACTACCTACCAAATGCTGTCACATTCATGTGAGTTACACACGAGTCAAGCATTCATCACGAGCTGTGGCACATGCCAAAGATTAGCATGTTAATTGCGTTGCTTGGTTACTTTTCTATTTTGGCCATTTGATAAAGTGTCGCGTGCGAGATCTGCCATCCAGCATCCATTCAGGACTGGGATGGAGTGGAGTGGAGCACGGCAAGACCAAAAGCTCTTTATGAGCATAATTTATGTTACCTCATTAGCATCGACTACTTGCAGATGCTTTCATCAGCAGGTAAATCGTATATATTAATGTGTTTTAAGCTACAATTTTGCGCTCCTTGTGAATTTTACCTGTTGCATGTCTCCTTTGTGGTTAATTTTTCTCTGCTTATATATTCTTGTAGAGGGTTGTATGATTTGTATGATTTGCTTTTAAGTTTGTAGTTATATTCTTCTGTCTGTCTGTTTCTATAAGATGTAGTCCCTTAGTTTTGCAGCTATCATAATGAAGCATAGAAACAATCGGTCCAAAGATGTGTTCTTGTCCGAGAAACTCTTTTGTTTAGCAAATTAAGCCTACTAAACTCACCAGATAATTACCAGTATTTGATGGTAATCGATATTCATATACGCTCAGAAAAAAAATCGGACTAAGATTTTGAAAATACTCCTAAAACAAATAACATCCTTAAGAGTAGAACAATTTTCTTGTTAGAAATAATGGATATATTTCAAAAATATTTTCTATTGTTAACAAAACTAGTTCTAAAAATTTGTAATTCACTTTTTTCTTTAAAAACAAAATCCTTTCTAAGGTGCAAAAATACAGAATGATATTCGCTATATGTTATTAGCAAAAGCTCGAAGTTTTTTTTAAAATAAATTATATGAATTCATAAACCTACTAGAATTTTTATATATAGGACATCTAATAAAATAGTCAATATAAGAATGCTGTATATACATAAGTGTATAAAAGTAACACACTGGAAAGCATACCTTGATGTCAAAAGCACACCGCTTTTCTAAGCTTTTGTGAGATTTTTCTTTCTGAGTGCACTTGTTAACACTTGACTTTAGCACAAGTGCACCCAAAATGGCTTTTTTATTAATGCCAATAACGCCATATACTCTCAATGGTCACTTAAATCAAATTGCTAATAAATTTCGACGTGCTCTGTTTGCTTCGCCGAAATGCTAGAATGTCCTTAAGGGTCCCTTACATAGCTGTTTGTTAATTTCTACATATTTCTATATGGCCATTTAATGGTCTTTCAATAGTCAGATATTTTCGCTATGAAAATATATAGCCGGGGAATGTCTAAGGAAATTTGCTGATACCGTTTGCCATAATTATCTTGAAGTACTTTAACATAGACTTAGTGTTGAGTTCGTTCTTTTTGGTATCAAGAGAAAACACCAAGTTCGCGTTTATTGTTTATTGAAATATAAAAAGGTCAGGAACTCGACTTCTTTTTCTCTTTTAAATTAAAACACCTGGGGTTATTGAAATGTAAAAAGGTTCAAGACTTATAGCCTACAAGTACATAATAGTCCAGAACTACGAAGCTCTAGGAAAAAGTAGCAATAAAAGCGAAAGGAAAACATCCACTGCCTAGTGATTGTTACGAAGTTGTATTGTAAAGTATATAAAATGCAGCACTTGACATTAATGTTGATTGTTTTATGAGAACACTATAGAAAGTTTAACAACTCTATACTCAACCTTAGCTGCTTTTCGCGGCTTCCTTGGACATTTGAGTTAGTGGTGAAACGCCAATAAAGTGTTTGGAAAATTAATTACTTTCACTTAACGACAGTTTTATGTTAATGGCCAACGCGAGGGCACTGATTAAAACGATAATGAAATGGCAAACATTGAAATGGAGCTCCATTTGAAGTCAGAATTAAAGCTCGAGTGTCGTAGGCAGCATCCATTGTTCAATATGCCATTCATCATGTGTGTGTGTGTGTGTGTGTGTATGGGAAGGCGTCATTATTGGCGCTTTACTTAATACACGCCCAATATAGGAAAAATACACTCAGCAAAAAATACTGTACTGAATTTTAGAAAATTGCCAGCCTTTTAGTGACGAGGGTAACTCTCTTGTTATTCAGAAGCTAATATATTTTTAGATGAGAAGACAGACAAAGATTTTCTATTTTAAATCGTGGATAGGTTTTTTTTAAATTAAAAAAAATATGTCTAATTTTTCGGGTTTACCTTTTATAACAAAATATAGCTGTATTTTAATGTTTACCTCAGCTTAGAAAAATATAGCTAATTTTAGATGGTGTAGCAAAAATTATTTAATCTTTCTTAAAATTAGAAAGTTGTAACGGTTTTTATTTCTAATTTTTTAGAAATATATTTCTGAATAATAGATCAAACATTTCAAAGAAATTTAAAAAATTACCTATCTGATTATAATGAATTTTGTTCATATATTTAGATATTATTTTTAAAAACCAGATACATTTTACAGTTTTCAGGACGATTTCCATTGAAGCCCATTTGTTAAAAATCAAAGATATTTTTTCTGAGTGCATTTATATAAGAGCCAATCGCACATTATGTCTTACACAGCAAACAGGTCGAAACGAGACGCGTGGGCAGAGTGTCGTTATGAAAACATCATCGTTTGTTGCCACAGCTGGGTCCTTGTCCCAACGCCAAGGCAGAAGGCATAGTCATGACTACTTTTGACCCATCGACAAGCAATAGCTAGATTCAACACCTACACACTTAGCCTCTGTTCGCCCTCAACAGTCCCTCAGCTGGTCATCAGCACCAGTGGCGTTTTTCAATTTAGCTATTTCCCGTCACACACAACATGATTAAGCAATCAGAGACGCC
This sequence comes from Drosophila melanocephala, assembly GCA_037043625.1. Lineage (NCBI taxonomy): Eukaryota > Metazoa > Arthropoda > Insecta > Diptera > Drosophilidae > Drosophila > Drosophila melanocephala. Next base: position 329,332 of record JBAMBD010000597.1, on the reverse strand, counting down.
CCAAAAGGCGGCCACGTTTTAACTAAATCAGCGCAGGAAAGGAACGAAAAGGAACGGAAAGGATTTATGTGCACATTATTTGAACGAACTGTGTAAGCGAAATGTTTATGAGTTGGCACTTAAAACCATTCAACTTTTTTTCCTGTTTTTTTATTTTTTCTTTTCTTTGTGACACGAGGCATTAACTTGCATTAAGCGACTTATATATTAAATACACTCGCCTAATGTGCGATGACGGGTGGATGACTTAATGGGTAAAATAGGTTTTAAGTTTTCTTCTTTTGGCTCACATGTTGCTGTGTTGAAAGTTGTGTTGACAAACTAAGTTGAAGGGCGATAAGTCGGGTAGATCTCATTAATGAGTTTGCATATTTAATGAAATTATTAATTTAACATTTTAGTCATCAATTTTAAGCCGCATGAAGAATGGCAATTATGTTATTGTCAATCACTCAGCAGACTGTTTAACAAACCATTAAATTTCAACGGGATGAATTTAATGAAACCAAATCATAATTTAGAAACCGTTTTAAGAGTGGTAATGAGCTCTGTCAGGTACATTAGAAAACATGGCTTAATGCATAATAACATATGTAAAAATATAAATATCGATTTTCAAAATTATTATCAGCAGATGATTAATTCTAAAATTATTTGCATATAATTAAATGTGTCACAGCAAATATGAACAAATAATAAAATAAGTTTTTTACTCAGAAACGCTGATTGCTGGTTGAGTTTAATCCATAACTTTGACAAAACTATGGGTTCAGGGTATAATAGTACTATATAATCTATGTTATTAGTGCTATGCTATTGCACTCTGTAAAATCGAATTCAAATTGGTATTCAGTTACTCATATTAATAGCTCATTTCGATTGATTGATAAGCAACACGCCGACTGCAGCTATTTTTAACGCAATGTACAAACCTTATATATATATTGGGGACAGACTAAGAGCATGAGCACGTACAGTCATAATAGTCACGCAAACAGAAAAACCATAAATACAATGGGAATTGAAATAACTACAAGAGAAAAACACAAAATGTCATATGAGTTTGATTTAGGGTCTGTTTGGAGGGGCAGTTGGGATTGTTGACGTTCAACAAAAGCAGCTTAAGCGCAAACAAAACGATATTCTTATTTCAAGAACATCTATTTTTTTTGTAATCCAATAATCATTGTTGCATGTAAGAATTTTTCATTTTAAGATAGTTGCTTTCTTATAAAGATTTTTTAAGTTATGAACATGATTGTTTGGTTACTCTTTACACTCAGCAAAAATACTCATTGTACTAGAAAACGCCCTCAAATGAATACCGTTCTGAAGACTATAAATTAGAATTGTATAAAAATTCTTCAAATTCGAAAGACATTTTTCTAAGTTGCAGATAAGTATTCTTTTATTGCAGAAATGCAGAGCCCTTTTTTTTAAGCAAAGTATGTTTACATTATTTTTTTTTTAATATTTGCTGTTATTAAGAAATATGTCTTAAACAAGAAAATCAGAAAAGACAACTTCTAATCCGTTTGTACTTCAAGTTATGAGGGTGTTGTTCTTACTGCAGTTTGGAATTGAGGGCATGATTTGCCGCCCACGTGCCACAAGCCAATTTGCGATTTAACTTGCCCAAAATACACTGCACTTTGCGGTCAGAGTATTTTGTGGTTTTACGTGTGCGGTAAACGCAATGCAAGAAAATTCAACTTGCAACTTGCCCAAGTTCATCGATGCAATCTGTGAAGAGTGCGCCATAAGTGCTTTAACATCAGCATTTTCAGATTGTGTGTGTTGTGCTGTGTGTGTGTGTGTGTGTGTGTGTGTGTGTGTGTGTGTGTGTGTGTGTGTGTGTGTGTGTGTGAGTGAGTGAGTGTGTGTGTGTGTGTGAGTGAGTGAGTGTGTGTTTTTGAGGTGCATGCTGCAACTTCGCAGCTTGTTTGCTACAAAAAGTTTTTGCTATTTCATTTTGTTCGACATTTAATTAAGAAAACACTCAGCGGAAAAAGAGATTGGCGAGGCGAACGTGAATAGTTCGCTTGTTTTCGATAATAGAATGGCTTTTAATTTGAGTTTACATAAAAAGCTACAGAGTTGTTAAAATCCGCAAAATTGAAAGCAACTATGTTGCAATACGACGGCGATATGATAAAAATAACGAGAAATACGCAACGGGAAAGGAACCTGTAACGCTTAGTGCTTTCTTCCCTGAATTTGAAGTGAATAAGATCCCATAAACATATTAATTTATTTTTGTTTTAATTAATTACTACAATACTCAAATTATTTGCTCTTAACTATATTGTTGATCTACGTTTCTTTTGTATTTGTATTCAAAAAGTTTTTTAATAAAAACTATAGCTTGAAATTATTATGGCTTGGCTTTAAATTATATTAAAAAAGTTTGCTTAAACTTGTAGCTGCTGAGTTTTGTCGTGAAATGTCAATGTATATAAATATATATATATATATTTACACAGAAGAAGTTTGACAAAGAAAAGCTCAATTTATAGGAAACTAATTAGCAAGCAAGACGACGGAGACAGGGACACTCCTCGCCATCTGAATGGGATTTAATTTCTGTTTCTAATTAAATTATATTTCATTATTTTAATTTGACTGGAAGGAAGATTTAATGCTTTAAATATTAACAAGAATGGATCAAGATAAACCACAAAACATAACAGAGGCGGTGTTTTAATTTAACACCACTTGAAAAGGAAATCTTTAAGAAAACAACAGCTCGGAAAACATTTTCTTAACAAGAAAATTACATAGATATAAATCAACTTATTATCTTATATACAATTCAACCTGATCCCTTTTAACAATCTCATAATAAAACTCCTTGCGAATTTTAATAAATATAGTTCAATGTGCAAATATTCCCTAATTATATCTTTGCTCGGGGATTGTATTTAATGCCAAAGGTTCAATATAATCGTTTGGTCTTATTTGCATAATTTATCTTAATTTATTTTATATTAAAAAAGTTTCTCAATGAGAACTGCAATTCCAAATTAATGATATTAATAAAGTTTGCCTAAATTCGTAGCTGGTGACTGGTAATTAAACATTGCTAGAGCTTAACTTATTGTCTTCTACACAATTCAACATCATCCCTAACTACTTAGTAATAAAAAAATCGCCTTAAAATGAAAAAAAGCCGTCGTATTGCAACATTTAATTAGAGAGAGAGCGTGAGAGAGGCTCGTTGTGGTTGTATTTTGGGGTGTGTACTCACATTATTCGGGTTGCATCCCGCTGCCGCACCGACTCATCCCGATTGAGGACCTCGATTATCATCTTGCGCTCCGTTTCCGACAGATTCTCCAGCACCTGAGTGGTGGCCACGGCCAGTTCGGGTCCCAGGGCATCGATGGTCTCCACGGGTATGCTCTCTGTGGCAGCATCACTGGTGGAAATGCTGACGCCGGCGGACAATGAGCCAAGATTGTAGTTGGGAACGATGTTGCCACTAACGCCTGCCCCAATGCTGCCCATATTGAGATGCATGCCACCCATTTGAAGGCCGGTGGCAACAACGCCTCCATAGCCCGAAGCAGTTGCAGCGCTGCCATTGCCAGTTGTTGTTACTCCTGTTGCTGTTGCTGGATTGCAAGCGCTGCTGCTGTATTGCAACATATTGTTGCTGTTCGGCTCGGCAGTTGCTGCTGCTGTTGCTGTTGCCACACGATGCTTGTTGTTGGCGTTTTGCGTGGGCGTGGGCGGTAATCGTGCACTGCGTCCACTTGACATACTACACCGGTTCCTCTATGCTCCGTGTAAGTGTTGTGTTGTGTGTGTTGTTGTTGTGTTGCGTGTGTGTTGTTGTTGTGTGTGTTGTTGTTGTGTGTGTGTTGTTTTTATGGTTGTCCGTGCTCCTCTGCTCAACTGCCAATATCTCCAAAAGCACAATGCGTAGTTTCAGCTGCTTCAATTTGTCTGTTTTACTTTGTTGCTGTTACAGTTTCTGCTCTTCTTTTCTTAGTTCTTCTTTGCTACTTTGTATGCCTTGCTCCAAAGAACTTCATTTCGAGTGCCAGATAAAAATATTGCTCCCTTTTTTGCTGCCACGTTTCTCAAACGAAATTCTGTAAAACAAATAAATGCGGGATTTTAGGTTAGTTAGTTTAGTTACTATTTAATAAAAGAGTAAGATAACTGTAGTATTCCAAAATGTGCAACTTAAAGATGCTATTTTTTCTGGATTCGCAGAGGTAAACGTTTAAAGGCAATTGCAATTAAATTAACTAAAAAAGCGCAGGAGTTTCACTAGGAGATACACTGAGGCTAAGGTTAACTTATCATAAGTCTTCTTAATCTTAAAAAGTTAGAATGATCTTTCCTATACAGTTCGAACTGAATCCAACTTTAAAATATATTGTTGATATTAGTTTAGTCAATAAGAACAAATCGGTGTTTCTAATTTTTACGGGTGATCAAGAAGATGTCAGGGCATATTATATATAAATTGGCTTAATTTTTAATAAACCTGTTATTTTTGCTATTCGATTTTATCGATTTGTTTAGATTAAATTAATATACAAAAATAATCTTAAAATGGCTTGCGACTATTTGCAATCCAAATTTGAAGTATCTAGTTCTTTTAGTCGCTGAGATTGTCTTGCTCATACAGAAGGACAGCCGAATATGGCTAAATAAACTAATCTCTTCATGTTGATCCATAACATAAGTACATTATTGGATCAGACATGCTTCAGGCTGTTACAAACATTTGCACAACTCACTTAAAACTTATTATATATTTCAATGGGTGAAATGCACAAGACTGAAGCGGAATTCACAAGAATTTCATAAAGTCATAACTACACAAATATTGTACTAAGTGAATCAATAATTAAGTCAATATCATAATGAACTGAAATCAATTTAGTAATTTATAATGTACATAATACGAAAGCCGGAAGCTGTTGCCGACGTCTTCTTTGGTTTGAACAATTAAATGAAATTCACAAGAATTTCAGAAACTGAAATAAGCTTTTCTTGAAAATGTAATTAGTAATAAATATTGTACATTAAATAACTGAAATCAGCTGAAATGAAATGATTGTGTGGCAAGTCAAACTTAAAATTCAAGGCGGCAACAAAAAGCTGGTACAAAAAGTGCAGGCAGCAAAATCCATAAATACTTTATCAAGGCAAGGAATGGGGACTTGAATTCAATATTGAACATGTCGTCACGCTTGCCACGACACAAACCCAGACCAGGCACACACACTACACACGCACACATAGACACACACACATGCACGCATGTGGCAGCCATACAAATATTGATATGGTGCCCAACGTTTGGTTTCTGCCAACATGGAGCTTAGTTCGCCGCTGTTGCCACCCAAATACAGTAGAAATACACACACTCACACACACATATATATATATATATATATATATATATATATATATATATATATATATATACACATATATGATATTTGATAACACACAGCTGTTTCAGTTTAGGTTTCCATTAAAATTGAATTAGTCACCGACAAATTGTGTCCAAAGTTTACGCAATTATGGTCACTTAACTGCAACCAAAAGCCGCTGTTAATGCCACAGTCAACAAATCAGTTCAAATCTGCCAAACTCATTGATAAACAATACTTGGCGAAAAAATAATATTGTTTCTAATTAAAAGTCATATAATATGTAAGCAAAATCTAGTTGAAATTTGTGCCAGCTATTTTTTGTTTGTGAAAACAAGCTTTAAAGTTGAAAATAAAAAACTTTACTTTGTTCAATTTTTCTATGATTGTTAAACCAAATAATCCATAAAACAATATAAATAAATCATAAATTGATTATACGAATTGCAAAAAAAATAAATAAAATAAAATAATAACAGAAAAAATTGACGATGGATAACAAATATGGAAAAACACTGAAAGAAAAACAAAAAAAGCAATAATATTAATTAAAGCTAGGGCAGCTTGTGGTATTTGCGAATGGAAATCTCAACAACAAAAAATAGTGGTAATCAATTTAATAATAAAATATGAAAATAAAGCTAAATATACGAAAAGAAAGCAAAAAGTTCGAGCTTGGTGACTATCGAATAGCCACCGTCAAGCTTTTAAATAATTTCATTTCATTTTATATGATTTCCTTTGCACACAATATTTAAAGCTGATGAAAGAACATGTTTAAATATGCACTTCTTGTTAAAATAATACGCTTTTTATCATTCCCTTTTTTGTACAAGAATAAACAGAAATCTCATGTTTAAGCTAAATGGTCCTATTTGATTTATAAGTCTCCAGGCTGAGAGCCATTTTTTATTAAGCTAAACTTTGATGGCGTACTTTTTTAGGTTTTCCCAGAATTTGGCAGATGAAAAAAGAAAAGAAAAAACTCAAAATTGAATAAAAAGGTTTATGAGAGTCATTCATTGTTCAGCCAGCTAACAGCTGACACACATACACATGTCCCGAGCCGGTCATTGTAGTTATAGTTTCCGGAAAGGCAGATTGAACTTTTAGAGTGGCCAACCGATTTCCGCACCCAAATTCAAACAAGATTTGTGTGAAAAAATCTGTCACTGAAGGCACTAATGGAAAAATGCCCAATTTATAACTAATGGAAACATAGCTATTTATTTAAAAAAATAAATATATTTTATAAATTAAAAATACAAAAAAAATACAACATATAACCATATATAAAAAAAATATATATATATATATAATATAATTCAAGCCAAGATATAACTAAAACATTGTTATGATATTCATGCATATATCTCAAAGAAATTATTCAAATAAATAAATAATAAATAAATAAATATTACAAATCTCAGCATATATTTACTTATCTACAGAATATTTTCACAAGTATATTTTGTAAATGTATCTGTTTAAATTCCATTATTTTTGTAAATTATAATATATATGTTATATAGTTTACCTAATGAAAATCGATCAATTTCAGCTTTTGTAAAATTAATTAAAAGGTTATAAATAAACAACAACCGATGAGGGAATGCAGCCACCTTCACAAAAATACACACACAGGGCCTGAACAGTTTGTAGTCAGTTGGAAAATATTTTCAATTTCATTTGATGAATATGTGCGTGTGTCTGTGTGTATGAGTGTGTGGTGTGTATGGTCTTTACAAAGTTACGACCAACAGAGAAAGAACAATGACAGCAGCAACAGTCAAAAGACATTCAAATGACAATGGCAGTTTAACTGTGGCGACAGCAAAAAGACCTCAATGGGAATACGCGTGGGCAAAAGGATAGTCAACGAACGGGTAGCACAAGAGGGTGGTTGCAAGAGAAGTAACAGGAAAAGCAGACAAGCACATGCATGCAAAGTCCAACAATTTTATCGACTCACGGAAGTGTTGCCGCTGTCATTGTCGCTCTTACTGTCGCTGCTGCTATTGCTGTCTGCACGTTGTCCTTCTATGTGTGACGTTATCCAACACTACAGCAACAACTACCAATACTCATACGTCAACTAAAACATGAAAAAAAACATGATATTTTAGGCTCATCGGATATTAAATACCCTGGCTTTGAAAAACAAATTGTAAAGATCACCAGAAAAAACTTGAGGCAAGTGGAACTATTAAATATCGTGAAAATGCCAAGCCAAAAACTCATCCTTAAACCGATAGCTCTTATGGCTACTATATGTAAAAAAATATATATATATTTCAACTATATTATACGATTCAAGTAATTCAAATATTTCAACTATTTTTAATATGAAAGTTTCAAAGTCTCTCTCGGAAGACGAATCTCTGGGAAATTCGAAATGAATCAGAAAATAAAAATATGAATTAAATGATGAGATTATTTGCATTATTAATAAATCACGTAAAAATACTTTACATTATTTTAAAATAGCTGCTAAGCAAAGTGAGCTCATATAGTCACGTAGATGAATATATAATATTGACTATTGAAGCTGATCGGAAATAAATCTATGGGAATAAACTGTCAAAGACATCTTTTTCAAGATGTAACACAATTCGCCATAAACGTTTATGAAATAACAATAATTAATTTAAATATATTTCTAAATAGGTATATATACAATAAAATACACCGATATTGATAATTGTTGGTCAATACAGAACTCATTAATTATGAATTTGAGAGTCTAAAATACTTTTAAACTTGGCTATTGACACAGATTAAGAATACATCAACAAACAAAATCAGAAATATTAGGATGCCTTCTGCTCTAGCAGACGAACATGGCTATATAGACAAGACTTTTGGTGATGATCAAATAATATATATATAGATATATATATACCTTATGGCATTGTTACATACTGTTGCTCAAGTTCATTATACACTTCTACCCATTTTAAAGGGGTTCAGGATATTGAGTAAGGTTACCTGAACTAAACTGAATTGAAAATGCTATACAGTGAAGCTGTAAGCTGCAAGGTAGAAGCTGTAAGGACTGCATGCGTGGGAACGATGTGTGGATGTCCTGACGCTGACTGACTGGCAAAGACATGCGATATCAATTGAAAAGCAAGCCTCGACACTTGAATACTTAGGCAAGGTGGCAGACAGGTGCGAGCGTAAGTAGTCAGGACTTGGTACAGCCCTGACAGACTGCCTATTATCCTGAAGTCTCGCTGATGGATGCGCTTCGCATGTGCACAAAGAAGATTCGCACTCTCGATGCCTGCCTGCTGCCTGCGTGTGGCGCAAATGTAATTAAGCAGGCAACAAAGATTGTGTGTGCGGGTGTGTGGGCGGGTGTGTGTGCGGGTGTGTGGGCGGGTGTGTGGGCGGGTGTGTGTGCGGGTGTGCGTGGGTTTGCGTGAAAACTCATCCTTGCGCCTTTTGCTTGCTGGTTTCTCTTATTGAAAAGATGAGAAATGCACACGCATGCACAGTAAGTTGAGGATGCTTCCGTACATAATCTACACCTGCTGCATTTTTAATGCACGTTACGTATACGCAGCATCGTCTGGCTGTTTACAAAGTTCGTGTGTGTGTGACTTATTTATGAAAATATTAAAAATGTATATGGCATAAGTATTTTAAGAGCACCTCTTAATTCCAGTCACAATAACAACAGCCACACCACTTCAGTGCCCTCTTTAAAAAACACTTAAGCTTAAGGAACCTAAAAATATTATAGCATTTTAAAATCATTCAGGAATTAATGAGCCTTTTCCTTGCAAATGAACTATTAATCCTTTTATTTCAACAATTGACAGCTTCTTTTATTTCAACAATCTGGCTGCAAAACAGGTCTGCCAATAGTTCTCAATCTGCTGCTTTGTTTCTAGTTGAGTATTATGATTGACACAGCTCAGTCGTCATTTTTGTGGTATCTGTTTTAACAGCTGCGAAGTTTATCGATGCGAGCAGCTGCTCATACTTATGTATTTTATTTTAAATTTTGTCTGATTGAAAACAATGCACAGAAAATAATGAGCTATTAAGCTGTTATCTATTAAAATTAAGCCATATATATATGTCAATTATTTACAAATTACAGTGTAATCAATCACTGACACCTAAACCACTTTGTAAACCAAAATTATCATTAGCCAGAGGCAGCCAGAGTTTCACACTTACTATTAACTCTATGTCTATATCTAATAAGAAAAAAAACATATTGTGCACTTAGAGAAACTGCCATTAAAGAGTAATTTGATACCCAAATGTTTATGAAATTACAGTCAGACGGGCAAAAAAAATCATCTGCGTCCCTTGCGCACTCATCAAATCAAACAAACCTGCATTATAATATTACACAATCTCTATAGAACTCACATCTTATTTTGGTTGACATCTCTAAGAATAGCTGCTGAGACCAACTTTTTATAATTTCACCATGTCCGAAATCTTTCAGGATTGAGGAAAGCTGAGCTGACTTCCTTGAATCGAACATTTAACCTTGAAAATCTTTTTGAGAGACTTTTACAAAAAACCCTCGATGAATTTCACTGATTATTGGAAATTTACCCGGCAGTCGATAAAAAAAGATATACATTTATTTATCAAATGTCGCACACACGCACACACTCTCACCTTATTCAGTTATATAACAATTGTTTTGTGTTCCTCTCTCTTAACCATTTTTTGCTAACGTCAATTGTCTGGCTATTTTTAGTAGCTTAGTTACACAATGGACAATATCGGCGTCATCAGGATATGTGTGGCGATGTAATTGAATTTGACTCGAAACACACAAATCAATTTGAGTTACCAGTGACACACACACACACACACAGCAGCAGCAACATCAATCCACAGAAGCACGAAGGCCAACTGCCACCTGCAACATCCGGTTGCAGGCTCTGATTGCCAGTTTAAAAGATTCTACAGCAAAATTAGAATGCACATTGCGCATACGTCATGTTGTATTTGCAAAAACGGTTGCCACATATGTCGACCACTCTCTATTGCACACCCCCCTCCCCCTTGCCAACGCCTCTCTCTCTGCCTGGCCTGCAGCACAGATCATGAATAAACAAACGTATGGAAATCGAGGCAACATTTCAGTGTCATTGTCGAATATATGCTATACAGAACAAATACACAAGTATCAACATTGCAAAATCTCCGCAAATATGAATAGGGTCAATGTAAAAGCATCGGAAGCAAAATTTGACAGCAATGTCAAAGTACACAACAAAGTAAAAAAAAATATATGTATATATATATGTATATATATGCGGATGTGTGTGTGTGTGTGTGTGTTTGTGTTGCAAGAGAATATGCCAAACGTACAAACATAAATTACGGATATCAAAAGAGCTCAGCGGAATGACAGTGAAAATATTTATACATTTGCCTTGTAAAACAATTTGAGGAATTTGAGTTTGCTTGACTTTCATACAAAAAAGTTGTATTTAAATTAGATATTCCATTGCATTTAAAGCCCATACATATATATATATATATATATATATTCGATTCAATTTGATCAGCCTAATTTAAAATGTAAATATCGTTAACTCGAATTTATCTATAACTCAAACAAATATTGGGTAATCTTATTTCATTAATTGAATTTTTATACCCTTATTATTAGCTCAATAAGTTCTTAAGCTTTCAGATTAAATTTGGAAAGAGCCTTACAAATATTTAAACGATTTTATTTGAAGGGCTTAAGAATGGCAAGAAGTAGAAATGAATCTCATCTGTTCTTCCTCTTTTCTAAATTTTCAATTATTAAAATCATAAAACCAATCATCTTTTAATATGTTGAGCCAGTTTTATTTGACAAGGCCTAAAGTTTGACAAGAGATTCGGTTTGAGAACAGCTTTAATGAAAAAGTTATTTAAATTTTATTAAAAAAAAGAAAGAACTCTAACAAAAAAATATACTTATATGACAAATATGAGATCAGACAATGGGCATTAATTTCATAAGAAGCTGATATTAGTTGAATATGATTATACAGATTTGTAATTTTGTAGTGCAGTTTAAATTGCATTGAAAAAAACTCTTCAGCTCCATAAATAATATATATTAACCCTTTATGATCTAATATAACACTTAAAGTCCAGCTTCAAATAAAGTAAAGTGAGGTTAATTTAATACAAAACTTCGGTTCATTATTCAGATTTCCGCAACTACAAGCAAAGTTTACAAAAACTACTTTGGCAACTTTAGCAAAACGTAAGCTTCAGTTTTAAGCCAACATTTACAAACTTAAATAAGCACAGTGCGCCAGACAAAACCCATTTAGAGCCAGACAAGAATATTTTCAAGAAAATAGTCATAAAAATATGCGCATTAAATGTGTATATACAAATCGGTTGAAAAGGATTTTAAGAACAATAAAGCCACAATAATGTAATCAATGTCAATGCATATACAAGAGAAAGCCACACAAACATAGACATCTATATCGATATCTATGTGTGTGTGTGTGTGTGAGTGTGTATTTGTGTGTGTGTGTGTGTGTGTGTGGCTGTGTTTGGGTTGTCATCAGATGTCAATGTTTGTGTGCAGTTTCCGTTGCGCTTACATATAATGCCTTAAGCTCTGCTCAAAAGGTTGCATATATTACATACTATAAAATAAGCGTTAAGCATGACTACAAATGTCCACACACCCAAACACACACCTATACACACACTCACACACACACACACTTATACACTCACAGACAGCTTGTTACAAGTTGGGCACACTAAGTATCTATGGGTAAGTTTGTTGGCTGGTGTCAAGTGCTTGTCGACGAGGTTGTCTGAGCCACTACATTTAGATCCCATCTGGAGGGGAGGTGGGATGGGGAGAGTGAACATTTGAAGGGCGGGTTTCCTCAAATAAGGACATGAGACACACATTCACATAAATATACTGGTATGCTTTGAATTTCAGATAGAAATCAAAACAGGCTGAGAAGCTAGCAGCTTAGATGAAGTGCCAGGAGTAATAGATAATTACAAAAGCAATTTATGCTTGTGCAGAAGAGAACATATATTATATATATTCTTGATCAACAACTAGGTAATAAACAAGTCAAACATAAAGACTAAACTCAATCATTAGCTTACTGGCAACTTTCCCTTTTTGCTCACACCGATGAAAATCGATTATGGATTTAAATAGAAATTTCAAATTAAAGGACCCATCCTTTTGAGCAGCATTATAACTAGGCATAATATTAATCAACTATAAACATTAATTGATTATATTCTATAAAAAAAACGTGAACAATTTCTTATATCGTCGGATTTGATTACAGGGCATCTTCCCAGTCAAGTTCTCTTGAACGATTCCAGAACGTGCACGATTTAATCCAGTTTAAGACTCAATTACAGGGCATCTCCTAGTCTAGCTCTCTTGTTATATTAATAATATATGGCTTGTTTGTTTTACTCACTAGCAAGTAGTACTATTACTTTTACAAGCTGCTATTCGTGCTCAAGCAAAAAGCAAATATTGAAAATATCACTAAGATGTGTGCGTTTATTTAATACACTTCTGGCTATAAATTTTGTTTACGACTTGAATTCTAATCTACGACAATTTATTTGATGCCCCAATTGAATATACATTCACCTTTATTTATGCACATAAATTGTTCAACTTTAGCCGCTTCGCGGCTTCCAAATGTACAAATTCAATTGTCTCCCCAGCAACTAAATTTATTAGCAAAGTTCAACACAATTTATCGCTGCAATCAGTTGTTGAAAAGTTGCAACATTTTATTTTATTCAATTTGTATTATTTAAACAACAATCAAATTGAGTCTATTTACAAGTGATGGATTTACCATAATATTCTAACAACTTAAGCTCAGTTTCGAATAGCGTTGCCTTTGTGCAGTTACACATTGAGTTCTTGTATGAAGTTTGTAGACTTCTGTTTGTATTGGCTATTTTCCTTTTGCTTCAATTATTTTTCTACTTAAAATAAGACCGCATATTTTGTACATGTAAACAACAATTTCCAAGAAATCTCATTTGCATATCAATTAAAACCATGCGTGTAATTCCAAGAATAAGTATTTCGAGTTTACTTTTTAAACGTCGTTCAACATTTCACAACACACAACATTTTCAGTAAACAAATTTCTGCACTCGAAATTTTGGTATTTGTAGCGAAGTTTTCATTTTGCAACTAGTCAAATACTCAAATAATTAAAAATAAAATTAAAAACAAATATTGAAATATTTATCACTGTAAATCGACCACATTTAAATAAATAAATACCACAAGTGATAAATATGTTAATATTTCAAAAAAACAACTTAATTGAAGAGATAAATATTTCAATATATCAATTAAATTGTTTTTCAAAAGAAATGTTTCACAATAAACGTGATATGCCTGAAACTCGATTTGATCAAGCTTTTGTAATAGAAAATGTAATTTGTGATAATTGTTTTAACTGCTGACACAAATTAGCCCAATGGAGGGCTGGCCAAGTTAAGGGCAGTTTCATTTTCGTCGCATCGATTTTATGTCAATCGTAATCTAATTTCCAAAGGAATATCAGAAATCGGTAAATAGTAACACTAAGCAGACAACACAGTGGGTTAGTGGTGGCAATCAATTGGGCATTGGCCAATGAGCATTATGGCCCAAAGAATTGGGAAATTGTGTGGTGAACGTGATACGCTTGTCAAACTTGTTGTTGTGTTGTGTGTGGCCTCAATGCTTAGATGTGCAACTCGCATGCACAGTTGAATAGTTGAATAATTGAAGCACTTACTCAGAAATTGTCGAGCATGTCTCCAAGGAAATACCGGAAGCGACAACAACCAAATCGAAGCCAATCTACCTACACATTGTTGGCAACCGTAATGAACCAAACGAAGTGAAGACCAAGGAGATGATTCACCCTCAGGCACAGCAAAAGGTTAAGCGAACTGAAGCAGCAGCCACCAAAAGCAACTGCGGAATCACAAATATTTGCCCACAGTGGACATTACAAGTAGCCCGAGAGAGAGAGAGAGAGTAACATCAACCACAAAACCAAATCCCAGCCGCTGCCTCCGCCCAACTTGCCACAAAGGTGGACGCCGAGCCACTTAACCTGGTATAAAATTCATCAACTGTAAGTTGAGCAAAAATAACAACAAAAAAAACATCAATAAAACCATTGCTAAAGAGAATAAGTGCGGGTAGTGGGGAAGGGGGAGGGGGGGGGGAGGGAAGGGGGCGGTGTACATTAAATTACAGCTGCAACACGTCGCACAGTGGCACAAAATGTATGAGTGTAAACATAATTTTAATTGTCTTCATGAAGAAAGCTGTGAAAAATGATGAGTTTTATAATTGTTTACATTTAATTAAATATGAGAACAAGCAAATATTTGTTGTTGTTTACTAAGTACTAAATAGATACATGGAAAGTATATGCCACTTGACTTATTCGTTGTGGCTGCTAAATGGAATAATATTTATTTTTAATCAACTTTATTTAAAATACACCAAATAAGCATGTACGTTTTATTAATTCATAAATTTACTCAAAGAAACATTATTTCTATTATACAAATCTAAATGACATAAATATTGATATATATTCAGACCAAAAATGAAAAAGAAAAACAATGCGATATAAATATGATAGGAATGAAATAGCACACGCTAAATAATTTAAAAAAATCAAAACAGAAAAGTATCTTTTATAAATAAACAGGAAAGACATTTATGCCATTTAACTTATTTTAAAAAAATTTTGCTGAACATGATTTTTTTATTAAAGAAAAACGACGAGCTGAAAAGCATGCGCTGACAACGGGGTATAAATATGAAAGAAATGAAAATGAAATAATTTAGCTTTCATAAAAAATAGCAAAAAATGTAAAAATTAAAAAAGAAGTGACTCAACAGTATGCTACAAATGTTTTTAATAAACAGAGAATACGAAAAAAGAATAATAACAATAACATAATGGAGGTATATATAAAAAAAAATCGAATGAAAGGCAAATCATACGCTTCAAAAATGAGCTAAAACTATGACAGGAAAGGAAATTAAAACAAATGCCTGAATAAATACCAGCAATGTGTGAAACTAAAATGGCAAATAAACACTAATAAAGTCCTTCAAAATCATCAGAAACTAAGAAAAATTTAAAGTGATCTAGAGTAATGTGAAGCACATCAAATTTATACAATCGATTTGCTTAACGGCCGCCATACGAAACTAGCATGCATATCGAACACCATTAATCAGAACCATCCACTGAATAAAACCATTGAATTAATCAGCAAATCGAACTGAATGCAGAAATTCGAAACTTGAACTTGAGGCGAACTTGTTTTGCTCACCGGTTATGGTGTGAATGGCGTTATAAAATCCCCTTCGAGGCAACATAAAACTTTGTACAGGCCACTGCGCACGACAAAGTGATGCACTGGATAAACAGCAGGCTCCTGCCATCTGGCAACTTTATGCCACACACAACACACACACACAGCCAGGCACTATTTGTTAAAGTCTGAGCACGTTTATGTGTGTGTGCGTGTGTGTTTGCGTGTTTATTCAGCGGTCTTGTGGCACACACACACACACACATCCTATGATTTATTCAGAAAACAAAGAAATCTCCTCCCTGCGCTTGTCGGCGAAAGTTTAACATTAAATGTAGGTCAAAGTGCATGCGAGGCAAGCAGATAAAGAAGTGTGAGAATGACAAGCGGGCAAACATGGGTTAATCTGTTGCCCATTTTCTTTCTTCCTATCTGTTGAACAATCGTTTACATTAATTTAAAAATAATCTGACTACAAATTGAACATTGATGAACAATCACATTTAATTTGGAGTTTCAGCAATAAACAAAAAAAAATGTTAAATTAATAATATTAAATGCCTAACCCAAACTTAGCGTAATTGAAAGCGATTTGAAATTTAGAAGTTTCTGGATTGGTTAAAGTTTTAAGGCTAGCTTAATAAGTTTTGAAACTGGCAACTAAAATTTGACATGAGCTTAAATGTATCAAATATTTAATGTGACAAAAGTTTTTAATATGACAAACAGTTTAAATGAGGTAATCTTTTAATATGTTCAGGCAGTTTTAGTTGACACGGGCTAAAGTTTGACAAGCGGTTAAATTAAAGAACAGTTTGAATGTGTGAGTCAAATTTTGAAAAAAAGAAAATAGTTAAGAATATATATTTTTAGCTTTTGCAATGGCTTAAAATCGAATGTTTATTTAATTTGCTCGTGAGTTAAACTTTCACCCAAAATATCTTATATGACAAATATCAAATCATACAAAGGGAATTACTTTTTATAATCTGTTTATGTAAGCGAATAGAAAGTATATTTTTAGAAGTATATTTACATCAAGTGTTTGCATTCAATTTATAAAGTTATCTATGTCATTAACAGAGACTACCCCTATTGTATGCAGTTCCTAGTTGAACAAACAGTAATAAGTCAATTGCAAGCGTTTCACACTGCTGTTTGCTGAGCAACCTGAGCAACTTTTTTATGAAATGTTTTTTTTTTTTTGTTATCAAGAGGCATCAGCACTCGGGAGAAATAAAATGACAGAGAGGCATCTGTGGCAAACCTTTGACCTTTGTGTGTGAAAAATTGTGGCCCAAAAATGGCAACCAAAATACGCTCGAGCAGATTTCACACAACACACAAAGTACACACAAAATACACACACACACACACCCACATACACAGCCAGTGTGCAAATGTTTGCGAACGTTAATGACGCGCTCGACAGGCAGCAGTTCTGTCCACACACACACACACACACACATATATATAGTCGCCTACACACAGAGAGGCAGACAGACAGACAGACAGACAGGTTGGCTGGCTGGCTGGCAAAAGTAATAACTTGAAAGAGCCTGCCAAAGCATCAACTGGTTGCGCCTAAGTGGGTTGGTTGGGCTGGTTGGGTTGGGTGTGTTAAAGGTCGTTCGCAGACTGGGCCAAATATTGCCTAGTATTGAACCAATTCATTAAAAGCCGCCCGGGGTGGCAAATTATGACCAGCAGAGTACTGCTAGCCAGTCAGCCAACTCAACGGCTGGGCTCATAATGATGCTAATGAAGTGGGTGGCAGGCAGGTGATTAACATCTTTGCATCGAATATACACTCAGCAAAATATGGCACTGAATTGTAGAAAATGAATCTAAGACTTTCAACTTTTTCTTCGTTTAAACATAAGAAACAGAAACTTCGAGAAAGGTATATTTTAAATATTTTATTTTTTATTTCGATTCTTCACAACAATTTTTTGTTATTAATCAAATGAATCGCCCTAATAACTATCAAGTTTTTCTTAAGTTTAGAAAGTATTTCTAAATATAATAAAAAAGTTCTACAAATTAGAGGGGGCCTACAATAAATCAAACATTTTCTATGTGATTAAAAGAGAGGTTGGCTCACGTTGCAGCAACACACAGATTGAAGCATTAAGTCCATGTAGCTTGTCAAGGAATCATGAATTCTGTGTGTGTGTAAGTGTGTGTAAGTGTGTGTGAGTGTGTCTGTGTGTAAGTGTGTCTGTATGTGTGTGTGTGTGAGATTGCTTGGCAGTCTGGCAGTGTGCCTTGGCATTTAATTAAACATTTGCTGCACCGCCGGAAATGGCTTAAGTGAAGCTTACCTATTTATAACTAGTAAGGGAGCTACAGTAAAAAGGTTATAGACTTTCAGTTACCCTGTTTGCAGCTAAAAATTGAACTAGCCTTCATTTGTGGTCACATATCCCCAATTAAATATGTCACTCTTTCAGATATAATACAACAACTATAAAATAAAGCAAAGTCTTTAAGCAACATTTTAAAATCTACTTAAAATACAATTCAACAAGCACTTGATTTTCAACAGAATCGAAGTCGACTAGTAGATACCCTGATTCCACGCCTTTGCCTCGTACATGTATGTGCATATTCCTGTAAGTATATATTGTTATGGACATCTCTAGACAGAAAATGCTTAGACTAGCTGAGCTGTAATTTGTTAAATACGAAAATGGGATTTTCTTCCTTTTTGCTCAACCGATCTTGATGAGATTTTTACAGTTGATCAATATATGGCAAAAGTATATTCAAGCCCAATATATAAGATACATCTTCAAAATTGTGTCATTTATTATTATTGTAAGTCGATTTGTATCGTTATTCGCTCAAGTTATCGAAGTTATCGATAAAATGAAATAAACTTGAATTGCGTTTGGTTTTTTGAGAATTTATATCCCAAATCGGCTTACTAATACAGACAGACAGACGAACATGGCTAAATCGATACTGCTGTTTATACTGATCAAGAATATAGATACTTTATGGGGTTGAACATGCTTCCTTTTGCCTGTTACATACACTTGCACAATTTCATTATTCACTTAACCGTTTTCAATATAAAAATAAATTGTTAATGCTCATTGAGTTGTTCAAATTTCCCCAGACGAACATTTCCATATTGACTCTTCGACCTTATCAAAAATATATATACTCTCTGAGTTCGTAAGTGCCTCCCTCGTATACTTTTCCACAACATCATAATAGCATTTCTAAGCAATTTGCATGTGTACGGAATATAAAAAATCGGCTGGCAGACGATTGGTTAGTCAAACTACAGCTACACCAAATATAGTACCCTTAACCTACACCCACACCCCTCAGAGCCCAACCCCCCCCCCCCCCTTCTCCTCCATACCCTCCAGTGAGCAATTCACGTCAGAGTTTCATCTAAACGCCATTTAAGCTCTGTGGCACAACAATTGTTGAAGCGTAATTAATGCGATTTGGTTATGTTTCCATCGATTGAAAGCATATAGACTCCCCCACACCACTTCCACTTCCCCAAATCCCACCAAATGTTCCCCACTCGGCTGCTGTTACTAGCTAGGAGTAGTTGTTACTTGGCTGCTCCTGGTCCACTGGTCAATTGGCTTTTGTGCTGATCTATAAACATTTTCTAAAAATGGCAGCCAATAAGCCGTTTGGTGTTTTGGCCTGTTGCCTGCTGTTGCCTCGGCTAACCCTGTCTATTGTTTGTATGCATATGTGTGGCATGTGGCATGTGCCATGTGGCATGCATGCTCAACTTAAAGATTATGTGAGTTAAAGCTGTTGTAAGCTTTTTAGATAACGATTTTATTTGACACTTAAAGTTGTTAATTGAAAATTATTAATAAATACTGAACAATTCTGATTTTAATTTGATGAACAGCAGCAGTTTTATCTGAATTTATAACTTATTTATTAATAATACCCACAAACAAATGTATCCTTTATTTGAATACATTTAAAACATAATTAAATCTGATCTATTTGGCTTAACAATTTACTGATGTTGCAGAGCTTTGTTCCAAATAAAAATATTGAATTTAATGAAATATTTGAAATATATTTGAAATTTATATATTTGGCCAAACAATTCTTTAAGAATATGCCACAATTTTGATTGGCCTTAATTTAAATATACACGAAATAAGTTTAAACGTATTTATTTAAAACATATTAGAAATTCAGCTATTTAGCCTAATAATTTGGCAGCTGTTGAAGATGCATCAATCATCGGAAACAATTCATCAAGGCAATTTGAAGCTTTTAATTTGCCAAATTGTTTGAGGTGATTTGCCGAAAATAATTTCCAGATACATAATTATGTAGGAGCACCACAAAAAGAAAAACCAGCCATAATGGCAGAACCATCGCCCCATTGGACTCATTAGTGTTTTGGCCTCCAGCCAGGACATTGACTGTATTCTGAAATTATCCCCAAGGTATAATAATAAAAGCACACACAATTTTTTTCACATTAGAGAGCTAGTCTATTGTAAAGATATATACATATATATATATATAAATATGTATATATGATAAGTATATGCATGTACAAGTTTTACTGCCTCCAGGCCTTGTCTTTGTCATTAGGAGGACTTTCCCACTCGCTTTCTTTGCTTCTGTTTCTTTTGTTGCTATTTATGCACAACTTTTCAATTTTATTTTTTTTTTCCGGGAGGCTTTTGTGAAATTTCAATTTTGTAAACTCATAAATCAAAATGTCTGCACAAACAAAGCCGCAACCAAAAAAAAAAAAAAAAGAAACAAAATAAAAGTGCGCAAGTGCGCCCAGTAATCGGCAATGAGCTGGGCCAATGTGGGCCCACAATTAAAGCCCTAGATTTAAAAGTGATTTCCAAAGTCGAGTGCTGAGTGCATTCGATGTCATTTCGAGTGATTAAACAATCACAAAGGGAATTTCAAAGCCTGCCACACACAAAACGTGTGGAAGGTTTGTTGTTGTTTGTTGCGGCAAGGTGGAACCGCGGGATTTGATTGACGCACAAACAAAAAAGTATTCACAAAAAAAAAGTGTGCCAAAAATAAAATTGGGGTTTTGTCAAAAGAATTTTTCATTCAAAGAAAATGGAAAATGTTTTATTAAATATTTCAACATCGATTTAAGAACTACAATTTCAAATCAATAATGTTTTCTTAAAAATTAAAATTATTATTCGTATAATCTTTTGTGTTTAATGCTCAAAAGTAAGAGGAAAGGTCGAATTATCGGTTATCAATCAAATACTTATCTTGAATAATCTACATGAGTAATTGCAATCTTAGAGTACTTAATTTTTCTTGCCGTGTAGCTGTGCTGGTTAACTTTCTAGCTCGCTAAACAAATACGACAAAACGCATGTGAAACTTAGCAGATTACTTGCGGATATAGAAAGCATCAATCTCTAAATGTCACCGATAACACACGCAAGACACACACACGCAGCACACGCAGCACACGCAGCACACACACACACACACCCACCCACTCACGTTTCTTTGTGAGGGGGAGTCCATGACATAAATTCATGTCAGCTTAAAAATAAATACATCAAGTTGCCTGTCGAGACGACAGCCCTTTAAAAAGTCGTTTTGCCACCAAATGAATTTCCAATTTGATGCAAATCACAAAATATTAAAAGGAACATATCGCAAAATAATTTCAACTGTATAAATTACTGATATACGTAGGTGGGGATTTGAAGATTGCTTATTAATTAATATGTTGAAAGGGTGGAATGTAACAAATGAAATTTATTGAGCTTCATGACGCAAACATTTCAATAACGAAAAAAAGAAGAGAAATGAGTGGAAAAAAGACACAAATACAAAGCGAGAAGCGATTTGGAAAGAGACGCAACAAGCAACACATACGATTGGGAAGGGAATTGATGAATGAGAAGCCTGTGAGAAAAGCGCTGATAAAAGCTAAGACTTTAAGCGATAATCAAAGCAAGAAGCTGATCAAGAGATGAAGCGAGAAGCAAGGGTCAATGGGGAGATTGGGAACAGCAACAAAGCGAGAAGCAAAGAAGGAGCTGAAAGCCGACGAGATAAGTAAATAAGTAAAATAAAGTAAGTTAAATAAAGTAAGTTAAAGCGAGAAGCAACGCAAAAACATGATCAATAAGTAAAGCACAAGAACAAGAAGCAAAGCGAGAAGCCAAAAAATGAGTTAAAAAGCAAAAACGGGTAAAAAGAGTCACAGGTGAAGAGGCAAAGGTTGAAAAAGAAAGAGCGAAAAGTTAAATGAGGAAAAGTAAAGCTTAAAGCGAGGAGAAAATTAAGTTACTTACTTACTTTTAGTTATTTTTTTAACAATAACAATTTATTGACATATTTTAAATGAATCTGTTATTATATGTAGCAATTTATTGCGATGGGAGTAATTAAATGAAGCAAATGTGTTAAGTAAGGTAAATATTTAGTTAACATTGCATCAAAGCCAGAACCAATTACATTTTTAACACTAATTAAATTTATTTATTTATTAAATTTGGTATTTGCATATAACAATACACAATGGTAATATTAATTTACGATTTGCTGACACACGTTTTGACGACTGAATATTGGTCGATTTTAAAACCCAAATATGATGGCCAAATAATAATGAAATTATTTGTGCCAAACAAACATAAATCCACTTTATGCATATTTTGGAGTGCATGCGCGGTTGAGCAGAGCAGGGGTAGCTGAGGGGAGAGAGGGGAGGAAAGAAACGAGATGCAATTATGCAGCAATTATGGAACGGGGAAAAACATTTATGCCCCCCCCCAAATTCCCCCGCACAGACGAGTGTTTGGTGCTATGCAATAAAAATGGAAATTTATTCGTTGCCCACTTGAGTGCTGAGAGCGAGAAGAGCAGAGAAGCGAGGAGAAGCACAAAGTCATTGTGTGACTGCCAGACAAACGGACAGCTGGACAGACGGGCAGACAGACAGCCACATTTACTAATGATTAAATCGATAGCTGTTGCTGTGCCTTGCAGCTGTATCTATGGCTGTATCTGTGTCGTGTCTGTATCTGTATCTGTATCTGGGCATCGCTCTAGCTTATATTGTTATCCACCTGCCATGGGCGTAGCTAGGATGTCGGCTGTGGGAGGATCAGGTTATTTTAAAGTTACTTAATATCATTCAGATACAAATATTTTCTATATATATATTGTTATGCAATTTTAATGTTGTCCTTTTACAAACTCCGGAATCTTTAATTTATTTAATTATTCACTCATTTAATATCGATTAATATAAACTTTTGGATAAATGTTGACTATTAAATACAAGAAGAAATACATTTTTTTTAATTTGAATTTTGAATTGCACATAAAATCTTAACTAATTTATTTATTTTATTTATAGAAAAAAATACAAGAAATAATCATAAGTTAGCTAAAAATATAAATTAATATTTATGCAGCTCATAATTAATATTAAATTAATATTTGATAGAAAGAATAAAATCTCTAATTATAAAATTGATATTTAAACAAGGAGTTTAAAATGGAGTTCTTAATAATATATATTTAAATAATGATTATTTTTAAATATTTATTTGGAGTTTACTTGCAAACGACTTCTATAGAAGCTGTCGTGATGAAAATGAAACAAATTTGTTCCAACACTTCTTCAGCAACTGGGGAGAAGGTCGCAATTTCTTGATACTCCCTTCTTATAGACATAACGTAACTAGGAACTAGCTATGGAAGGAAAACTGAAGACCATAAAGTCCATTAAGGAGGCAATAGTTCCCCTAAAAGTCGCCCTTTAACATTTGTTAAGTGACATAGAAAATAATTAATGTCGAAGAATTAAATAAATCCAAAGAAATAATGATTTACTTTACGCAATTTGTCACAATCTTATAAAAAGAAAATCAGAGAAAATTGCTTGCCTAAATAACTTTTTTCTGAACCCCCACCCCCCTAAACGGACTACACCCATGCTGTCTGTGCCTTGTGGTGTTGGCCTCGATATCTTGGCCATTTGTCTGAATGGAGGAGGCTTGCGCCTGTCAATTCTCAAGATGCGTCTGATAAATGCGCTGCAATTTGTTTGCCAGGCAAATTTGTTTGTCAATTTGGTTTTTTTTTTTGGCTTTTTTTTTATGCTTGAAGTTCAATAAGCCAAATGAGCACCGCGTAAACAATGAGTCCGAAATATGTTGCGGAGCACGCACCACAAAATCAATAAACCACTAAACATGTTGCTCTTACACACATTTGTGAGCACTTTTTTGTTTTGCACTGCGTCTAACCACACTTGAATAATTTAAAAAATATGCAAATTGTATGGCTGGCGAAATCCCTTTTCTTTTCTTTGTTTTTTTTTTTTGTTTCATAAATTTATGAGTATAAAATAAAATTTAAGACAAGCCGTCGGCAAATGTGACAATTTGATTATTTTATGTCAAATGACAAACACATCGGTCTCGGTGTCGGTGTTGGTGTCGGTTTCGGTTTGTTTCTTTTATGCATTTTTTATGAAACCAACACATGCGGGGGGAGGGAGGCAGGGTGAAATTTGGGGCAACAAACAACAAATAAGTTTGAAAAATATTTGCTTTGTCGACAATGCGATATTTTTGTTTAGCTGCAACTAACAGGAATAGAAGAAATTGTGTGCCTGTTTTTTTTTTACTGCGAGCAATGCGGCGTATGCGCAACTTTTGCTAATAGACGTGGCTGCTTTAAAATCAAAGCCCCACAGCAACTAGTTGCGACTCTGATGGCGCAACAATTTATAATGATGAATGAAAGTAGGTCAAACAATAAGTTAGGAAAGCCTGTAGTGAAAAAGTTTTTAATTGCTTAATGATATTATTATTTTTTAGCGGTCAATATAAATGTGTGAACACAAATCGCGTGATTTGAGGTGTTTAGTGAAATACTTTAAATTTGGAGTATGAATTTACTTCATTTACTGATTGAATAGTGTCACATTGGTCAGTGAGTGCACAAGCTTGGCTGGACTGGGTTGATTTGGTTATTTGAAGACCTAAGTTGCCTTGTGAATACAAGCAGAAAATAGAAACATGAACTGAAGATCAAATAAAAAAGAATCACGACTTGGTTAAAGATTCAAACTGAAAAATGCTTCAGGCAGACTAATTGAATTTATTTTTGCTTTTATTAAAAGATAGATACAGAATAGGTCGATAAGCTTTTAGTTGAATGCTGTGCACAGTTTTTAGATATAAAACAATTTTGAACTCACACCACTTCGAAATATTGTTATTTATTATATATATCATTATAAATTCATACAGCAAGAATATTGTATTATTGGAGCTGATTCATGTCTCGCTTTAACTCAATATTAAAAAACATTCTTTCGTGTTTCCATAGCAGTAATAAAAATGGGACACTTTTTTCTTTAGTCTCAAATTTAATTAAATTTTACAAAATATTTCTTTTTAAAGGTAATCCAGCAAAAGTAATCTGCGTTTTATGATTGGGCTTAAGGTAAATCAAAGTTGTGTGGGTTGTTTAAGTAAATCATGGATTTAAGAAAAACCAGTTTTGGATGAAAGTATTAAATTGAAGCTATATTTAATAAACCAGTTTAATTTCCGATTTCTAATTACGATTCGCCAAAGAATAAAAGCTTCAACAGTTAAATAAACATTTGAGTATAATTCTTTGAGGGATATATTAAGTTCTTTTGCCACTGCCCAGAAATTACAATTCTTGAGCTAAAAAACTTGTTGTTGTATGGAAATGCTGGAGAATTAAAACTGTGCTAATCGTGGCTTAAATGGGTCCTGTGGGGGTGTTTTTCTACCCTGCTAACAGCTCTCTTAAGCCATCCTAAGCTTCCTCTAAGCATTACATATATTTAGTAATTTTTCTAAATGGAATCAAATTAAAAATAAGATATAATAAATAAATAATAATAATAATACTAAATAACAATAATAATTTATAAATAAATAGAAATTATAATGAGCAAATAATATGCAAATCAGAATCCCTTCAATACAGCAAAAACTATTCACCATAATTCAAAGGACTTCCTCCCTTTCTAGCCCCAACTCGCTCTCAACAATATGCATCGTAATAATAATAAACAAAGCAAATTGATAAATAATTCAAATTTTCAACGGATCTTATCACTTATTGTGTGGTTTGAACGAGTAATTCAAATATGCATTAGCCGAATATTGAAACACATTGCGTATACGCCTCGTCTATCAGCTAATATGCATTCTCTGTTGTATATTGTTGCATTAGGGCCTAAGCCGATTTGTGCTTTTGTTTTAACTGTTGCCAAGTGATGTGCACACAATAACCATTTTGCAATTTGCAGCCTCAAATTGATAACATAATCAGACAATAAGTTAATCAAACAATGGCAAGTTAGACGAATGTGTTTTGAGCCCTAACGTCTGATTTATTTTGATTGCTTTTGGCACTCAGCAATGATTTATTAGCGCTGGTGGCACGCCCACAAATCAGAGGCAACAAAGCGCCTTAAATTGCTTGGCTTGCCTATTGTCCAAAATAAGAAGACTTCTAATGGCTTTTACACTCAAAAATAAACCAATAATTAACTTTTATTCAAATTATATATTCCTTTTTACAAGCCAGAATTTTGTGATAAATTATAAATTTATTTAGACCATCACAAGTTGGAAGTCTCTAGTCGAGAGAACTCGATTAATAGATTAACCCTGAACCGAAAGATTTTCACAGTTGATCAATATTATGTCAAGGTATATAAAGTCCCAATTATCGATATTTATCGATAGACGCGAAGCAGCGAAAATCATCGTTAGAATGAAAACAAAACTTGATCTGCTTTTAGATTCGTCAACTTACATGCCAAATTTAAAGTCTCTAGCTTTTATAGTCTCTGCGATCGTCTAGCTTATACAGACAGACAGAGGGATATGGCTAAATAGACCCTTCTATTGATGATGATCAATAATATATGTAATTTATGTGATCGGAGATACTTTCCTATGCAGTTCAGTTCTTCAATTGTCGCTTTTCTTTGCGCTTTTTCAATTGGTTCAGGTCATTAAATGCTCTACTCTATGTAAGAATGCTCCCACCTCTTCGTGTAAAATCGATTGATTTTAAAAGCAAGAATGCTTTATAAATATTTAAAAATATTCAAAGTGAAAGTAAGCAAAGACTGAGTACTGGAATGATGCTGAAGCATATTTAACCACAAGAAATCGTTAGGAATTCTAGGCTTACTTCAAGTGTAGACCTAAGTGTGTGTGTGCCATTAGGGGCAAGTGCAAAGTTCGCATTGCCATCTCATCGATTTTCACATTAATTAAGCACTAATTACATGCACAGCATCCATCCCCTACAATCGCGTCCTATAATGAACTAAGCAAATTAAATAAATAAATTTGCTTTGTTTGCCGGCTGAAAGTTGCCCAAGCATAGATTGGGCTGTGTGTGTGTGTGTGTGTGGTTGTGTGTGTGTGTGTGTTAACACGCGCACATGACATGATTAATTAAAACGCCTGTCTCTCTCTGACACACCTTAATAAAGTGCACCCCAAAAATTAAGTCATCTACATGGCAGCTGGCTGAATAAGCCGCAAATGTAAACGCCCCGAAATATATCAGCAAAATTATTTGGCTTTCAACCAAAAGTTCTTGTCGTGAACTTTGTGACTTACTTTCCCCCTCCCTTCTTCACATACATTCTTTGCTTGCTTGCTTGCCACTTTATTTTACGTTTAACACACCTGCCACAATTTACATTTAAGTGGCAATTACATGTGCCACACACATTCGCACAGAATCAAACAAAGAGCTTATCCAGCCAGACTGCATTTCCAGGCTAAGCCAAATGCTATAAATAAACCTTTTAAAACAGTAAGTCAAATATATATGCAAAAAAGGGGAAAAAGTAAAGAAAAAGGCAGCCGCAAAAAGTGAACTAAAAAACGGAATGCTTGAAAGAAAATGTAAAATGCCGCAAAACTTAACATAGATGCAAATTGAAAATTTCTTTACATATTTAATGGAGTCCACATTTTTAAAATGGCTTAAAACATACTAATTAAAAATGACAACTGAAGTAACAAATTAAAGTATATATAACGAAAAATATATATTTAAAATAATACTTAAGGCCTACCAAAAAAAATTCATTATATAAATTACTAAGAAATTTAATAAATATTACATTTAAAACTTGAAACTTAATCAAAAATAAAAAATAAATTTACATTAAATGGGATCATTCAAATGTAAAACAGTCAAATATTTAGTGCGAGGATTGCAGAAACCCAGAAAAATCTAAGCAAGCCAAAATTTGTCAATTTAGTAACTTAGTAGTTATTAAGGTAAGAGGAAGGGAGAGAGAAAGATAATGAGTGAAAGAGAAAGTAAAGCAAAGATAAGCAAAATTTGTCAAAGTTGTGGAATGAGACACATTTACCACAATTAAACACGCTCAGAGATTTCACGCAGATTTGTTAAAATTGAAAATTTTAATTAAGGGATGAAAGAGTGCCGCCGAGAGTACGTGAAATAAGGCATTGCAAGTTTGTGCAAAGCGTAATCAGCTGTGCATGAGGGCAATAGAAAGGTCTAAGGCTAAGTTCCCAGTAACTCTACTAATGATGAAACATATTATTACTTTCCACGATAGGCGCATCTTTTTTGTATGTGCCTCTAGCCATAAGCATTATGCTGATAATGTAAATGTACACAACTGAATTGTAATGTCAGATTGTAAGCTATAGTTAAAATACAAAAGATAAATCCTTCAGAAATTGTATCTATGCGAAAAGTTTTCAACTTAACGCACAAGTCACAAAACATATTTTGAAAACTCAGCTCTGCAAATTATTATTATTAAGTACAACACAAAACACAACAGTTCTAATGAAAAGTTATTACCAAAAGTTTTTCACTTTAGCGATAATTTAGCCAATCTCACGTTAATGGAATCGCGAAACGTAAAGAATACTGGACGTTCATTGGACATGAAATCCGATTATAAGTCTACACTTAAATATTATATAAACTAAAGAGTTTATGTAATTAGAATTATGTAATTAAAGCTAATAATTCATAAACACTTTTTGTAGAAGCTAATGTTTTGAATGTCATTTTTTAAATACTTTTATTCAGTTACTCAGAAATTCAGGTTAGATGGTTAGTAGGAAATCCTATAAGGTTTACTGATGTGATGTCATTATAAGCGACATTGTTTTGCATTTTATTCAGAAATTGTCTGATCTCCTCTTTGATTGCCACTCGCTCCAACTTCTCGGGAAACGTATTCAGGATTCTTTAAAAAATTCCGAAGTCTGGCAAATAGTTCAGTGAAGAATTGGGAATGTTGGCACATATTCAGGCAATGATTCTATGTAGCATTAGAAGCATTAGCTTTTAATATCATCTGAATGAAACTAAAAATTGCAAAAGTTTTCGAGAACTTTATCCAGCGTCTCATAAAAAGTTTAACATAATTATAGGCATTAAAGTTGTGTGTAGTAGCCTGTCCAAATAAATTAATCAAAAACTTATTTTTACTACTTTTGCCCGGGCACACCCTGACGGAATATGCAAATTTCAAACTCAAAATTAGATACAAACATCAAATAAAATGTTGAATATATATAAAATGTATATACAATTTGTGGGCTTTTGACGCAACTTTAGTTTGCCAAACTTTGCCAAAAATGTCTGCCAACTTAGTTAATAAAGTACAAAATGTAATGCTTTAAGCATGTTGATTTCAGGTGCAAATTTCATTTAAATACTATTTATTTGGAAAATATTCAGCGACCCATAAAAGTAGGCAACGTTTTATTTTGTTACTTGAACTTTAAAAACCTTTTTAAGCATTTGAAGACTTAATACACTTGAATTAAAACTCATTCAGACAGAGAAAAGCAGAAAATTTACGATGAAAAGCGACAATGACAAGTTTGATTAGCCAGACGACTTCTTCTTGTAAAAAACCTTTACACAGAGAAAAAATTAAAGCAAGTATCAAGCATCTACTTAATGTAAGTTCAAATCAAGTGGTAGAAATCGAACAAAAATCTTTAAAACAAAAAAATTAAAACAAAACATCCTTGAATTAAATTTATTGTCTTCTTAGATAGAGTATTTAATAAAGTTTTTTGCTTTCTGACTTCTCATTTTCATTACTTTTTTAAGCATTTTAGTTACTTGAATCAAGTTTTTTACCTTGTTTCACCCCATTTACATTCCAATTTTTGAAGAATATATTCTTTATTAGATATTGTAGATCCTTGAATCACTTTTTGTTTTTCTTTCTTACTAATAATTTTTATTACCATTTTTAGAATTTATTTTTTTGATTACAGTTGGTAGAAAATTGAATCAAGGTTTTAGTCTTCTTAAATTCCATTGGACTTTGAGATTATAGTTCCTTTAACTAAGTTTTTGTATTCTTTCTTATCATTTTCATTTCCATTTTTATTAACATTTTCTTGCTTAGCGATTTTAGATCCTTAAATATAACTTCTCATTTTCATTTCAAATTTTAAAAACCGTCTTATTCTTAACAAAACATTGCAGATTTTGGATATGCCTTAATATTCTCAAGTTAATATTTTCCCACTTTAAAAAATCCAGATTCTGTTTCAGCATTGTTGCTTGTGCATAGTTTTTTCACTGTGTATTTCAACATAAAAGATATGAAATAAATGTTTGTTGTAGTGGAAACGGTAAATGTGAAAACTGTGGAAATGCCAAAAGCAAAATATAATACAAATAAATAAAAAGTACAAGAAGAAAACCAGAAGAAGAATAACTGAAGTCCCTTTCTCGCTCCGTGAGGAAGGACAATGCGAAGAACACACGAAAAAAAAATATATATATATGTGAAAAAAAAAATGCAAGCCTCAAATGATTTTAATCAGAGCGAAAGACAGAAAGCCACAGATGATGATAAATATAAAAAACAACAATAAAAAAGGGAGACACACAGAAAGTACGGCAAATGCTATGCAAATACAAAAGGCAGCCAAGCTGCCCGTTATATGTATATAATATTGAGGGCCATAACTTGCCATAAAACAACTGTTCCAAGGCAGTCATGAATATTAAGTAATACGCACACACCCACACACACGCACACTCACACACTCACACACACGCACACTCGCACACACACACAAAAAGTTTCTCAATGAAAAGAGGCAGCAAATTAAAAAGTTTTCACTTGCCTTGCGTTCGCACTAATTGTTTGCTAAGTGTTGCAAAAGGCTGAAAATTAACATATCACAGCATGCGTGCAGTAGTCAACAACAAAGACGCGCCAAAAAACCAAGAAACGCACGCGTGCGAAAACGTTTTCCGTTTTACGTTAAAAGCCGGCGCGTAAAGAAGACACACACAGACACACTCGCAGACACACACACACACACACACAAACACACAAACACACAGCGAGTGAGCTGAAGTAAGCGATTGTGCGAGGCGTTTGTGCCACGGCAAAGGACATCTGCGTTATGCGCGACCCAAAACAAAGTTTCAGTGTTTCACAGCGACAGCAGCAGCAGCAGCTGTTCGGCTAAAAATACGAACCAACTTCGGCTAACATTACTGTGCTTGTGTGTGTGTGCGTGTGTGTGTCCGCAACTGTTGCTCTTTTTCAAGTTTATTGGCTCACAAGTGTCAAGGGAAGTACGTATTAATGGCAACGTGTTGCAAGAGCCAAATGTCTGTTTGTGTACGTGAAATAGTAGTAGATGTAGCAAATTGTAGCAGGCAACTGCAGTAAATGACCTCCATTAAGCAGCGTTGCCAGACTGTTGAACTTTTAGCATAGATTACTTAATGTGTGTTGGGATTTAAGGCATTAGTTGGGAAAGAGATTAGGAAAAAAAAGAGCAAAACTATCAATAATTTAATATGTAACTTTGCTTAAAATTACAAATATTTTCCTAAATTATCAGTGAGAATTTAATTTATAATAATATTTGTAACATTATTATTAAAGATAATAAATAATAACAAACATTACCAGTTTTTTAAGTTTACTGTTTTTTCTAAGCTCCATTTTCATTCCCAGTTATTACCAATAATTTCGTGAAGTGTTCCCTATATAGTTGTGCATTTTTAAATAACGACAATAAAATGAATAAAATTGTCAAAGTTTCTCCTCTCACAATATATTTAATTTAATATGAATATCTTATAGAAATAATAATTTTTTCCATGCTTTAAATTTTGCATAGCACAATAACTACGAAGCCCGGGCATAAAAAGGTATATCTGTAGTACATTCATGCCATCTTCAGTTTTTTATGATTTAAATATAAATCTATAAATATACAAATACAAATATCGTCTTGTTTGGTTCTTTTCCTTGAACATTTAAAACTTAAGTGTTTATATAAATATATATATATAGAATTATATTTTCTACCCTTTTCACCAAACACTTGACTGTTTTCAGTGTTTTTTTTGCCGTTGTTATGGGTGCCAGAAAGTTAAGGAACTCAAAAAACACACAGCAATTGCAGCTCATCGTAAAAAAAAATGTGAACAGATAAAACTATGGCAACGAGCATATGTAAAACACACACACACACACACAAACACACACTCGCACACAACTAAATAAATACACAGCTACAAATATATTCGTTTCATGCAAATTCGCAATAGTAGTAGAATTGACTCCCAAGGCAACTGTAATTCTGCTCCTTTTGTGTGTGCTTGTGTGTGTGTCTTTGTGTGTGGCAATTCAATAAGTTGTAATTTTCTTGGTGTTTTATGCGACGACAACAAAACGGGAAATTGAAGATGAAAGCCAAACAGATAGGGGCAAAAACAACACCTTTAACGCACACAATACTCGGAGCACTTTCCCCCCCTCCCCACCATCCACCCCCTTGCCCTTTGCATTGTTCAAAAATTGCGCGACAGTGTGGAAAATGGGAAAAATGTGCAAATGAATTTCGATGCCTATTTTCTTTAAGGTAATTTTAATTAGGAGTTGAGCAAATTTTACCATACCAATTTATAGCTGTAAATATTCACATTTGATCCACTTTTGTTTTTTTTTAGGTTTTTCCTTTTTTTTTTTGTAATAATTGCACGTGGCTTTGGCTATGCGAAAAGCTTAGCCAATATATTTTTTATTGCATACAAAAATGGGATTATAATAAAAACGAAACGGATACTTAAAAAGCAAACGCGACTTTTACAACACTGTAGCACGCACAGGACGCGCACCACGTTGTTCACTCGACAACAACCATCCAGGCACTGAAGAAACGCTGCGTCCAACAAAGCGCAGCAGGTCCTGGTCCACACACACATACATACATACAAACAGTAGCTGCACAACTGAGCAGGTAAAGCAGCAGCAGTAGCAGCGCAGCAGCAGCGACGGCTTTGTCTGGGCCGCCACATAGGTGAGAGCAGAGCAGCGGCAGTTAACTGTTGCTCCACACACAGAGAGAGAGAGAGCGAGAGCGAGAGCGTGCGAGTGAGAGCGAGTGCCGATATGTTTTATGTGAGAGCGAGTGCCAGTGTTGTCGTGCGGCACGCGCACACTCCAAAACTGTTGCGCCTGGGACGTTTATCGTCACAATGTTCATTATATTAAGCGTAAAAGCTTTGCGTGACATAGTTTTTGTTGTTGTTTTTTTTTTTACTTTTTAGTAAGCTTTTACGCCACAATGCTCAGCACTCTTTGCTCTGTGTGAGTGTGTGTGTGGGCGTTTGTTTATGTTTTCTTCGCCAAGAGCATGTGCTTCACACACACACACACACTCTCGCACACTTGAGGCAAACTTTTTGTTTGGCGTGCCTGAAAAATGGCGTCGCTTGACCTCAGTCTTGAAACGCCTTTATCTATGTGTGTGTGCGTGTGAGTGTGTGAGTGTGTGTGTCTTTGTCTGGCTTTGTGCCTGTTTGCCTTTTGTGTTTCTAGGCCGCAAAACGAATGAGTTAATTTTATGTTAGACACAAATATAAAATAAGGCTCATTTCTCACTTCTCGCTTCTTTTGTTCGCTTAAAATGAACAGCCATAAATGAAAATAAAAAGGAGATAAAATAAAATACAAAAAATAAATAAAGACAAATAAAAAGGGGAATAAGGAAGAACTGAGTTAATAGCAGCGCAATCAAGTTTAAAGAGAGTAGTAAAGAATTCTGATGCCGATTCATTGCGCGGCTTTATAAGCCAAAAAGGCCTCCAACCCAAATAATTAGCATATTTTGGCCGAGGCTATGCAAACAATGCTGCAACAACAGCAACAACAACAACTACAACTTCAACTTCAACAACAAGAACAAGCAACAAGCAAAGCGCCTTCAAATGCAAAACAATTAATTGAAGCGAACCAAAAAACGAAAGTGCGGCCCAAAAAGTACAGTGCTGCCAGACTGCCAGAAGATTCAATTAACCATTAAGTGTTGGCTAAAAAAGAATAACAGTAAAAATAAAATAAATTAATAATAGTTATTAAAATCAAAATAATAATAATGACAACAATAGTAATAACAAAGTAATAATCATAATAATAATAGTAATTACAATAATAATATTAATATTAGTAATTATAATAATATTTAATGATATCTAAAAATCATATCTCAAAGTTGTCCAGTATTCGAAAATTTCGAATTATGAGCTTACCAATGTTAGCAGGATGTTAGCATCAATGAATCAAATCGCGAAATCCTAAATCGTTCTCTAAATTTAATTTATATCGATATCCGAAGGATATCAGTAATCCGCCTTCCAAATCTGGTGACTTTATCGATATGCACTTATCGCTGTTATCGATTACCCAGCTTCCCAGTGGGCGTAGCATATAAAATTAAAGTCTCTCAGGCATCAGAGGTATGAAAAGTAATACTTAATAATAACATTAAATATTAGAATATATATATATACAGTTAGTATGTGTATAATCTTATTATACGTATATAAATAACTGCTAATTAATTGTAACTAAAATATTTAATAGTTAGCTCTTCAAATATAGATTTTAAATATATAAAAAATGTTTTTTTTGTGAAATCTATTATAATATTTCATTACTTTTATTATTATTATTCTTATTGGGTTGGCTTTATGCACTGCAACCCAGTTAGATCAATTGTTCGCCAATATTCACACACAATTAAGGCACATTTTTCATAAGGCATTGTCCCACTGTGCCTTTTGTGGCGACTGCTGAAATGGAAGGACGAGCTAAAGGAAATGGCAAACAAATTAAATTGTAATTAATCATTAGGCTGCTCCAGAAAAGCGGCAGCACGTGCTGAGAGCGGACTATGACAACCTCGGTCTGCCAGTAATATATATATTTGTATATATAGTATATGGTATATATGTGTGTGGCCAATTAATTACAGAACGCACAAGAGAGGCCAGATAAGAGCCAAATGGCATTTAAGAAATTAAGCCTGGCGCCAGTCACAAAATTCCTGGTTGCTGACAACCCCAAACAAAAAAAAATGAAAAAACGGTGTCAACAAGGCTTAACAATTAACACCCCAAAACGCTAAAAGGGCGGCACACACACACACACACACTCAACAACAACA
The DNA here is from genome assembly GCA_037043625.1 of Drosophila melanocephala. Taxonomy (NCBI): domain Eukaryota; kingdom Metazoa; phylum Arthropoda; class Insecta; order Diptera; family Drosophilidae; genus Drosophila; species Drosophila melanocephala. Next base: position 294,060 of record JBAMBD010000597.1, on the reverse strand, counting down.
CACACACACACACACACACACATATGCAGAGCGAGGCTAAAAATTAATTGCATTTTTTGGTAGCACTTTTGTTTAATTGTATGCGATTATAGCAATCCACATAAACGTTAAGTCAAATGCATTTAATCTCTTAATGGCTGACTGCGAGATACCCTACATTAGTATTGAAACAATTCTGATTATCAATTATGAGTTGAGTTCTTGTTTAAAAACATGTTTTTTTTTCAGGCCTGATGAGTTTTATAATCAGATTAAAATTATTTGACAATTAGTTGATAGATATAGTTTCTGATTAGGGTACGAATTCCTCGATTGAATTTTTTATGTTCTCTCAAAACTAGACTAATTAATAATTCAATAAAATATTGCAAATAAAATTTTCACAACCTTTCAAATAGTTGTCAGTTTTTATACCATACAAATTTAATTACCAGCTAGGCTAGCTAGCTACTCAAATATTCTCTTAATAATAATGGTTATTAGTTAAATAAATAGTTTTTACCATTACTAACGGAACGACTTGTGTCTTTAATTAAATTCAAATTTAACAAAGGATATGCTATATTTAAATATGGAAAAAATATAATAATTGATAGAAATTCGAGGAATTCACAAGCGAAGAATGGGTTCAAATTTTAACTAGGGACTAGGGACTCAAAGGCTAGGAAGTATCATTACATATATTAACAAACGATATTTATTTATTTATAGGACAGAGGCACAATAGATCTACAAGATAATATATTAAGAATAAATTTGTCAACATTTTAAATTTGCAAACACGACTTTCACTAGGGAATAAAATGAAAAAGTTTCTTACAATTTCTTTCTAGAGTAAAAACTGTTATTTAAGCCCTGGTCGAACTTTTCCGGCTATCCGAAAAATCCAAGATAATTATACAATGATAAACACCAATTCACAATTTGTCGATTGGCATAAAAGCAAAATAAAATTAAAATATATGGCAGCATTGCCAGCGTGTTGCACAACGGGAAGATTGGAAAGTGTAAGCGGACATTTTTCCAATTCTCTCTTCTCATTTTTACAGCCAATCAAAATTCGCTAAACGTAAAGTGCTTTGATGATCGGGCAAGAGAGTGAGAGAGAGAGAGAGAGAGAGAGAGTCATAAGCAGTAACTCAAGCTTAAAGCTTGCCATGCAAACCTTAAGCTAAAATAACGGTTTCTGTGCTTTACTCATCTGATATTTATATTGGACATTTCGCTTGGAAAATTGCATGCTTAAAGCGATTAACGTTTTTTACTTCATCAGAAAGTGTATGTTTATTATTTATGATTAAGGCGAAACTCTCATGGAAATCCCAGTAACTGAGAGGAATACGAATAAAAAACACATATTAGCCAAGAACACGCGCCAAAATTGGCTCACTTTAATATGCTGTACACACACACACACAAACACACACACACACACAAACACACACACACACACATAAACAGCACGAAAACATTTGTTCGAATTTGGTGAGAAGCTGGATATGGTTTGGGGCAATAACAACAACAACAATAACAACCCCATCGGGGAATTTGGTGTGTGTGTCCCTATGTGTGTGTGTGTGTGTATGTGTGTGCGTGGATGAGTTCTTCTTACTTGTTACACGTTTGTGCCACCATTATTTCTTTCATTTACTCGATTTTCCCTTAATGTTGTTTGCTCGAGTGCCGTTATCATTTGTCGGTATATTCCCACCATATGTGTGCCTACACTCAGAGAAATTTCCTAATACAATTGTGATTACAAACCTTATGGAATTTGAGTACAATTTACTCATGCCTAATTTTAAATAAGTACAAAATTTTCTTTCTCTTAATATCGAAAGTTAATCTTATTTAAATAAAAATATTTTAAGTTTAGATCAAGTTGAAAAGGTTAATTTAAAGAATTTTTCTACTTAAGGAAGGTCCTACTTCTGAATTTATGAGATTCAAGTTCTAATTTAGGCTGATATATATTTTATTTTTCATATCCCTTTTTTTCGAGTGTATATTTAAGCGGGTAACTTAACACGCGCATGGTGCACTTCTCCACCCCTTCTCCTGCTCCTCCTCCTTGGTGTTCGGTTTATTCAATGTGCTCCATTGGCTGTCCCAATGCCCTACGATCTCAACACAAGCACACACACACAAAACGGAAAAAGGTGCTGAATTAACAGTTATTCTTCTTCTTCTTCTTGCGTTCCCAAGTTTACAGTTAAGCGTCTTGTCAACAAATAAAATAAAGCTTTCTCAGGCACACCAAGTACGCCATACTCTTCCAAATTTTACTTTAAAACTGGGAGAGCCGGCTATATACGCAACTGTTACTCTGTTACTCTTGCTGTTAATTTTATACACGTTACACACTTCATCTGAAAATCTAAACATCCCTTTAAAGGGTATTTTAAATGTTGCCCATAATCCAAGTTGAGCACACAACAAGTGCAAATTGACCTCACTTTGCGTAATTGTATTGAGATATTAATATTAATATTTATTTATTTTTTTAACATAAAAAACAACAATAGCGCTTGATTAACTTATGCATTTGCTTAATCCAACTAGAATTGAAGAAAAACAACTTAGAATGATGCCCATAATTTGAAATAAACAACAGTTATTTGTAAACTGACCTTACTTCACAATTATGTTTATGTCTCAATTTTAAATATAGTTCAGCGTTCATGAAGTTTTTAAAGTTTTATGTTTAGTTCGAAATAAATGGAATTTACTATTAATAACAAATACACCCGCAATGGATCAAATGAATAGAATTTTGTTATTTCCAATTAAAATAAATTTGAAATGGCAGCACTGCCGGCAGCGTTGCCATCCGACCGCAAAAATAATGCATGCCATTCGCCACGCAACGTAAACACAACGTCAACAAAAACACTGACTAACAACGCATATTACAAATATACGTAAATATATATAAATATGTGTATATGTGTATGTAGCGAGAAATAAAAGCAAACGTAATTCCAAAAATAAAGTGGTCACCCATTTAAACGAATCAACGGCGGCCACACAAAAGCAACGACGACAGTTGCCACACTGCACTTGCAGTCGTCAACGGGTCAACAACAAATAGCAGAACAGTATATCAATAAAAAAAAACAGCAACCGCAGCAGCAAAAGAAGCCACATAAAAACTTTGTTATAAATAGTAGAGAAGAGAGTTAAATTTGTTGCCTTTGGGGGTAGCTGTGAATTAGTTGTGGGCATGTCCTATTTTATGCACAGTGCCAGCAGCGATTTGGTTAATCTCAATGTGGGCGGTCAACGGTGAGTTCTTACCAATAACTAACGGTAACTAAAGCTTTGCTCTGATGACGCATGCGGAAAAACTGCATATTATTTCCAAATATTCATTTCCAATAATTCCCATGCAGCTTCTCGACGTCACGACAGACGCTTACGTGGATACCGGATACGTTTTTCACAGCGCTGCTGAGCGGAAGGATTTCCAGTTTGCGCGATGAACACAATGCGATTTTCATTGATCGCGATCCGACCTTGTTTTCAATAATCCTCAATTATTTGCGCACCAAAGATATTGATATCAAAAATTGTGAAATTCGTGCGCTGCGACATGAGGCGGAATATTATGGAATAACACCGTTAACCAAGCGACTGACGCTGTGCGAGGATCTCAATCATTCCGCCTGCGGCGATGTGCTCTTCTACGGTTTTCTGGCGGCGCCAGCAATGCCACCAAATGACGCACTGCCCCAGCAGCAGCAGCAACAACAGCAGCAGCAACAGCAGACTCCGCTGGATGTGGAAGCCAGCACGTCCGGTGGCGGCGGCGCACGTCCTGGTTCCATGGTGCGTGTGCCGGAATCCTCGTCGCGACATTCGAGAAACTCGTCTTGGGATTTGCGTTGTGGACGCGTGGCTGGTAGTGGCGCCTCCACTTCGACAGCAGCTGGCACAGCTGGTGCCGCTTGGACAGCGGCTGGCGGACATTCCCGGAATGCTTCGCTCGATTTTATGCGCCACTCGCGCAACTCATCGGCGGATCTGAACAAGGTCATCAGGAATGAGGTGGGTCTGGTGTTCAGTCCCACGCAGTGCTCGAATTGGACGCCACCGTTGCGGGTGCAGCTGATCAAGGCGCATCAGAATTGGATCGCAGTGGCCTATGCACATTTTGTGACCTGTTATCGTGTCAAGGATTCGAATGGCTGGCAACAGGTGTTCACCTCGCCGCACATTGAGGCAGCGATTGAGCGGATTGCCATCAATTCGAAGGTGAACACTTCGACGGCAGAGCCGATGCCCAGCAAAATGATTGCCATCTCGTATGGCAGCCAGATCCGTTTGTGGAGCATCCAGGAGGGCGGCAACAAATCCGACATTGGCACCTTCAATCTGCATGTGCGCGTCGAGTACCTGTTCTTCATTGGCAGCCAACTCGTCGCGTTGTCCTCCTCCGGCAAGATTGGCGTCTGGCATGCGATGACCCAACACTGGCAGATTCAGGATCTGGTGCCGGTTTTGTCCTTCGATTCAGCGGGCTCTTTCCTTTTGCTGGGCTGCAATAATGGTTCCATCTATTACATCGGTAAGTAATTTAATCAATATAATTATATATTTATTATATAATAAATTTAATTTAAAATGGGAAAGTTGATCAAGCATAAAAATACATGCTTGATCAGCATTAAAGGATACCTTAAAAAAAAGCTAATCTCAGCTAATTCTACAAATTTAGCTTACATTATTATTTCTAAAAACAAGAAATGCTTTCTAGTTTTCAGTGCAATTTTCTAAAATTCTTGTTTCTGATTGTAGTCTCCAAATTTGATATATAAGTTTATAAACTATAAAAATTGCATTCAGATTGAATTAGGAACGCAGATGCTGAACAAATTGTACTTTTTGCCTAGAACAAAATTATATATATATATATATATATATGTATATTTATTTATTTATATAGAAATACGAAAACTTAGAGCTAATAGCAAGTTTGTAGCTGTGACTGCTGAGACAAGCTGTGTCTTCTATTCAATTGTATGAGCTCTACGAGCGTACTGTATTCGAGAGTATATAGAATCAACAGATATACAAATTTTTAACGATTTCTCCACACCGATTTCAAAGCGCCTATTTTTAAAAATGCATCAGAAAAACAGATATAAAAATCATACTTAAAAATGCTAATTTCAGACAATTTTCATTTACAATTTCAAATTTGTTTCTATTGTTTTTTGTTTTTTGTTTATTTTTTTTTGTATAGACATGCAAAAGTTTCCGCTGCGCATGAAGGACAACGATTTGCTGGTCACGGAGCTATACAAGGATATAAACATGGATCCCATAACGGCGATATCCGTTTATCTGACGCCAAAAACATCGAGCATCAGCGGCAACTGGATTGAGATTGCCTATGGCACCAAATCGGGAGCTGTGCGCATCATTGTGCAGCATCCGGAAACGGCTGGACATGGTCCACATCTATTCGAGACATTCTTTGTGCACCAGAGTCCAATTACCAAGGTGAGATTATTTTTATATATAGATATAAAAACTTTAATAATACGTCTCGAGAATCATGTAAACAAATTAGTCAAACAAATCAGATATAACAACTAGGAATGCCTTTATCCCAGCTATGAAATATATTATAGTTTTATTAAAAAATGTCCCTTTAAAAAGTTTTGCACACCCAAATGTGAGCAGGAGCACTTGCGCTCAATATGAGAACATAGATTCGACTATAACTTGTGAAATTCTTATTCGATCTTGATGAGATTAGTTTAGTTTGTCTAAAAAAGATGGCAATATATATTTGAAGTAGATATGTATCGATATTTGCGAAACAGTGGCAGTTATCGCTAAAATTAAATAAAAGTGATTTGGAAAATGTTAAAAAAATGCTTAAAATATAATTCAAAAGTGATGAAAATTTTATTTAAACGCAGCAATTAATACTGAAGATAAGTAAACATTAAAAGTAGGCAAAGCTATAACATTTATTGCATTATTATTGTATTTAAAAGTCACACAAATTATAATTAAAAATTGGAATTTCAATAAATTTGAGTAGCCTTCAATCTGAAAATAAGCAATTAATTCAAATATATTTCAAATTAATTTATTACATTTAAAAATGCGACAAAAATGAAATGAATTTCTGTATTTTTCAGGTGATGCTGTCGGAGAAGTTTCTGGTGTCGGTGTGCAGTGAGTATCATCACGTGCGCACCTGGAGCCTGACACGATTCCGGGGCATGCTGTCCACGCAGCCCGGCTCCACGCCGGAGGCATCCTTCAAGATAGTCTCACTGGAGGCGACCGACAGCAATTACAGCTATGCAGCCGGCAATGAGTTCGGACCCTATGGCGACTACGATGACATGATCTTTGTACAAAAGGTGGTGCCCGAAACGAATCAACTTTATGTGCGCCTGGCCTCGAATGGGGATCGAGTGTGTGTTATACGCTCCGTGGACGGTTCAACAATATCCGCATTTTGTGTGCACGAATGCGAGGTGTCGTCGCGGATGGGTTCGCGCTTCATACTCACTGGCCACTGTACGGGCGCGATACAAATGTGGGATTTGACGACGGCACTGGCGCTGCTCAATAAACAGGATGCGGCAACGATGGCGGCGGCGGCAACGATGATGGCACAGGCACAGCAGCAGGGGCAGCAGCAGCAGCTGCAGCAGAAAACTGCAGGCGGACCCGACACTAACGAACTTCTCCGCCTACTTGACCAGTGTGAAATCAGCAATTCATCATGCTCAACACCTTGTATGTCACCGTGTCCAACGGCTCTGGGCGCCGGGAACGGACTGGCCAACTCCATAGCCCGGATGAAGGCCAGCAATATAGCGCTGCTAAATCGTGAACCAAGTCAATCCGGATTGGTAGTTGCAGCAGCAGCAGCAGCAGCACAACAACAACCATCAGCACCAGCTGCATTTCTGGCACAGATGCAACAGCAGGCAGCGTTGGCTATGGCAGCAGCACCACCACAGCAGCAACCACAACAACCAGCTGCCAATCATCCAGCAGCAGCTGCTGCTGCACTTGGTGCTCCGCCTGCTGCTGGTCTTGGTGTTGGTCTTGGTCTTGTGCTCGGCGAGCAGCCGATTGTTAACAATGAATGAAACGTGGAAGCGGCTGTTTCGGCGCTTGTCGGGCGCGTTTCATCGTTTACATTTCATGGCTGCAGCCTGATCCTCGATTATCAATACATATTGCTGCAGTTCGTCCTCTGTGGCCTCATCTACTACGTCTGGCTGATGATGCGCTCTCGCCTCGATGGTGGTGGCAACAGCGCAGCTGCAACAGCTGCGACTGCAACTGCTGCTGCTGGCAACATTCAACTGACTGCATCCGGCATTTAGCTAAATCAAATAATCTCCCCCATATACATACTATACATATACATATACATATAGATATATATATATATATATATATATATATACTTACTACTGTGCTCGATGTGGTTGCAATTATGCTCGTCATGTGCTCGTCGCTTGTATCTATTGTATAAACACACGCACACCCATCGTCTTCTCGTTGTGCGTGTGTGCGTTGTGTGTGTGTGTGTTGAGTGTGTGTGCGTGTGAGCCTTGTGCTACTGTCTAACGTAATTTGCGCATATGAAAATATATACATATTATTAACTCTACATGCGATTTGCAAGACTTTTTATTAAACACTTTGTAAGCCTTCGTTTCAGATTGATCGAAGCAGTTCTATTTTGGAACGTTTTACTCCGATGGTTGATATGTGTTGCTGATATGAAAACCCGCTTTGAAACTCTCTCAATCCCAAAAAAATTGGTGGAAAATGCAATTAATTCCACTCAACACTCAGCCTAAAAAATTGCCCCTAACTCAAATTATTCAGAAAGTATATTTTTCTTTTCTTAATTTCAGGCTACATTTTTTTAAAATTTTGAAATCAAATATATATCTAATTTTCAGTTTTATTAATCCTAACTCTACTTTAACATTCGCTTTTTAGTTGCTTATCTTATTAATAAATAAACATTAGTAATTTATCATTCCCTATATACAAACAACTATCTTGTTTATAATTTCAAATCATTTAATTTGAGTTAAATATTTATAAAATAATATAAAATTCGATCCAGTAAATTGCATAACACGAAATGATTTCTTCTAAAAATTACGGTTTACATTACTACTTTTAAAAAGTGCATTTCTTAATAGAAAATATTTCTAAGCAATAAAAAGAAATATATATTTTCAGAATTTTTTATATATTTTTTTCTGAATATATATCAAAAATATACGAGAACTTATATTCCAGATTAGATATATGTAGCTCTTGCAGTCGCTGAGATTGGCTTGATCATGGACATCTCCCTTAAAGCTGATCGGTAATATATATATAATTTATCTTCGCTTTCCTCTGTTTTTCGCTTACCTTTGCACAACTTTGTTAAAATCTTTTAGCCATCCTATTAAAAAACAACAATTGACAGTCATCAATAATTTATTCAACTTTTAGCTTAGTTATTATTTGATGCTTGAATACTTGAAAGTAATTTGTGGTTGGTTTTTGCATTTAACAGTTACCGTAAATGTATATATATATATATATGTATGTATGTGTATATAAATGTAGTTATATTTATGGGTTATACATATGCGTATATGTATTTAAATGTATTTGTGTATTTTTGTGTTTTTGTGTTTTTGTCCAGGCGACATTAATCAAGTAAAAAGCAGCAAAAATGCCAACATATAAAAATATACAATCTATATATTATATATAATAAAACCTCTTGCTCACTATCTTCCCTAGACTTTCCTTACAATATCTTGCTTTATCAATAATGCCGAAAATAATTGCAATTCTAATCAATATTAAAGAAAAGAACAAATTGCTTGCACAAATTCAACTAAAATAGGACGCACTGGTATTTCGTATAGCTATATATATTTATATATATATTGTGTATATATATATATATATGTATGGAGTTGAACATACAAATACTTTGTACATGAACTTCTTGTTTATAACTTAGTGCTAGAGCTAAAGAGCGTTAAACGATATTGTAAAGCGAATATTGTTTACGCATTTCTTTCATTTCCTGGGGTCTATGAACTCTAATCAAAATATAGCCTGATATTGCCAATAACTCTTTACTGTTTACTGTTTACTGCGCTTGATGTGCATTTATATATATATATATATATAATATATTGTTTGTGATATGTGCGTTGAAAACTTGCGATTGCTAGGCAAAAATGAAAAATAATAATTTGCGCTTTAACTATATATATATATATATAAACTAGCAATAGAGTTAAAAGCAACGAGATCCAGCTCAACACTGTAACAGACAACAGATGCAATATCGATAAATATCGATAACAGCTAGCAGCAGTTGATCGTTACTTGTGCAACTTACACCTGAAAATAATCATCGACGACCAGCTGCTGATCGTTGCTCAAAGGACTGCTTGTGACAGACTGCTCCAGTCGCTCATAGCCAGGATCTGTGTTATTGCTGTTGCTGCTGCTGATGCTGCTGGTGGTGTTGCTGTCGTTGTTGCTGCTGCTATTTGTGGTCGCTTCGGTTGTTGTTGCAGTTGTTGTTGTGGTGTTTAAATAGCAAACCGATTCATAGTTGGGATCCGTTTCGCTTAGCGATTCGTATTGCGATGAATGTGGCGTCTGCTGCTGGGAACTTAAGCTGCTCAGCATACTGGTGCTGGTGGTCACCGTGATCATGGACAGACTGTTGATCAACGAGGCGCCGGAGTTTGGTGAATTGATGGCTTCCAGTTGGGGATCGGGCAACGTATTCTCCGCAATCCTCGCATAATGATCGGTTTCATTGTTCGCTTGCTTCGTTTCCAATATGCTGGCGTAATTGTGATTGGCATCCGCACCGGGTATGGTGCTATAGCCACCGCTGGCATCGACCACATCAGCAGCACCGATTGGCTTCTTTTCCAGCACCTTGGCATAGCCATCATCCGAATGGGCGCGGCTCTTGAGCACCTCATAGTTGGGATCATAATCGGACTTTTTGGCATCGTCATCATTGCTGTGAATCGTCGCCGTCTGCTGCAGTTGCTCGTAGCCAGGATCATTGTTGCTGTGGCTGTGACTGTGGCTGTTGCTGCTTCTGTTCGTCTCCTCCTGACACGGTGGGCAATTTATAGTCTCGTAGTGCTTTATGCTGTTGCTGGGCATTGTTATGGTCGTCACCTGGCTGCTATTGTTGTGTGGCGTCCTCTGATCCGACGCCGCTAAACAGCAACAACAAAAAAGGCACAATTAGTTTAATTCATTATATATTATATTAAAAGAAGCATCAGCCAGTTAATAGCATTATATATACTAACCGCTGCCAGTTCCAAACAAAAACTGACGAAATTGTCGAAACGCGCAAATTTCTCATTTTGGCAAAACAACTGAGAGTTTCACAAAACATTATAATAAAATTATAAACAAAAAACACACACATAAGGAGAGAGAGAGAGAGAGAGAGAGACGAGAGGAGATAGTTTTGGGCACATTAGGTGATTAGACAAAGTATAGCTGGGAGTTTTGGTATATTTCTATATATATATATATGGAAATGAACGATATTTGTTTGCTTTGCGGCTTTGAGAGCAATCGCAAGAGCAGCTCGACTGGCAGACAACCGAAGACCAACGAAACCAATCAAATATATTAATTAATATATATATAATAATATGATTAATATATAATATATTAATTAGTTAAACAAACTATTAGCTCAAACCAATATAAAACTATATAAACTTGTTTATAATAGTTTTAGCTGGCAAAGTCTGTGTTTCTTCGGTGATCTTAATGAAGTTTATACAGTTGATTAATAATAACTATTTCCAGATGGGGAAGGTGTATGCAGGTAGCTAGGAGACCTGCAAGCTAATTATCAGGCAATAGATGCCAAAGCCAGTCTCAATTAAGTACAGAACATAGTAGAGATCCGTGTAACCTCAGTCGCACTAACTGCTCCTCTTTAATCCGCTACTTAACCAGCCATTTGTTCGTCGGAATAGAGTCTAAGCCAATCGACTTCAAGCTTCAAAAAGGGGTATCTTCTGAACACATCTCTTGCACGTGTCAAAAAGAGATAAGTCAGCCTGGATTCATCTGGGATTAACTCAGATTCAGCTAAACTCACTTTTGATTCAATTTTCCGCTAGTGTCAAGAAATGGAGAGGAATCCAAATCACAACGGGTCACATCTGATCTACAAATCAATGTGAATTATACATCAATTGGAAGGCTATATCTTTATATCTCTAATTGATTTGTATGAATATGCCGCAAAGCGAGGCAAGGTTTTTCTTAAATTGAAACAAACTTGATCTGCTTATGGTAAATTAAAACTTATATTCCAATTTGCAAGTCTGTAGTTCTTAGAGTCGCTGAGCTTGGCCTATTTATGCAGACGGAGAAAGGATTGCTCATTTTGATCAAGTATATATATAACTGATGGAGTCAGAGATGCTTCCCTCCGCCTTTCAAATACTTCTGCACAACTTCTTTATAATCTTTTTCCCATTTTAAATGGTCACATGATGAAAAGAAATAAATACTTCTTTAGCTCTGCAAATCTTTGAAAATCGATTCTTCTGTTGATGCTGATCAAGAATATATATACTATATGGGGTCAGACATGCCTTCCCCTGCCTGTTACGCCTTCGCTATATAGTTTTTCCCCATTTCTAATCAGTAATCGGTATCAGTCGACAATAAAGTTATCCCCCGCCAAAAGCACAAATATCGCTCAGCTCCAGTGGAGTACAGTCAAAATGGGATTACAGTGAGTACTCGATATGCTACCTGATTCCTGTAGTCGCTCCTTTTGCAGCATGCTGGCCGCGTAGCAATCCGATTTGCGATTCTCGTGGGACAGCTGCATTTGGGAGTGCTTCTGTGCACCACCACCATCCGCTGGTATCGTTTCGTAGCCGTGATCCTTGGCCGTATAACTGTTGCTGCGCACGCGACTCTTGTCACCAGCAGCAGCAGCAGCCGCCGCAGCAGTTGATGACTTTTGTGTGTCCATCAGCAGAGCCGCTGCAGCGCTATCCAAAGGACTAATGCCGAGCAGCTCCGGCTGATGTGACGAAAATTTGTGCTTCTTCATGACCTGAAAATTGGAGGAGCGTTTAAGAAGAGTTGGACGAGAAGTTTAAGTCACCAAGCTCACCTTGGCATACATGCCCTCAATATTTCGATTGCTCCCTCCATCGACATCTTTGGATGGACTCAGACTCTTGCTGTGCTTGCGCTGCGGCGATGCCTCATTGCTGGCCTCATTGTTGGCATCATTGTTGCCGCACTCGTTGCCGGCGGCTTCGATGACGGATATAACTGAGCTGCGTCCGGAGGTGAGATTACTGCTGCCCAAGCTGGCTTTTGGTGTTGGCGGCAACGGTGAGTTCGCCTGCCGTTTCTCCGGCTTCGGCGAGCCCAGATTGCAAACGGACGAGGAGGACGAGGCTTGACGCGAATGCATCTGGGCACGCAAACTGTCCACATTTGGTGGCACGGGCATTGCATGCTCCATGCTGCTGCTGCTCGCACGCTGCGCTGCTGAGCTGCTACCAGCAGTGCTGGGCTCTGCCACAATGCTGCTGCTATTGTTGATCTCCACGGCGACCACAATCGGATTGGCGGGCATTGGCTGGATTTGGGCATAGGTCTCCGAACCGCTCGTATAAATATCGGTGGCATGTGGAATGTGTCGATTATTGGGATCCTCAATAGCCGCATACGTTTCATCTGCAAATGGCCAGGGATTATTACAAGTCTTACAATCTCTGAGCCAGCGCAACTCACCCGAATCATCCGAGACTGTGGCGTAGTGCGAATCATTCACATCTCGAGTCAGGGTGACACTTCGGGCCGTCAATTTGTTTGCCGGCTGCTGTGCGAGAATGTTAGCCAGCGGCTCCCGCACACTGATGCTCGTATAGCCTTCTGTGAAAGATTTGTGCATCTTATTATTATTATTGACGGGGGAAACTCTTAGATAAAACAGGAATGCAAGCATCTTCTTTGGGTTGAGGGTTTTCCGAATCTAAAACATGTTTGCCTGGGACTAAACAACTTCTTCTAGCCAAGATTTGCTTTGAGTGACTTTTCATCACTTCTGATTATCATAAAGACAGTAGATTCCGCCTAGTTATTATTATTATTATTGGGCTTCTGCGACCTGTCCGCTCTGAGCTTATAGCTCTTCCAACCACCCCAAAATACCCAGTTTGTGTAGGTGGCTTCTTAGTCCTTAATGTCCTGTCAATAGACCGGTTAGTATCCTAAGCCTATTCTTTGCCATGGCTATTAACTGCTTAAAGAAATTGGGCTTGTCTGACAACTGCTGTCTCTGCCCAACACAATTGTTGCCTGAGTCTATCCCCATTCCTCAGTTTTTGACGTATTATGTGTCTTCCCATGCCGCAAAACTGTTGAGATTCTGTCTGCTCCCATTCTCTATGTGCCCATAATCCGGTATTCAACTTGGGACAAGCCAATTGTGTGCTGCGGATTGGTCTAGCTTGATTCGTAACTAACTCACTGCTTCTGACGTAATCTGCGTGCTCCTCTTGAGTGCATTTAATGCTGATTGACTATTGAATAGGATGATTATATTCATGTTCATTCAAATTAAAGTACTACTATTACTTCTGACGTAATCTTCCGCCTCCTAGAATGCTTCCACACATGTTTATATCACATTTCAAATTAAAGTCAGCCTGAAATGTGCTAATGTATTTTTCCTATGGGGAAAGGCCTGTTTGTTGAGTGATTCACCGCTGCAGCATTTTTATGGTTTGTTGGTTTTCATAGTGTTGACCTCATCTGATGACGCCCATTCCCAATTGGGAACTACGTAATTTTGCGCAAATACAAATACAGCTGACAATGCGTGCCTAGCTTGATAAACACGCGTAAAAATTGCCTACAATTTGCACACTTACTGGACGAGTCCTGTGAATCGCCGCTAAAATGTTGATTGGCAATCGGTGGCGTCATGTAAGGCAGATCCTGGCTAGCGGATATCATGCCCGCTATGGCCGAGGCAGCTGGAATTTCCACCTGTGAACTGGACTCATCGTTGAGGTGCTGCGAGGAGCCGCTGCTCAGCTGTGAGCCGCGTTGCAAGGAATCGGAACATGAAATTTTGCTGCTGCTCGAAGCATTTTTGGTTGTGGCAGCTGCCGCTGCCGCTGCCGCTGCCGAACCACCACCAGCAGCAGCTGCAGCAAGTGCATTCGATGTGGACGGTGCATTTAGCTGGGCATACGGATGCTCGGTGGCACGCACCTTGGCATAATCATGCGGCAGACCCTTGACGCGGGAATACGGCGAGCTGACATCATCCGCTTGACTGATCGAGCTGTGCTGCGAAACGCTGGCCTGTTTCTTAAGACTCGGTTGAGCTGTGTGTGAGGCAAAAATATGGGCGTGATTAGGTTTCGTTTGAAAGAGGTGCAGTTCAAATTGCAAAGAGTCCATAAAATGACAGCATGTTTGGATGCAATCATTTGAATTACGTACGACTTTGATTGTGTGCATTTGCCAGCTGCTTGTCCGCCACAGTTTCGTACAGTTCGGAGCCATTGTCGTTGCTCTCCGCGACTGGAATGTCCGGCAAGCTGCGATGTGCCGCCGTGCTCGATCTAACAAACAAATTGCACATTTAATTGAGAACAACAATCGCATTTGGGTCGTTTGAAATACCTCTTCTCTGAGTCAGCATTTGAGACAGTGGACGCATTGAGTTCCGCCTGTGACTCACTGTTGTGCACCAGACTTGTGTTCGCATTGCCCGCACTTGCATTATTCGCATTATTGTTGCTCACCACGATGATGTCATCGGGATTCTTCAGCTTCACCATGCCCTCCAGTCCAAGAAAATCATTTCTGTAATGCAAAAGAATAAATTAAATAAATTCCATGGTTTTTATACACCTTCAAGACACGTGTGAAGACTTCTCTGGGATCATCTTACTATATATGTATTTCTGATAAGCATTCAAAGGCGTTTCCAGACAATCAAATTTGAATCATGCATTTTGCTAACCGATGACTAAAACTGTGCCAGCTTTTAAAGCCTATTTAAAGACTCTTAAAGACTTCTCTGCGATCATCTAAATTGTATCTAAATATGTGTTTCTGATCAACATTTAAAGGCATTCGCAGATAGCCCAGTTCTAAACATCCTTTTTCATGTGTCCTTTTCCAGTTTGTGAAAAATGTGTCGGTTTGTAAAGCTAATTTAAAGTCGCTTCCACTTTCAGCCCTAGTCAGCAGGTGAGCATATAGCCTCTGCCAGATCGGTGGACTACATCGGCTATAGTCTGCTCTTTCAAGCGCGTCTAAACTTGGGTGTCGTTGTTTTACGGTTGTTCTTTTAATGCTGTGTTTTTTTTTTTTGTTTTTTTGGCGCGAGTGCATCCAACTGGAACTGCCAGGTGAAAGTTGCAATTGACCAATTTAGCGTCGGACACAGACAGACAGACAGGCAACAATTGGTAGTCACTTTTGTGTGGCACAATTTACTTACTTTGGTATTCTTTTCTTGCAGCACAAACAATTGAAGAACATCACAATTAAGGCGAGCGTCAAATTGAGCGTCAAAAGCAGATAAGTGTAAGAATCCAAATTGCCAAAATTTGTTGTCTCCACCATGCCTACAGCGACTATACATATATATATATAAATAGATATTTATATATATGTATTCTTAATAATAGTGTTAATAATTAGCGGCGTCGCCAACTGCATTGCACTCTTGCACAATTTAATAACAAATTGCAATTGTTTTGTGTCGTTTTCTTTTGTATTTTTCACATAGTTTTTGTCTTTTTATTTGCTGCTGCAGTTGTTGCAATGTTATTTACGATTTTTTTTTCTCTTCACATTTGCCATTCGCCCGGAAAGTGCACACGCAGGCAGCAGCAGCAGCAAATTACTGACAGAGTGGCAACGCTCAGCAATAAAAAGTACACTGCGCAAAATAAACTTCATACGATTTTTTAATTCATTAGTTTTGGTATAAAAATAGGAGTAAATGTTATTTAGTTAGATACAGTTAATTTGTTCATTTTGGCACAATTTGGCAGACTGAGTCTAAAGCTCCGAATGCTTAAAGATGGTTTTCTCAATATGCTCCTGAAGTTTTTCCACTTTGCGCTCTTGCTTCTTCAGCTGATCCTCCATATCCTCGAAGCGATTGCTCTTATCCTTGTGCTTCTCATCCTACAAAAAATGGGGAAAATAATAATGTATATTTTAAATTGCGATATAAGCCTTGTGCATACTCTGTATTTCTCTTTGTGCAGGGCATGCTCGGCATGCAAATGCCTCAATTTGAGTAGGCGACTCTCAAAATGATGCAGCTCCGTTTTAATGGATGCCAATTCCTTGTCCGTAAAATTACTCGATTGGGCGACGCGCCACAAGCCCTGCACCTTCGGCTCAATAAAGTCCTGACTGTGCGGACCCGAGGAAACGAGACGCTCGAGGCGATCATAGTGATCCTTGATGCCCACATGTTGTCCACGCAATGCATTCATATTATTCTCGAAATTCTTCACATTCTGCTGATGGGTATTGATCTCATTCTCATTGGGATCGTTCGTTATGAGATTGTAGCTATCCAAATCCTCAGTGTTGATGGCATCTATATTGATATAGTTGTGAGCAATAATTAATAATTATATGCAATTAAGCTTAATTCAAGTCTTACTTTCGTGCGGATTAGTTTCCATCGGGCCCAGATTATCGAGCAGACTATAATACACATCCACCTTATCCTGATGATGATCGAACTCCTGTTTCAACGCCTTCAGCTCGTCCGCGGTAAATCCAGAGATTTCCGCCTTTTCCCACAAGCGATTTAGTTTTTTGTCCTTGAAGAGACTCTTATTTTTATGCCGCTCCTCGGGATCATGGAATTTCTGTGTTGCAATTTTCAATTACAAACTGTTGCTTGAGTTATTTTGGGGTTAGTTACTTTATAGGGCTTGGTCTTCTCCTTGTCCTGTGTGTCCTCAAAGTGCTCCAGCAGATCGTAGCTGCTCATGATGCCAATTAATTTCTGGCGCAGCTCATTTTCCTTGAGGCCATCTTTATCCTTGTGCTGCGAGTTGAGCTGCTTCCAGGCAATCTCCTCCTTATCGTGGATCTTTAGCTCCATGTACAGCGATTTGATTTTGCTCTCGGTTAGACGCTAAAATTGAGCAAATATTAATAATAATTGTATGGTTTTGTGCTCACATTTCGCTCACATTTTGCGCCTTGGCCCAAATCAGATTCAACTTCGCCAGGCGAAAAGGTCGCTGTAAATTCCGAATTTCCGGCTCATATTTCTCGTCGGCGATTTGCTGGTAATGCGGCTCGTTCGATTCTTTGCTGTACTTCTTGCTCTGCTTCTTGTCTGCGTCCACAGTTTGTGTGGCAATCAGCAGAAATGCGATAACAAGTGGCACAATTAATTGGCACGTTTTCAACATGTTTCTGCCGCAAAATCTTCTGATCAAATCTTCCAATTTAGTCGGCCGTCCAGTGTTGGATTATGCAAACTGAAAATAACAAGAGTTGTTGGAGTGAACGGAACTAGTTCTCTTTACTCCCCGTTCCAATTGGACTTTATCTAAGCTCAACTTAATAAATTAAAATATAGTTTATAAAACTCAATTACTGCTTAGATTATATAAATAGCTGCCAATTATTTAATTCCCATTGCTTAACACAAACTTTACAAGCTTTCATTTTCTTATCCGTTGTTTTATTGTGCCTCTGGTGCTGTAATTTTAATCGATTTACTTATCGAAAAGGGATAAAAGCATTCAAACAAAATCTGTTAAGAATCTGATCAGTTTTTAGTTCTGTAATTTTTTGTTGAATGCAAACGATCTCGAAAATAAATCAAATTTATTAATTCGAGCATATCAAAATGGAAACTATTATTTAATTTTTTATTAAAACATGGAAGAACCAATTAATTGTTTTAAATAAATCAATAATTTAAAAGTATAGTAAATAATAATAAATTAGTAGTTTTAAATAATTATTTTAAACATTTGAAGTTTTACTATTCGTTTTCTTACAGCTTGGAATATATCATTTGTTGAAAGTTAAAAGAAGTTTCATATAATCAAAATGTATATTAAATGTTAAACATTCATTTTTCATATAATAAATTAAATTCAATAATTTTTCACATAATCAAAATTTAAAATTATAATGAATAATTTTGTACATTCTCAAAATGTATAATAGATTATGTAAATCAGTTTTACTAATTGTGCAAATCATTTTTCATATAATAAAAATTTATAATGAATTACAATAAATCATTTTTAATTGCACTTTGAAAAAAAAAACTGGATTTAGTTGTGAATACAAATCACGTCTGTAAGTGAAATATCTATTTAAACAATGCTTATATTTTACAATATTTCGGTTAATTTATGTATAATTCATTGTTAAGCAATTGAAGACGTATTTAATACTGTTTTATTTAAACGCCTAAGCCCAAGTCCGAATGGGATAGTTGTATTTACAATAATTAAGTTAAGCCCGCAGTTAAATATATATTTTTTTTTGATAGTCGGTAATAGATAATAATTGCACATCGTATTGCCCCTTCGAGCCGATCCTTTAACGAATTGCCTGGGACATGTGTAGAGGCGTCACCATTAGCGTCAATTCCGCATCCTTTAAATTGGCGCCCCTCAAATTGGCCTCTTGCAAATCGCTGCCGGATAAATTGCAACGCTCCAAATCGGCACCGGCCAAAACCGCTGCACGTAAATTACAATTCTTCATATTGGCATTTCGGAGATTCGCCACGCGGAGATTAACACCAGCCATATTGCTGCTCTCCAAGCAGGCGCCTTTGAGATTGACACCCTCCAGATTAGTGCGCACCCCAGTGGGGTCCTCAAAATTGCAGCCCCTCAAATTGGCACCCTCCTAAAGTGAGTAGAGTTCTATTGAGTAAAGGGTTAGGGATTGAAAGATTTGCGATACACTTACCATATTGGCACAGAGTCCACGCACGGAGACCAGTTGAGCGCATTCCAGATTTGCATATTGAAGATCGGCACGCTCCAAGCAGCAATAGTTGAGATTTGTGTGCGATAAATTGCAACGTGACATGTTGGCATACTAATAAATAAGAAGAGAGAGAGAGCAAGAGAGATTGGTTATTAAGGGGTTTTCCCTCCAATTCTTCACCCGAGCTCACCTTAAAATTAATATTGCGAAAATCCAATTTACGTAAATCTGCACCAGCTAAATTAACGCCCTGAAATCTGAGCTCTGTATTCCCCGACGTCTGTATGATGGCCTTGATCACGTCCATGCGTGTCAGCGGTCTATCGTCCAGTGGCGGCTGCTGTTCGGCGCCCAGCTTCTCCTCCAAGTGGCTGACCAGGGAGTAGATGCCAAAGAAACGCGCCTCTTCCAGCACACCCCGCAGGCTGATGTGTTGCTCGCACACGAATTCGCCATGTCGCAGATAATTGATAATTGGCTCAAAATATCTCGCACTGCGATCAATCAAATATGCACCCTGCTCATCCTTCTCGCTGGGCATCATTCCACCGTCCTGGAGAAACATTCGGGCCAACATCGATTCGGGTTCGCGGCCAACGAGTGTGTCGATTGTCGTCGTGTATATTTTGCCGCCCACATTCAGTTTGATCCATTGGTTTGCGGGAAATGTGCGCTGGGTTTCGCATTTTGAATTTTCTTGCCCACCATCGCTTTCCATTTGTTTTTCTTTTGTCAATTTTCGTTTATTGTTGTTGTGTTTTGCAGCTGCTGCGCAGTTGTTGTGTGAATGGCAAAATAATGCGTTGAGGTGGCAACGCGCGGCACACTTAATTTTCGATTACAATCGGAAGTCAGCCGATTAGCTTCACTTACGTATGCATAAATACCATTAATAACAATATGACTACGTCCAAAAAGCCGTTGACAGCAGCGCCATTTGTGTTTCACAGACGGCACCAGTTTGCATTTTCCAGTTGCCCACCATCGCTTGCGTTTTGTTTCGTTATTAATTTCCACCGATTGTCTTGCAGCGTCTCTTGTTTCGCCGTTTCTGTGTGAATGCTCAAATAATGCGTTGAAGTGGTAACGCGCAGCACATTTGATTTTCGATAACAATCGGCAATCAGCCGATAAGCTACACATATATATGTGCATAAATAAGAAAAAATTTAGATTCATCTACGGTCAACAAGCGCATGCATTTTCAACAACAAACAACAATAATAATAATAACAATTGTGTGAATATTGAGCAACCGACAACAATATGACAACGGCCGAAGCCGAACGTCCCGCCAGCAGCAGCGGCAGCAGCTCCTCAACTGTTGCCAACGGGCAACGGGGTGTCAGCCGTGTTCTCGCCAAGCTTTCGCATTCGCTGGCGGAGGGTGAATATTACGAGGCCCACATGATGTATCGAACGCTATATTTTCGTTATACGGCGCAAAAGCGATTCGAGGATTGCCTCGATCTGTTGTACGACGGCGCACAGAAATTGATCGAGCGGCAGCAGGAGAGCAGCGCTGCCGATTTATGTCTGCTGCTTGTCGACACACTCGAGAAACGGCCACAAACCGATAATGACACCGATAATTTTCAATGGATACCCCGTTTGGGAGCCCTGATACGCGATCTCAGCCCCAGCACAGTGGAACGCGAAACGCTAATTGTGTGTGTTTAATTTTTCCACAATTTTCTAGAGTATTAAAACATTGTATTTTTTTTATGCGTTGCAGCATCGAGTTGTAAAGTGGAGCATTGGGGTTCACGGACACTTTGGTCATCCGGTGCTGCACAAGCTGATCGCGAATGTCTTCTGGACGGAGGAGAACATTGAGGCGGCCCGTCATCATTATCTGCTCTGCCAGGATGGCAGCCTCTGCGGCCATGTCCTGATCATGATCAGTGAGCGAAAGGGTTTCCGCAGCGAAGTGGATTTGTTTGTGGTGCAGGTGGTGCTGCAACAGCTGTCGCTGGAGGATCGGAAATCGGCGGATGATACGTTCAGCGAGTATACCCGCTATCATCCCAAGCTGCTGCGACATGAGTTCCCCTTCAAGGAACCGTTGCTCAATTTTCTGTACTTTCTGTTGCGACTCATCGAGGCGAAGAGTGCGTTGGGTTTCCGGGCGCTGCGCAAACTCTACGATCCATCCCTGAAACGGGACGTATCCTTTAACAAATATCTAACGAAAATTGGGATGATCTATTTTGATGAACAACCGGAACCGGTGCATGCGGGTCCAACTGGGTTGGGGGGCATGTTTGGCGATATATTCAATCATCTGATGCAGGGATTCGAGGATGAGGACGAGGAGCCAAACAGACCACAGCGACAAGGACAACAGCAACGACTCAATGCTAACAGTGAATTGGATTAACAGCAGCAGCAGGTGGAGGAGGCGTCATCATCATCAGCAAAGGGAGTTCATTGATATACAGTTATACACCGGGCTTTCTATATAATGTTATATATATATATATTTGCTAAAACTAAAACTTTACTAGCAACTGCAATAATACACGAAAACATTAAAATCATTTCTATATTTGGGAAAAAGATTTCATCACTTGTGTCACTGTTGCACTATCGTTGCAATTGTTATCGATAGTTGTGCAGTTCATAAGCACACATCAATAGCGGAATGTGTGGTATTTCCTTTGTGTGCCGCATGCGATATATTTGTTAAAGAATCAACAGTTAGTGTTTGCTATATTTATTTAAGCAGTGTTTGATTTGTCTCATTTGCATCTGGCAATTGTTGTTGAATTATGAAACTGAAATGATATCAACAGCACGCAACGAATAAACAAATCTGAGTCACGTGCACATCTCTAGTTCACATATATTTTAGTTTCAGAACAAGTTGTATGGGAAAGAAAAGTTGAAGAAAATCCACATTTTAATACTCGTTCGTGTCTGCAAAAAGGACAAAAAAATAAATAAATAAATAAACACTGACTTTCTTGTTGTCAATGTTGTGAAAATTTGCCAGCGAATATGGATAATGATATATCAACAGGAGCAGCAGCAGCAGCAGCAGCTGTGCCGATGGCAGACGCCTCAACGGAGACGGAGGCAGACATGGATGATATTTCACTGGGCACATCAGCATCCGGCGAATCAATTTCACTAGCAGTAGCAGCAGCAGGATTGGCGCACACATCTGTCGTTGTCGTCGAGGAGCCAACCACAATGCCAACCACATCAAAATTAGCAGCAGCAGCAGCAGCAGATACTGATGCAGCAGCAGCAGCTGCAGCCGCAGCAGCTGCGGATGCGGAACGTTGTTGCTGGATTTGCTTTGCAACGGATGAGGATAATCGTTTGGCGGCATGGGTGCAACCGTGTCAGTGCCGTGGCACCACCAAATGGGTGCATCAGAGCTGCCTCTATCGCTGGATCGATGAGAAGACACAGAAGGGCAACGCTTTGCGTTCCGTTTCCTGCCCACAATGCCAAACGGAATATATTATTGTATTCCCAAAAATGGGTAAATTGGGTGGCGCTCTGGAGGCCATGGACAATCTGGTCAAGCGTTTGAGTCCATTTCTGGCGGCCGGTTTCTTTGTGGGTTCGCTTTACTGGACGGCAGTGACTTATGGGGCTGTCACCTTTCTGCAGGTGAGGATCAACGAGAGGAATCATTTCCCACAGGTCTTTAATATATATATTCGCTTTCCTCACAGATCGTTGGGCATGAGAACGGCATGTCCATTATGGAGGCTGGCGATCCGCTTACATTGCTCATTGGTCTGCCCGCGATACCAGTTGGCCTGGTATTGGGTCGTCTAATCCGCTGGGAGGATGCCCTCCTACGTTTGATACGCAATCGTGCCACGGTCATGCGCAAATTTCCCTTTGTCAACTTTATCTATCCCAACCTGTAAGAGGAACACTTAGTTTCACTTATGTATATATATATATATATACATATATATATATTTATATTTATATTTATACACGTTTTTTATATATTATTTAAATGGTTCACAGCGATCAACAGAAGGAGGAGCTGCCGACTTCATCGAATCCGGCTACGCCGGCTTTGTCTGATCCCGTTTCGCCGACACGCATCTTTTGTGGTGCTCTGCTGTTGCCCACAATTTCGTGCATTGTGGGTCGCATTCTGTTTGATTCCGTTGAGAATACGTTGCACCGCACGCTGCTCGGTGGATTGACTTTCATCACGGTCAAAGGCATGCTGAAAATCTATTTGAAACAGAAGCAATATGCGCGCCGCAAGAAGCGTCGCATTGTCGACTATACGGAGGAGAATATACGCAACTTTATGCGTAGCAACAATAACAATGCTGGCGCCGTTGCCACAGCTCGTCAGCAGGAGCAGCAGCCGCCAGTTTTGGCCATGCCACGTTTGGTGTCCGCTCGGGATCGGGACAGCGTTGTTTAAATCGAACGCTCAATATAAATTGTAATTGATATTATATAAAGCAACTACTTATTATTGTTCAACTAGTTCAGTTTTGATTTAAGTTAATTGTGTTTTCCAAATCGACGACAACAAACAGCAGAAGCACATGCCCCAAAATTCCATGTTAAAGAATTTTGAGAAATGTACGCGAAAAAATATATAGCAAAAAAAAATGACAGCTGCTTGTTGCTTGGCCAAAATTGATGTTAACAATCACATATGAGAATTATGAAATTTGCACAGTCCAATTTAGCTATTAACTCTATATACAACACTTATATGTATGCTTCCACACACACACACACACACACACAATTGAATTTATGTTAACTTTATTGTGAAAACTACTAAACAAATACTTTCGACAAAATTGCCTATGTAAATAAAACCAAAATAAGAAAAACCCCTTGGCAGCGGTTGGGTTTATAATGATGCCAATTGTTAATTCATAATGTGCATTCAGATCAAGTGCGAAATATATATATGCATATTTATATATACAGTATCGAACAAAATAATAGCACCACTTCGACATTTTTTCTTACGAATGAAAAAACAGACCGAAATGAATTTTTGCAATTTTTCAAATGTTAATTTTTAATATATATATTAAAATATAATAAACTAAGGTTAGTACTGCTTCTGGAATTCTTTTCTTTTTCTCACTTGAATGTGAAATTTCCTTAAAGTAGCGCACTTTATAGAAATCGTTTGATTATTTATAATTTTCATAATTAAAGGTGCTCATTTGAAAAATTGTGCTTTTAGTTTAAATTTCTGTAATTTTATAATTTTAATTGAATTAAAAAAAATTCAAAACGGTGAATAAAATCATATTTTTTCCTTTTACTTCTAAAAACGTATTTTAAAGTAATTTCAACTTCAACAAATTTACAAAAGACACATTTTGAAAACATTTCTTGCCAGAGTGATGCCATTATTTTTTTCGCAACTGTATATATATATATATATATAGATTTGTAGTGACTTTTGGCCAGATTAGATAAGCTTAACCCCTGCCGCTAGACGCTTGCAGAAAGTGTGAATAATTTCTTTATACAAAAGCAAAGCCGAGGAAAGTCTGAGTCATTGAGATAATGAACCCACTCTGATATGCATAGATATATGTATATATATGTACACATATGTATATTGGACACTTAAACATGACTAGAAGGTGCTGCACCATCATCCCAACCACACACACACACGCACACTCGCACAACAAAAGTAACAGTTAAAGACCCGGACAAAGTGAATGCTCCAAAAAGCGATCTAATCATTTATAATTGTTAGCGAGTCGAGTGTTTGTTTTGTCTATTTGCGCTTATCATCGACAACACACGAGCTGCTGCTGCTGCTTCTAGATGATATCTATATATATATATATATATGTATGTATATATATATATATATATAATAGTAAATACATATATATTTCAGCGCACACAAACTTCTTCTCGGCTTTGACGACTTTTGTAGTGCCTAAGAAATCGTTAAGAAAAAAATACTTCGCCTTTTAATATAGTTTCGCTTAAATGTTAATTTTAGTAATTTTAGTTTGTAACTTTAGACCTCTAAAATGTTCACTTTTACATTTGTATTTTTATTTTTAACAATTAATGGGGAAAATTCTATTAAATAGGTTTGCAAAAATACCATATTGTATTACAATTAAAATACTATAACTTTCAGAGCTTGAAATTACTCGCGAATTTGAATAAATTTTGCAATCAGTTGCAATTATAAATTGATTATTATTATTATTTATCTCTCAAACTGTATTTGTCTTATAGCTGCACTCTTCTTGTAGACTTTAAAAATACTGCAACTCTTTTGTTTATTCCATAACTTTTGTTTGATGTATTTTAATCTTTAATATAATGTTTTTAATATTATTATTATTATTATAATTATTATTGTCTATGCGACTATATATTTCTGATAGCTGCTCTATTCTGCTAGACTTAAAAAATACTTTTATTTATTTCATACGTTTTTTTTAAAGTAAATTTAGCAAATGGTAGGGCATTAAGTTTATCTACAGAGTTTCACCTCCTTGGCATACACACACAGCTAAAATTCGCACACACAACACAGCTAAAGGTGATTTATATACATGTGTGTATGAGTGTTGGTGTGTATGTGTGTGCGTGTGTGTGTGTGTGTTGGTGTGTGTGTGTGTAGTGAGCCCACCTGTTTGGCTTTTCAGGAGCAATCACACGCTCTTGGCTTGCTTTGCTCGCTTCACGTTCAGCAGCAGTTGAAAGATTTCTTGCTGCTTTCTTTTGCTGCCGTCACACCAACAAGAACAACAACAACAACAACAACTCCAACGGGTTGCGTTTGTTCTTTGTGACTGAACGCCCCTCTGTGGGGGGAGGGGGAGGGGCGGCCGAAAAGAGGGGCGCACAACACGCACACACACATGCAAACTATAACGTAACGAATCGCTGGAGCTGGGAGTCGAGTTGCTTGTCGGCTCCGTTGTTATACCCTTCCACACTGACTGTATATTCATTTTGCCATCCGTTTTGTCATTAATTTCAATATGTTTTTACTTTAATATATATATATACATATATATATATACATATATATATATATTTATTTTTATACGCTTCATTCGAGTCGAGTCGATAATATCTAGCTATCTATCTGAACTCAGTTATTGTATATGGTATTAAAACGTACTTAAATTAAGTTCGAATCACATAAAATCCCTATTTATTCAAGTATCTGGTAAAACATGTTCGACCGAAAAAAACATTGAGAAAAATTAATGTATACATTTTACAATGCTTTCATATGAAATAAAATATTTGTGCTTATTTCTTTCAATAATAATAACTGTTCAAGTATTGATACAAGCAATGTACTTAAAATGAGCACCAAAAATCTTATAAAAAGTCATTTATTTCTTTTCAATTCTTTTAATAATAAGAGCGAAATTATTTCAAGTCTAGATTCAAGCGATATTCTCAAAGTGAGTGGAAGAAATCTTAAAAAAAAGTGAATATAGATCATCTTCAAGATGAGTAAACAAAAAACAAAATCTTTAAAAAAATGAATATTAATTTAAAATCATATAAAATCGTCAACTATTTGTGTAAGCTTATTTTAATAATACGCTGAAAACATTTACTTCATTTATTTGAGTTTTGACTTACGCAATGCACAAAAATTTAAAAAAGACATAATGGAATATAAATTTTAAAAATCTCTCATTAAATCTCTCGTTAAATTTTCTTAAATCTCTTTTAAGTCTGGTCGAGTCTTGATTCAAACGGGGTAATCAAAATGAGCACAAAACACCTAAAAAGGAAAGTGATTAAATAAAATCGTTAAATATTTGTGTTCGATTATTTTAAGACTGCCCAAGTCGAGAGTCAAGCTGTAAAGGTGCTTGCATTAAGAACTCATAAATTTGTTTAATCCTCACTTAAAGAACATTCCATTCGAAATGCTTACTGAAATAAGTTAAATATTAAAATACAGAGAAAAAAATTGACATATGAACAAAATAATCGACTTAAGTCATTTCAATTATAATAGAATAATTTGAGAGGATCTGTGAAAAATTGATTTACTTGTATATCCTGATAATTTAACGATAACTGCAATCGTTTTTCGAATATAGATTCAAATTTATTATGTTCCTAGATATATTTTTGATGAGCTGTAGAAATTTTATAAAATCGGATAAGGGAAAACGTATTTTCATATTGAACAAACTAAGATCAGGAAGCTTACTATTTATTTTGGAGATGGATTCAGGGTGTCTGCTAGTCGACCTCTATATAAAATAGCCAACCAAATCATTGTTGATCAGTTGTAGAAATTTTATTAATATTGAATACGATATTGGGTTCAGGGCATGTGCTACTTCTCTCGATTATAATATTTTGAATAGTTTATTTGTTAGCTTATTAGGGTATGTAGTCTTCGTCGTGCTGCTCTTTCTTGTTACAGTTGTTGTTGTTGTGGTAGCTGTTGCTGTTGTTGCCGTTGCCGTTGCTGTTGCTGCTGCTGCTGCTGCTGCTGTTGTTGTTGTTGTTGTCGCCGTTGTGTCACTTGTGTGTGCGACTACGGTTAATAACAGCGCTGTGCTTTCAACTCCGCAGTCAGACGGGCACCGGCTAACAACACGCATCGCAGACGCGTCTCTTCGATAACACCAACAAAAAAAAAAAGAAAAAGAAAAAAGCCCAGTAAGGGAAATACAAAAAGAAAACACACAAAACAAGAACAAAAAACACATATGTAGCAACGATAATAAATATATAGTCGGTATCGCTCGGGAGTTGCTCGTTAAACAGCGAAAAATGAACTGAAACTGACTGAAGCTGAATTTTGTTGTTGGACTTCATTATCATTAAGACCATCAAACGTGCAACGCAGCCCAGTTGCAGGCAGTTAGTAATCAAAAACAAAAAAGCCCAACGAAGATCCTCCTACCAGAGCGAAGATGAGTGCCGCACATGAGCCGACCATCCACTATCTGGACAGCATCCTCAACGAGGAGGAGAAGCGATGCGATCAGTATTCGCATCAGTGGCGAAATTTCACAATTTCTCGATCGGGTCGCTTCAGATCGAAGAACAAGAAACGTGATGTGGTCGACGGAAAACTGTTCGACGGCAAGGAGAACGATAAGGTGAGTCTCATTTTTTTAGCCGATTTAGCCAGCTTTCCTAACTTTAACCCAGTTTGCAGTTCACACAATTCTCATTTTCATTTTGGTTATCGCAGCAGTTCACAAATAGATTACTATATCAATGACAACAATATCGCCAACAATATATTTTATATATATTGTGTCTGACGTGATTTATATGCGGTGTACACTGGGCGGAAAGTTAACTATTGAAATCCAACAATAACACAACCAATTGCAATAGCGTTTGTTTCTAACTCACAATCTATATATTTGGTTTCTTCGAGTGCACTCAGCCTTAATCTAGAAACGGGTCTTAAGGGTCTTAACTAGTCTCATTTGGTTCGAAAGTCCAAATGTCAGTTTTGTGTTTTTGTTGTTGTTATTTTTGTTTGTCTTTTCGTATATGGAATAAACAAACAACGGACAATAACAACAACGAAAGCACAAAACGGAAATGCTCATTAATAAAAAACGGAAGTTGTTTTCAATGGTGATATGAATGAATGCAGTTGCCAGCACAATAAAAAAGATACTCCATGACGATTGTACAATTTCTGCACTCCTAT
Organism: Drosophila melanocephala; assembly: GCA_037043625.1. Taxonomy (NCBI): domain Eukaryota; kingdom Metazoa; phylum Arthropoda; class Insecta; order Diptera; family Drosophilidae; genus Drosophila; species Drosophila melanocephala. Next base: position 265,337 of record JBAMBD010000597.1, on the reverse strand, counting down.
TTTTAGCATTCAGTGTCAGACATTATCTTGAAACTTACAGAATTGTGTAAAAATAACCAAGAATCACTTTACAAAAATAAATAAATATATAATTGTGAAATAAATAAAGCTTCTCAGCGTTATTCATGTCGTATACGTAATTAAAACAATTAGCAGGATTGGGGCTCTGATTAAAAGCGACGCTTAAAACTGGTTTATGATCTTAAATTTAATGGCTTTAATTATAAATCAAAAACACAAAATTAAACAACAGCGGCTTTTTTCTATACATCATTATTAAAAAATATAATATCGGTGTATATATATTTTATATTCTTAGTTTATTTAATTAAAAACTGTTTATTTAATAATTCAACTCAATTAATCTGTTAACTTTCGAATGACGTATATTGAATCAGGTTTTTTTTCTGTCTTCTTACTTTTACTTTTTGAAGATCATGTTCTAGATTTGACGATTTGAATGAATTTTAACATTAGAATAATAAATTGTTGAATTAATATTTGCAATATAAATATTAATTATTTTCTTGCATTTACGTTTTTAAGATCATGTTTTCAACATGAGATTTGAGCTCATAACTTTTGCATGTCGATTTTCCATTTTAATATGAAACATTTTTAGAATTTGTAGTGGATGTCTTCTTAATTTTTCTTTGTTAAGATCATGTTCTATATGTGAGATTTGAGCTTATAACTATACTTATAAGACTTTCAATTCTGGAATGAAAATTTCTTCAATTAATATTCGGCATTTTATTTTAAAAAATGCGCTTTTCTTTTTTGCTCCGTGTACATTGGTTTGTAGCACGAAACTTATAGATTGTGTTATAAAACTAATCCAAGAATCCGCTCTGTACTTTTTGCAATGATTTATTTAGAACAGATAAGATTACCAAGGGTACTTATGTCTACTATCAAAATCTTGGCCTTGACTGCAATTTTACAGTTTTTGTAGTTTTTAGTACCAAAATCTACGCCGCAAATCATTGCGCTTTGTTCAAGTGCACAAAAAAAAAAAATATGTATATATAAAGATTAATTTTGTAATTCTTCCTCAAACAAATTTCTATATGACTTAATAACGACTTATAAAAGGGCAGTATAAATATTACAAATACAACAATCTGCAGTTGAGCGTAACCAACTGCGGAATACTCTGATATCAGTGATTTACCAGCTGATGACAGGTGTCACAAAACCTTTTTGAGAGCGGGTGGTTGGGGGGGGAGCGGTAATTGATGGACTTACCTCGAGCATTGATTATGATTTTTATGACCCTAGCTCTAAAAGTGTAAAAGATATAAACTTGATCGATTATATTTAGGGGGTTGAACGTGGCCTAGAAATTTATTTACCACTCTTTGCCAGAACCAATTAGAATCTAACTGAATTAAGTAATTATAGTTTTTAAATTTTAGTATATTTAGGCCTTCGCTATTTTTGGTGAAGTTTATCAGTCGATTGTTGAAGAACACTTGTAGTTATCTACCTTTCAAGTTTGGTACCTCTCGCTTTAAAATATACAAACATACATCTTATCACTTAATCGATTTTCATTAATCGCTGCTTTCGATTTCCTAGTCTACAAGTGCGCCTACCAACTTAATTTGAACCCTTTATCTTATACGAGCATACACTTTTATATATTCAACATTAAAGTCTCCAATTTCAAGAGTATATACCCCTCTACCTTCTGGTTACTGGGTATTTTAAGGTGCCTTAAAGCGCAGTCAAAAAAGCAACAAAAAAAAAAACAGAAAGTGAGCAAAGTAAACAAAAAACAGAGCTCACTCCAAGAAAAAAAAATAAGTAAGATCAATGTGTTTTTAATTTAATATTGTGCATATAATATGTGCGTGTATATATGTGTGTGTTATGTGTGTGTGTGTGTGTGTGTGTGTGTGTGTGTGTGTGTGTAAATGCTGACAAGCGACCGACAAACACACCTTTCTCGAAACTTTATACAACTGTATTTGTTTGGGGCTGCAAGATGAGTAAAGCGACCAAAACTCACCAACATGTCACATAATATGAATGTCTTTTTTAAATATACATACATATATATATATATATATATATAGATGTATATATATCTAAATGAAACCAGATACGTTGCCAAAAAAAAGGGCGCCATATCAAACAAGAAGAAAAACAACCCGCAAGTTTTTCGGCGGCACGCGAATTTTGTAAATTTGGCAAGCCGGTCAGCAGTGGAAGGGGCAATAACAGACCCGTATCCGGGGGTATCCGGCGGAGAGATAGTGAGAAGGTGCCGTCGGTGCTGTCGGTGCTGGGGGGGCGGTGTTTGCGTGTTTTTTATTACGCAATGCAAATGCATTGACCGATCGATTGTTTGCTTCGTCATTGTCGTCTGTGCATTGAACTTGGGATTGCTTGAATTACACCTGACGATGAAACGACGAAACGATGAAACGGACATTCCAAATCGGTCAAGCCGAAGAGTTCTACGATATATGATAATGAACGTATTTGTACTTCGGGTCGTATGAATAATGTTTATTAATTTAGTATACCCATTAAAAAGGGGAAACGGTTTATAATGAAGTTGTGCAAGAAGAGAGCACAGATCAAAATTAACAAACGTGTTGATTTGTCTGTCTGAACAATTCGAGCAAATTAATAGATTATAGTTTACCATATGCAAGTTTATCAAGTTTGTTTCATTTTATTGATCACTGATCCAGCGAATATCGATACAAATCGATTGCCGATTGCAATAATAGACACAGTTGTTAATATATAGCCTTCCAACTGATATTTAGATTTTTATTTTAAATCAACTGTAAAATTTTCTTTAATATTCGTGAAGAAACAAAAATGTAGTTAATCAAAATTTATTTTTATATTACATAAAACTACTATCAGCAGGTCTACCAGGTATTTAACAGGTGTGTTTTTAGCCGAGCCCTCTCGACCGGAGCATCCGAACTTGTTTATTTTATTATACTATTAAATTGGGCACATTTAATTTGAACTATGTAAATTAGTGTCTGGCTATTTGATGACAACTGTTTAGTTTTAATTTTCTCTTTAATGTAAGTGGGCGATGTTTTGATAACGATTTTAGAGGAACAATTTTAATGCTATAATTTATTTTATGTCCACTTAATATTTAAAGCTCCGATTTTAAGCTACTAAAAATCACTTTTCGTTCATTATTCCATTAAGAAATTCGACCAAAACTCTAAAAACTGAATGAAAATACTTTAAAATTGTCCATGAAACTTTTTCTTTTAATTTTCTCTGCTCTAATTGCAGACATTAAGATTTGCTGTTCCACAAAAACGGAACAAAGACCCCCTTTTTTTGGTGCTTTGTATATTTATGGAAGTGATATGTGCAACAATGATAGCGAAAAGCATGAATTATGGCCTAGGTTTTACCAACGAAACGCACTCAAATAATATTGTATGTGCGTATCTACATATACATACATATACATACATATATATATATATATATATATATATCATTTATCAGATATTGCAAAATTTTCTTTGCGTTTTAGTAGCGCAAAAAAAAAAGTAAAACAAAAACAAACCTTATCAACCAACAACCAAAGCGATTCACCAGCACAAAGACAAAGACAAACCTATTTTTCCATAGGGTAAAAAAGCAGACAGGTATATATATATATATATATATGTAACTATATATACATATATGTATATATATATATACTGTATAGGTAAGTGGTTGTGCACGCCTCGGTTGTTGTGTCAAAAAGAAGGAAAAAAAGTAGAGCTGTAGAATTATACTTGTATTTACAAACATATATGTATATGAATATGTATTTGGTGCATGTCGATAGCACGGGTTTGATTAAAATCAGGTGCTAAATCAAAAATATGACTTTCGAGCATGTATTCTGATTAGTTTTCGAATGTCTTCACATTTGCTATCTGATACGAATTGAAAGTTTTATGCTCTGTGTCTTACAATATGTGTAACAGACATATGTTAGTCACTTCCGTGGTCATCTAATATCGGTGCTTTGCCTTTTCAACAATGTTGTTGTATATTATAATTAATTATCGAAATAATTATCAAGTCTGCAAGTCCAAATGGAAATAAGAAGAAAAAATCGACCTGAATACTAGAAAGTTTTTGTTGATTTAAAAAAAAATTTTGAAATATAAGAAAAGAAAATTTCTAAAACTTAGAAAGGCTTTCCCGAAATCAACAATCCCAAAAATTGAGTGTTTTATTTTTTTGAAATATTTTCTATTTTATAGAAATACATTTTTCAAAAGTAGAAATGAAAACACTCATTTAGAATGAAATTTACTACGTCGATTTTTCTATCAGTGTATGGCTGTATGGCAAATTTTTAAAATTCACAGTGATTTTTTTCTGTGTATAATTATGCGGTTGGCGATTTGAATGAAAAGTTCGATTCGTTAATCTGTTATTCCAAATGCGGTAAACCAGGTTTTGGTTTATAATATATAATTTATACAATATTTAAGTTTTCTAATTAAAACAAGTTAGAATGCTCTAGTTGAGAGAGCTCAGACTAGGAGATACCCTGAACCAAATTTTAATTCTCTTTTGTAGTCTCCCAGATCAGCTTGGACATTGCTAGATGGACTCGACTGTTAATGGCGATTTACAATATATATATTTTATTTGGTGTGAGATACACCCTTCCGCCTGTGACATACTTTTGCAAACCTCTTCATTATACTCCATTTCCCATTTTTAGTTTTAAAATATATTTTGTGTTGAGGTTGATCTTCTTTTGAAGACCTAAATTGGTCTACGGTTCGGTTCGTAGTATTGTTGATATAATCTAGGCTAATTGCAAAACAATTTCAATGATGACTTTTAGTTATTAACATATCAGTTAATGGATCGGTTCAGAGCATTGTTGTAGCTGCTAAGTTGAAGTTGTGGATTCAAAAAGATGCGGTTTATGAAAATCATGTTCATAAACTGACAGTGATTTCAGCATATTTTAAAATCATTAATCCCGTTTTAAGTTGTAACTAAAATTGGAGACATCAATTTATCTTGCAGATCTCAGCGCGCAATACGACAAGTAGCGGCATGTCCAAGTCCAGTTCCTATGCCACAAGTGCAACAGCAAATCCAAGTGCATCGACAGCGGCATCAGCGGGCGCAGGAATTGGGGCAACATCCATGCGAAGTCAACGTGACAACAAAACGGAGAGCTATAAAAGCTGCTACGAAACAAGCTTATAAATAGTGGGCACATCATCTATAAAGTATATATATACATACTATATAAAAAATATATATACGAAATGTATATACGTATGTATATATAGCATATATATACATATATGTATATACATTTGTATTGCGCTTTATTAAATCAACCTAAGAGTTTATTGCACAACGTGTGGACTATAAATATACATATATATAAACATATATATATATATATAAAAAAAAACTGCACAAATTGGCAACAAAAGAAAAGGAACCAACAAAAAACACAACTACAACAAATAACACAAGGGAAGACCAATTATTGGTTTTTTTTTGCGCTGGCTGCTTTGATAAAGTTATTTTGTGTGTTTAGTTATCAGCTATTTAGTATTAGTGGAGAATAAAACAGATTGGGCGCTAGCTTAGGCACTCTCTGAATATATATATATAGAGTATACATATATATATATAGATCGATTGTACTTACATATATTTAGTATATAAAGTAAATGTATGAACATTATTATCTCTTTCATGCTTAGATTGTACAAGTATTAAAACGTGATAATTGCACTAAATGGCATATATACACACATATATGCATATTTTTAAATTTACAAATTATATATCGTATATATATATACACACACACATACATACACACACATATAATATGTATACATGTCTTAATTTGTAGAAACTAGTAAAAATTTGCAATGCCTAAAACTTATTAATAAAGCATAAGGTTCGATTTTATTCAAACTGCAACTCGAAGGAAACTCATCATGACGATGATGGGGCATCTTCATTGGATGGTGTCACCGCCGGTGCTCGAATATAGCTCACATCCAGCACACAGAATTTGGCCCGACACATGGGACAGGTGCACTTCTGTTCCAGCCACACTTCGCGATCGACATCGCTTTGGCGTGCGGCAAACCAACGCGCCAAACACTCCACACACCACATGGGACGACAATAGCAATTCGAGCAGCATGCCTCATCCGTTAGCGGTGCTCCAGCACGATTCACATCGACGCATTGTTTATTAATCTTAATGTTCGGCTCGGCGAGCATGCAGGCAAAACACTTGTCCGTTATCGGCTCTGAACTGAAGATGGGATTTAGTGCGACCTGCGCCTTAAACACATCCACAAAACGATCAATGACACTGCGATGGAATTGTATGTTTGAGGGTATAGTTATGGGTCGCCTCACACGATCCTCCAGACTGCGAAACTCCAGCGCATTGATGCGTATATGAAAATCGGCAACATGCTGTCGCATCGGTCGCACTATAATGCTAATCATTTGCAGTGTATCATTCTGATCGTGCTGTGATATATTGTATGTCTCCGCCTGCAAGAAATAGAGAATTTAGCCAAGATAAACCAAGGAGCTGCTTCAAGATGCACTTTTTTAAGGCATTTTTGGGGGGTACATTTTATAAAAATCTTTAAATCTTTATCTATACTCCTACCTTGGCCACGCTGAGCGCCGTGTTGGCCTGATGTGCAAAATTAACATTGTACATGGTCGTCTTGATGATCCAGTTCTCTGTGGCAATCACTGTGCTGATGGAGTTCAGTTTACGCTTGTAGACATCCTGGCGACGGAATTCGATGCCAATGTCGCTGGCCACGGCACTGTAGCTGCCCGGCGTATTTGAGTACTTGGCCAGGGTTTTGTTAATGGGATGTCGTCGCCAATTTTGCTGATGCCAATTAAATATTAAGGCCGGCACTGCCAGCACCGCCAAAACGCTAAAGCGTTGTGCCATTTTCCAGGTGAGCGATTTAAAGGCCACGGCTTCTTGGGGCATTGGAAAATCTGGATCCAATTCATTATCCTCGAGTGGCTCCTGTGTGGCGAACACAGAGAACTTGACGCGATGTATGAGGAAATAGGTGACGGGCAGGCAGCTGTGCACGAACAGATTCAACGAGGTGCGTCGCAAATGGTAGCCAACAAAATCGAGATATTCTTCGCCCAGCAATCGCGAGAACAACTGTTCGATTGTGAAGCCGAGTCGCTGAAATTCCTCTGGTGGATAGATGACGCACATGCACAGCAGGAAATAGAATAAATTGAACAGCAGCTCCGACTCGTCCATGTTACGAAAAATTTTGAAAAAAGATTCGACAAAAAAATAAATAACCTAATCAGTAATAAAACAAGTCCCTGTGCCTGTATTCGAGATGTGCAACAACAAAATTTTTGTTGATGTGTCGCAATTGCAGTGTTGCATTCGTACCATTTTGAGTTATCGATTTAAATGCGCGCAAAACTCAAATTTATTGTTTGCATTTCACACGGATTCCGTTTCCCTTTGAGGAATCTTTAAATATCGAATAAAATTTAATTTGCAAATTGACATATTATAATCGACATTATATTATTGAATTTGTGTATATTTTGTAAAATGTGTATTTATACAAAAATTGTTGTTTTCTTTTTTGTTTGATGCATGTAAAAAACGAAAACCAAGTTGATGAATTCTGTCTTTTTTCTGCGTGAAAATGAAAATAAAATTCTCATAATGCACACACGTTGTCATGGAAGCAGTGATATGTAAAATTATTAGTTAGTTAGTTAGTTAACAAACGTTGCGCATATCTTATATACATAACTCAACTAAATAATCAGTATTAGCAATCCACATTCGATTATATATACATATATATATATATATATCAAGTGCCTAACGGAATGATTTCTTTTCTGTTTTGGAAATAAACTAGTGCGTTTTAATGGACGGCTCAATCCTGGTTGCCATTACTGCTGCTGCTGCGGCTGCGGCTGTAGTTCACTTAGATTGGGAATGTTATCAATGTCGTTCGATGCGGAACTGGAATCGTTGGTTAATTCAAAACTATTCTCGCCACTGGTGCCGGTGACAGTCGTCAGACTCGAATCATTGTTTGATGTTTGATGCTCCGAATTGCTTAGATTTGGCAGTGAAACATCCTCCGCCTCATCAGAGTCAACATCGGAGTCATGGTCATCCTCGTCATCCTCATCCTCATCTTCGTCATTGCTGAAGCTATTTGTGCTGCTGCTGCTGTGATGCTCGCCAGTTCCATTGCCAACAACCAGGCCCGTATTCAAATTTAATGCGCTTATCGCAGGCAAATTATTGTGGCCCACGTCCGCAGCTGCTTTTGTTGTCGCCGTTGTTGTTTCGCTGGATGCTCCACTGTTGTCGCTTATCTCGCAGCTGGCATTTTCAATTAGCAGCGTTATCAGCGGCACATTTGGAACTGTTGTTGCGGTCGATGATGTGGTTGCTGCTGTTGCTGTTGCCTCAAGCGGATGCTGTTCCTTAAAGTCACCATTGAGTATGGACAGGTAGGGTATATTTTGTTGCGTTTGCTGCATTTGCTCGCTGCTCGCGTTCAGAATTGATAGCATCGGCATATTGGGCGTATTTGTGGCACCTGAGGCAGAGCTTGCAACAGTTGTTGCTGTCGTTGTTGTTGTTGGCGTTCTTGTTGTTGTTGTTGTTGCAGCTGTATTGCTGGCTGTGGTTTTCAGTTGACGTGAGCTGCGTATGCTTCGTGGTGGTGCTATGGGAGGTGGTGTTGCTGCACCTCCACTACCACCACTATTATTTTCCGATTGCTGCGGCACACTTTTGTCCCGTCTCACCATGTGCTTGTCAAAGTAGTCCAGATTCATGCCAGTGCTGCGCACTTGTGCGGCGGCTGCATGCAACGCGGATGTATTCGGCTGATAGCTACTGGCGCCATCGTCCACGTCCATCATATCCTCATCGTTCAGATCCTCGCTGCACAGATCGAGGCTTATGTGAGCGGCGGGTCCATCGGTGGGGCGATCCGGTTTGGGTTCTAAAATTAAGGTTTCAACTTTAAGTAATGTCTTTTTACATGTCAAACAGATTTCGCTCGAAAATGACGAATTTTTGATATTAAATTGAATCGAAATTAGCATGAAATAAGCATAATTTTAATTGTGATTCTATATTATTTCCGAAACTAGCATAAAATATGTAAAATTTGTATTGCAATTCTCTATTTTTTTTTATCGTAAATAAATAATAAAAAATATTAAATTTATATATAAATAAATACAAATAAAAACAAATATATTATAAATAACTAAAAGAAACTGCCATATTAAACATTTTAATTATTCACATCTAATAGTTATCATTAGCGAGTGCACACTGTATTAATTCCACTATCGCGGATTTTATTCAGAATACTCACCATTTAGAAAATGTAATGCCACAAAATCGGCGGCACTATAAATCTCGGCGTGAACCAGCAGCTGCAGCAGGACACCCACCGTGGGTCGTTCGTTGAGCTTGCCCGAAGTTTTCCACTCATCGATCATCACCTGGGAGATGCTTTGGCCGGGCATTAATCGCTCAGCGGTGCCATCGATCAGACTTATTTGTTGTGTGGTATATTTCAAGCCCACCTTGCCAGCAATTTCCGCGTAATTGAGGCCACCGGGTGCGCTACAAGCTTGTGCATCGAGTCGCTTGGGTATAATGGACATTAGTTTGCGCCAACAGCCATTCACATCGAGTATTGTGGCCAATTTGTAGATGTCATTGTCGTCCACCCGCCGCAATTCCGTGCAGCGCGTATATTTTGAATAAATTGGCACAGAATTCACAGTCGCCGTCGTTGTCGCATTGCAGCCAATCCCCGCCCAACCATTCACTTTTGTTGTCATTTCCATTGTGTATTTGATGTTGCTTCGCTCAATATGTTAGCTTGTTTTTGTTGTTGTTGTGCGTTATAAATGCATTTTATAATTTCGCCCTTGATGCGTTTGATGCTTCCTTCGTTTTCACTGAATTTTCCAATGAGCCATCATCATTGGTTTCTCCACACTCACACACATATATATCTAAATATGCGTATATATGAAATTGCCGATGCAAACAGCTGTTTGAGCTTTCAGTGTTGCTCAGGCTCGCTTTAGCTATCGATAAACATCAATGCTAGTTATCGATAACGATTTGCATGATAAGCAATTAGATTTGAACTGAAAATATTTCAAATTTGGTTTTATTTTTATTATAGCTGATAAATGTTTTGTATAATGGACGCAATAATATTAAATACATAACACAAAATTGGGACGAAACGAAAAACTGATAATGGCGTTACATCGATAGCTTATGCTACAATTATACAATTGTTCGTTGGTAAATCCAATAGAAAAAACATACATAATCAAATATACATATAAAGTTTTTGTGTGTGTTGTTGTTGTCAATTTATGTGCACTACTACTTATCTGTATATAATATATATGTATATATATATATAAGGTCACTTGCTTGTGTTTTTGTTATGCATATATTCAATTCGCTGAGATTACTTGAGTAAAGACGGAATGTGTTGCTGATTAAAATCTAAACGAGACTTAAATTTGTGTGTTTTGTGTTGTGTTTGTAAAGCTGTGCGCTCTGCAAACTAACCCGGACGGTTTGTTTGTTTGTTTTCGTTTTACTTATTGCCTAATTAATAGCTGAAATTATGGAATGCTATTCCCTCTAGTTGTTGGCGTTGTTATTGTTGTTATACAAAAATGTGGTGATAAACAACAAGACGCTCATTATCAGCGCCGTATTGATGTTGTGGGCGTGTCGCGTATTTGCCGCATTTCTTGTCGTTTTGCCCATTTGGAAGCGTAGCGTTGGACTGGACATGCGTCCATCGCCGCCATTGCTGTAGGCCAGGACACGCATATTGTAGCTCTTGCCGGGCGTCAGTGTATTGATAAACGACTCCAGTTTCTGTCCAATAGGCACTATCGTATTGTTGGCAGTTATCATATTCTGATCCGTCTCCCAAATGCGCACCTATGAATATTAAATCGATAGAATTAGTTATTGATATTTTTGTCAAGGCATCATTTAGTTAAAGCCAACCTTATAGCCCTCAATGGGCTCCTCCTCCTGCGCTGGCGAAACATAACGCCACACAACGCGCACCGTGGACGGATTGATGCCATAGACATGCACCGATGATGGCGGCTTTTGCGGCGCCTTGCGATATGTGCGCTCTAAAATTTTAGGAAAGCAATTAGATTACAATTTACTGATCATAGGTTATGTATATGTTTAGGGCACCTTCAAAACGTTCGCTTTCGGGTCCCTCGCCAGCCGCATTGTAAGCCATGACCTTCACAAAGTAATACGTATCCGGCTGCAGACCCACAATCAACGCCCAGGGGCGTGTCGTACGCGACAGATAGTAGACGGCATCCTCCTCCTGATGCTCGGTCTTCCAGTACTTTAACTGAAATTACAAAGATTACGGGGTTAGTTGAGTTTGGGTAAGATTAGATTTGACTCGTTGTGATTTGGATTCTTCTCAATTTCTTGACACTAGTGGGATCTCGCGCCGTGCTGTGCCATCTCGCGCGGATATTTGCAAATGCTTCTCAACTATATCATACAATCATAATATATATAGCTATGTTTGTAATATTTACCCTATGTCCAATGAGCTTGCCACGAATATTCTCGCGCGACATATCGATGGGACTCCAAGACACATTGAAGCAGGTGGAATTGTAGGCCAGGGCGAATGGTCTTTGTGGCGCCACTTGTGGCATATCCTCCGCCGAGTGTATGACAACCGTTTCGCTCTCCGGTCCCTTGCCAATGCTATTGATGGCCTGCACTTTAACCTCATACTCCGTGTAGTAGTTATTCAGGGGTATATTGACGACTGCCACACCCACATTTTCTTGCTTCTTAATGACATCCGTTGCCCATTCGATGGCACCTTTGAGCTTCCAGAATACCTTGTACTGCATGCCATGACTATGCTGCTCCTGCGGCAACAATGGCTCCCAAGTGATGGTCAAATCCCCGATTTTGCCACCGCCACCACCCACCTTCCGTGGTGCAATGTACGGCTTATCATCGTAGGTGCTGTAAATGGGCGACGGTGTCGATGGGGTGCCAATGCCCAAATCATTGACAGCCGTCACGCTGAACTCGTAGGACGACCACGGCGTCAGATTGGTCACCTCCGCCTGCTGTCGCGACGTATAACGATCCACTTCACGTGCCTGCACATGCGTGGACACATTCACCCAGGTCCGATTCCAATTGGTGCGTCCCAGTATATTGTAGTAGCGTATGGGACGACCATTGTCGACACCGTCGACCCACTCAATGATGGCCTTCGTCTTGCCAATCTCGATCACTTGAACGCCACCAGGAGCACCCGGTGCACCCTCAATAACCACACTCGTCTTCGTGGTTATCTCATTCACAGCGGACTGAACAACGCATTCGTAATCGCCAGCATCGCGCATCGTTGTGTTGTGCACCGTCAAACTGTTCCAATCCACAATCTGCAACAGTTTCAAGATTTGTTATTATATTTTAATTCATTTATCTGTGAAAACCCAAAAAAACAGACATTTAAAATTGCTTTCTTAATTATATAAATAGAGGACTCTGATTGATCGATTGCAGATCTCTATAAACTGCTCGAAAGGAGAGAATATTTACTAGTACAGCTATTAAGAGAAAGTGGGAAGAAGCACCGGCCAGGTTTATGATCAAGATTTAGTTATTTAACTACAAACATTACACATAGATTAGCTGGGGAGGGAAGGAGGAGTTAATCTGTGTAGGGTGGTAATACACCCCAGTAATAGCGACGCGGAGCAAAGGACAAGCAGTTCTTTTGCACAGATTCCAAACTGTTCGGGTGAATTGGATATTGGGGAGATCCGTGTTCCAGAATTGAATGTACACGCGACGTGAGTAGTATATTTTGGTGGTCAATTAAATATGACTATCAAATTTTAATGTACAGTCAAGAAGTAAACCCAAATCAACCTGCAATTAACTGACAAAATGATCGTGCACTTGGAGCAGATCAAGTAAAAGATATAATATTTATATAATATAACAGAAGGCAGGTCATTGATAATGGACCCAGGTGGCTGCCTTGGGGTATGCAGCAGATGGCAAGGTTAGGTCCAGAAATTAAAGTCTTGAAGATAACTTTCTGACTGCACTGATTCAGTTACTTAGAAATCCAGGTAAGAAGTTTTGTAGGAGTTGGTGTAAGGATTAGATTAAGCAGCAGGAGGCAGTCATAAGCAGAAGTGTGTATGATACTCACAATACGCTGAGTGCCGTCGTGATCGTTGCGCAGAATCTCGCCGTTGTGCTTCCAAACGTAGGCAATGTCCAGCAGCTCATCGTAGGCAGCCTCGCAGTGCAGATAGATAAGATCATGCTCCCGGGAAACAATGCGCTGGGGCGGCGTCTGCACAAAACGAATTTCCTCTGCAAAATCAAATGCAAGTAGATAAAAATCAAATTGAAATAAAAGTATACGAAAACTTACGCAGCACAATGACGCGCGCATGGGATTCATCCTGGCCGGCCTGATTGGAGGCAATGCACGAGTACATGCCCTCATCGTCGCGAGATGTGGGCGAGATGATGATCGTGCCGCTGGGCAAAATGCGACGATGTCCACCCGAGCCCAACAGTTGCCCATCCTTTTTCCATTGGAATTTGGGACGAGGTGCTGCCTCCGGATTGCAGACAATGGTCGTGTTGCCATTGTAGACGGCATAGATTTCGGATTCGAGTGGATGTTTCTTGAACGATGGCTTCATGGAGAGCACACGCAACTGGGCCGACGAGAAGGATGTCTTGAGCTGATTCTGTGCACCGCACTGATACATGCCCTCATCCTTCTCCCGCTCCAGGAACTTAATGGTTAGCACATTATCCTGGATGACATAACGATCCCGATTGATGGTCAACGGATCGAGACGCTCGGCATTCTTATACCACGTATAATTCGCATCCGGAATGGAGAAGGCCTCACAAATGAAGGTAACATCGCTATTATAGTCCTTGATCATATCCTTCAACGGTATCGTGAATTCCGGTCTCATTTGTATATTGATATAAATGGATTTCTCGAGCGTCTTCCGGGGATTCGTAATGCTACACGTGTACTGGCCATTATCATTGGTCGTGGCATTCCTGATGATCAGCACACGGCCATAACTGGTCGTGTAAGCATTGCGCTGCAACGGCTGACCCTGACGTGTCCAATTATACGAGGGTATGGGATACCCAAAGGCCATGCACTCCAGACGAATCTCATCGCCGGCAACGGCCGCCTCGGGAAAGATCTTCGGGAAGGTGTTGGCAAAGATCAGCGATTGATAATTACTATTTGGAGTGACGCGCAGCGGGAAAAACGGTCCATTGCGGCCCGTATCCGAGACGAGAGTTTGAACCGTACACGAATAGTTTGCACGATCCACGGTCTCGATGAAGGAGAAGTACAGGGCGCCATCGTGTGAGACGAACACACGCTGATCCTCTTCGACGAAATTGGGAAAATAGTCACGAGCCCAATAGTATTTAATGGCCGGATAATGTTGCGGCGGATCACAAAAAATGGACTTGCCCCAATTCATTTCGCTCGTCTCCGCCGAACGCTTCAAATTGAACTCCATAATGAAACCGAAATTTAGATAGGCACTCTCCGAACGGACACGTCCATATTTATTCTCCGCCACGCAATGATAGGCGCCCTGATCGAGGGCCTGCTTGGGCTCATAGATAATCAGATTGCCACCGGAGATGGTATACCGATCGACGATCAACGGTTCAATTTTGATATATTCGAGCGTATCATTCAAATAGACCTCGCGATACCATTCGTAGGTGGGCGTTGGATAACCACCAGCCAAACAGCTCAACGAGACATCGTTGATCAGCCGATTCTTGTTCACATCGTAGGTGGTGTCATTCGGTTGCTTGACAAAGTACGGACCACGTGGTATCCGCTCCAGATCACGTATATCCAGGCCATATGTATAGGGTCGCTTATCGTCGAGCTTAATGTTCACATTGTCGGGACTGTAGAGCGCCTTGGATTCGCATATAAACAGATTCAATTCCATTTCGTAGGCAGGCATAAACATCCAACGATCACGTTTCTTGGAGTACGCATAAACCACACGATCCCGGTTATAGCCATTGTCAGCATACGGCTGATTGGGACCTAAAAAGGGAAATAGAACATATTACGTTAAAAGGGATTTATTTTATTGAACAATTCCGCACTTACCAAAGAAGCCACGCAAATTGTTTTGATTGCGCTGATTGAGATTATTGGGGCTCGTCTGCGAATTATAGTATTGATTGGGATTATTGAAGTTACGATTATAGTTGGGATTATTGGGATCGTTTTGCACAAGGAATCGATTATCGTTGAGATCCTCATTTTCCAGTGCCTGTTGCTCATCGAAGGCGAACGAATCCTCGATTTGCACCAGCTGCGTACTATCATCATTCACCCAGTTCTGTGGACCCGTCTGTCTGGCAGAGATTAAGAAACGATTGTGTCGCTGATTCTGCAAAATGAGATTGGTCAGAATGAAGGCATGCTTGTCCACATTATCCACATTGATCAGATCCGATGTGTACGCTTTGCATATCTTCTTAGCCTCCGCCCAATTTCGCTTTGGGGAGCGTATAAAACGATAGCAAGTCTGACGATATGAGATCCAATGTTCGGGACAAAAGTTATTCTCATCGCTGAAGACGTCCCGATAACCACCCATGCCAGCATTACTACTGGTCACCGTATTCCGATTGAAGGGATCGTACTGGGGACCCACATTTCCAATGCTTCCTGGTCCACCAATTTTAACGCCGCTGCCACTTCCGCCGCCCAACTGGCGATTGTTATCAAAATTATTATAGTTGTTGTAGTTATTCTGATTGTTTGGCTGATTGTTAAAGTCCAGCAGGGGATTCTCGTATTGTGTTGTATCCGGATTTTGTTGCTGGCTCGTGTAGAGTGGGTTATAGCGTGGCACATAATCCTTGTTGTAGCTGGGCTGATAGGGTTGCTGCTGCTGCTGCAACTGCGGCTGCGACTGTGGTCCCAATTGCTGTTGTCCCAGTTGCTGTTGCATTTGTTGTTGTTGCGCTTGTTGCACTTGCGACTGAGTCGTCGTTGCTAGTAGCAACAATAAGCAGGCAATTAACCTGCTGCTGCTCCTCGTTGACATCGTGACTTGGTTTAGTTTCACGAGTCGAATTCAATTGGTGAGAAGTGCTCCAGCTGGCGTTGCGTTCAATATTAAAGGCACATTTTTCGGTTTTCAGCAAAATTCGTAGTTTCTAAAAATAAGCATAGCAATTGTTATTATTGTTTATTGGCAATATTGGATTTATGATTTGTAAACATATAAACAAATCCAACCAGATCAGTCAGTTGCGAGTGACGATTAAATCCTGTACAGTGTTAACTCGCTATAAGGAAATTATAATTATAAATAACTAATAAATATAATTATAAATATCAGTTAAATTTCACAAATTTATTGTGGTTTAAATTAATATTTTAAGAATCAATTTCTCAAACACTTTGGATATACCTGACATTAATTGTAATATATAACAATAAATATAAGAGACTTAAGAAAATTTGAATATTTCTAAAATTTGAATCATCAATTCTAAGCGAAGTTTTCCAATTAGCAAGAATCCACTGTGTGTATTAGTAATCACACACACACACATACAATCGCACAATTATGTATCTGTGTGTGTTAGGCGTGGCTTGTAGTTTGTTTAATTACAAAACAATTAATTAAACAAATCAATTTCATACAAAACTAACAGACTAAAGTCGTTATATATTAATTCAATATATTCTTAAGCACTTGCTGTTTGGATTAAACACGTTTTCGAATTGAAAAAGCCGCCGCCCAATTTGAGAAAAGCTGCGCTTAGTCAACAAAACAACCAAAAAAAAACCACACCTTAAAAAATTTCGAGCCAACAATTTGTGGGCCACGAATGTCACTTGTCACACTCAACTGATTAATAACGCATGCTCCGCTTAAAGTGTAGTTTCACTAACCAATTGTGCATAAGTTAAGCAGTAAATACTTGAAAATTATACGTGAATTAAAAGAAAAACAAAAAACTAGGCACAATTCCAACAAAAAGTGGCAGTTAGATATGCGCAAGCCACGATTTACAAAGCCGATAGCCGATTACAATTGCATGCAACTTGTGCTGCAGGGTTCCCAGCATATTGCAAGTGCACTCATGCTGGCATGACACCTAATGAGAAAATAAACAAAAAGTGTTGTGGAAAATAAATAAATAGGGATGTATCAATCAATTTTGTAAATAATAGTTATAGTCGGCATATGGTATTGTAATTTCTAAATTATTTTAATCACAATTTTTCAATTGCAGTGCAACTGATCGCTGCTGCTTAACATATTCGATATATATGCTCGCGACTTATCGATATATCAATAGTGTGGCAACAACAAACTGATTCGTGTACTTATCGAATTTCATGCGAGTGGTGATGTGTAATAAACCAAAAGTTTTGTTCACATTTTAAACAAAAATAAAAACAGACAACAAAGATGAACTACAATCCAAATGCGGGTATGCGGAATCGTAAGTGGGAGAATTGTAAGGAACCAAGCTACGGCCAACGCAAGTATTCTCAGCTTAAAAAAGAAAAAATGCCACACAAAAAATGCAAAATGCTGCTGAGAAAAACTCAGAAACGCCGACAATTAATTAAATATTGTTGCCTTTACTTTAGTTAATTATGTGTTTATTTGTTTTGAGCATTTGTTTGTTAGTTTTCTATTTACTTTTCTTTCGTTTGTTTTATTTAGTTTGTTTACTGCGTGTGTTTGTAGCTTGATTTTTGGCACTTTTCACTCACTTTTTTAACTTGCTGCCAGACACAATAAAAATTTGTCTATGATTTTTTAAATAAATAAAGCAGCAGCCGGCGGACGCGCTCGTCCCCCCAAACGGGTCAGCGATTTAAATGCCATGGGTCCACCAAGCGATGGCGGCGCCGGCGGCGGCTCCGCATTTATGCAGCCAACTGCGGGACCAACAATGTTTGATCCCAATTTGTACTCGGCACCACAGCAGCAGCAACCACAACAGCCACAACAGTTGAACAACAATTATGGCTACAATGCAGCACCACAAAATTATGGCTATGCAACAGCACCACAGCAGCAACCACCACAAGGACTAAATTCTTATGCTGCACCACAGCAGCCGCCTCCATTTGGAGCTCCTCCTGCTGGTGCACCTCCTGGTGTACCACCAGCAGCCGGCGCAAACGCTCAGTATCCACAATTTGCCATGTTTCAGCAGCCAATGGTGCAGGACATGGCCATGGAATATGGCCAACGTTTGGCGGATCAGGGCAAACAGCTGGTGGAGAATCAATTTGAGAAATGGGTGCCAGTTGCCAAATTGAAATACTATTTTGCTGTGGATAATGCGTATGTGGGTCGCAAGCTGCGCCTCCTCTTCTTTCCCTACATACACAAGGTGAGCAAGGACAAGTAACTGATATACATAAATAGATCCGAAGACAATAACTGCTGACTTCGTTTTTTAGTTTATTTTAATATGGATTTCTTTAGATTTTTGTCGACTAACTGATGAATCCAAAACTGGTTTATATGCTGACTGAATATATTGACAGTACCACATAATCTGTTTCAGTCTACAGATCTCAACCCGATTAAGAATTTCGAATTTAGTGTTTAGAACAACATTTCTCTAGTAATAGCCTTAAAATTTGGTGAACCATCTCAATGTGACGGTTATTCCTAATATATATTTCTAATACATCCACACACATCATATATACTTTTTAGAAATATCATTAGAGCTATGAAGTCATCACCATTATTCCATCACCATTATTTTGAGCGGTTCATTCGTAATCACTTTAAAACCCTTAATTTATTTTGTTAGTATTTTTATAGCTATCCCAACTCTTAATGTTTATTTATCTTCAGTATTGATTGCTTGTATTCAAATCAAATTTCCATAATTTCTTAACTATGTTTTAAGTATTTTTCTTAACATTGTATATATATATTTGCATTTTACAGGACTGGTCGCTGAAGTATGATCAGGAGCATCCGGTGCAGCCGCGTTATGATATTAATGCGCCCGATTTGTATCTGCCAACGATGGGCTATATAACGTATGTAATTGTTGCCGGACTGCTGTTGGGCATGCAGAATCGTTTCTCGCCGGAACAGTTGGGCATTCAGGCGTCCAGTGCGATGGCTTATAGCATTTTTGAGCTTGTCATCTATTCGATATCGTTGTATGTGATGAATGTGAAGACGAGCCTGAAAACATTGGATCTCCTGGCATTTACGGGCTATAAATATGTGAATATTGTCGTATGTCTGTTGATCAGCACGCTCTTCTTTCGCTCCGGCTATTTTATGGCCCTCGCCTATACAAGTTTCTCATTTGGGTTCTTTCTGGTGAGCTCAACTATATATTTTGATTTGTTTAAATTTAAATTTGATTTATAATTTTGTGCATTTTTAGTTGCGCACGCTGCGAACCAAGCTGTTGCAGGACAACACTCCGACGGCGCCCAGCGGTGCCATCAACTATGATCCCTATGGCAATCCGCAGCAATTTGATTACAGCGGTGGACGGAAGCGTAAATTGTATTTCCTATTCATTGTGGTTGCCGGACAGGTGCTGTTCGCGTATCTGCTGTCCAAGCATCTTTATCTGCCCAACACGGATCCGTTGGCCACGCTAAAAGCGCTCTAATTAAATGTTTAGCATAATTTCTCTTTTTGTATAACTCTCATTTGAATTAACCGGGCAATGATATAATGAACACACACACATGTCTGCACATATATATATATATTATAAATAACATAACATATATATATTAATTGCTATGTGTGTGTGTCTAGTATATACTCTCAAAATCGATGTGTTTAAATGTTTCCAATGCCAATGCAAAAATCATTTCCAAAATGTTAAATCTTCTACATAGTCTATGTGGTTAGAGGACTAGAAGTTACTTAAGAGTTAGCGAACATTCAATTTTTGAGATTTGCCGATGTGAATGCATGTGAAAAAAACATATTTTTGTTAACAAACAAATTAACACAATTTTATAAATAAACCATGATAAAATAATGAAAGAAAATTACAGAATATTGATCTAGAATATTTGATTTAGGCGAATTAACCCTTCGATTCTATCAACGCTGAGAAAAGAGCTTCAACCGGAAAGAGAGCCGAAATTAAATGTACCAGTTATCCAAACACACAATAATATTAAATTATAAATATTAATATTAACGGAACCGAATACCGAAAGTAATTTGAAAACAATTTATAATCTTTACCGGTTCCGAAACCGGAATCTAAATTCGTTTTGACATCCAAAAAATAATTGTATGCGATTCGGTTCGAGGTACGAATCAAACTTTATTATTTTTGGTTCGTCAGATTTTGCTTTATTTTTTTTTAAAGGAAATTTTCATATTTTAGTTGAACGAGTTTAAATTTAAGATGCTTTTTGAGGAATTAAACGTCTTCGACCCCATGGGTATAATTTTTAATCAAAATCACTAGCCGAGTCGATATAGCAGTCTGCATCTATCTATCTAAGCTAGTTCCTCAGTTTTGGCACATATCTGTCGTAGTCAGTCGGATCTGATCATTATATCCTATAGCTGTTATAAGAACAATCGGTCCTAAGATAAGTTCTTGCATGCAAAATGTTTTTGTTTATTAATATATCGATGTTAAATCTACCAGATATGCGTGTTAAAATACCCAAAACATTTTTACAAGAATGTCATCATTAACCGACTACTATATCCTATAGCTTTCAAAGGAATGATGATGATGGTGAACAATGGTGATATCTACATAATTGTGGAATATTATTGTACGCAGCTAGTCGAGAAACAGAAAACAAATACATTTTGTATTTATATATATATTATATATAAAATATGTATAATATACTAACCAAAATGATATGACAGCAGATTGACTCCGGTTTACAGGGGTATATTATCTTGTGTTTTTTACAAGACGACCGATTGTATAGAACTATAGTCCATATAGTCTTTGACGATATCGAAATTTAAGCCAAATCTATGACAAGTCTGCCGTTGGCTTCAAAAATCAGCCAATGCAAAATATTCTGATTATAATTATAAGCTGTGTGCTATAAAAACAATGTGTTTTCATTGAATTTTTGTTTTTATATATAGTATATATAGTTTTTATTGAAATTTTTAGTCTTCATTACTGTAACGTGTTGTTGTTGTTTGTTGGTTGGTTGGTTGGTTGATTCTTTGTTTTCCTTTTTATTTTATTTGATCTCAATATTGCTTCGATTTCTCTACCTGGCTTAAGGGATACGTTTTTCTTTTCTTTTTGTTTTTTCGTTTTCTATATGTTTTTGTTGATCTTGTTGGAAATTTGTCACTAGTTTACACACGCGCAACGAATTTTGCATTTTATAAAATATATAGGCCTGTATGAAATATTTGTAATTTTGTTTTGTTTTGTTTTGTTTGCATTTTAGTCTAATTTGTTTTTTGGGTGTGTTTATGTTTAATGTGTATTTTATTTGTATTTTATTTATTATGTGTGGCTGACTTTGCACTCGAATAGCGGTGAAAAATAATTATAATTATGATAATCATTGTAACGATAACAATTTCCTACAATTAGGTTTTTAGTTTTCGTTTTTTTCTTTCGTGTTTTGCATTCGCATTCGCATTCGCATTTGCTTTTCTCATTTCTCATTTCTCATTTTTCATGTTTCACTTTTCGTTTTTATTTTTCATTTATTTAGTAAGTAATGCAGACTAATAATTAGTTTTCATATAGTATAAGTAGTTCGTTAGTTGTTGGGGCCTCAATTGCAACTCAGTACCATTAGCACAAATGTGAAAAAGTTTTGCATACAAATTTCGCTAGCTTAGCTTTTGTTATTGGGTGTTCTTTTTTTTGTTTTGTTTTTTAAAGTTGACTAATGCAAAGTGTGTGTTTGTGTGTGTGTTGTTTTTGTTGTGTGTTGTTGTTCGCAGTTGTGTTGTGTGTGTATTTTATTGTTAAATGTGTGTATTGTGTATTATGCTAGCGCTTAGTAAATAGTTATAAACATGCTTTGCTTTGTTTTTAACAAATTCCACGTATTAAAAATAATACATTTACAACTAATAATAATAATCCAAGTTTAAATATATAAATATATGTGTATATATAGACCAAATACTATATATGCATGTATATTGTATTCATATAAATGTTTTGTTTCGCTTTTGTTCTGTTGCCTGCTGTTTTTTTTTTATTACTTTTTTTGCATATATTTATATAAATTGTAGTTATGTTTTACACAACTATATCTCGTATATTTTTTATTATTAATATTTCAAGTGTTTATTCAAAGAAAACGAAATATTTGCAACAAAACATGGTTTACAAAAAAAAATTAATAATAATAATTAAAGAATTAAAAACTCTGCCTATGTTTGGAAATACATAATTTGAAATCAATCGCTAGCTCTAACCTAAATCACCTACTGCGCCCATCGCCGTCGCATCCGCATCCGCATCTGCATCTGCATCCGCCTCCTGCTGCTTATGCTGCTGCTGCTTGACAAGATTACGCTGATACTTGACCGCATTCATTTTACCGAACTATATTACCGTGCCGCCCGGCGGGGGCGCTACTGCTTGGCTCGGCGACGACAAGTGCTGCGCAACGTGCTGTGTGAAAAACCAAGAGAATCATTATTAAAATAAGTTGATTAAAAGCATTCTTGACGAGAAAATCCGACTAGCGATAAGTAGATAGAGTTTCTAATTGCCGAGAAATACACTTTTGCAGATACAAAAAGTTCATGTAGAATAATAAAAATAAATATCAGCTAGATATGCTCAACAGTGATGCCAAAATGTTAAATGCCGTGCTATATGATTCGTTCTGGCAATAAATACTTAATTCGATCATCTAAAATATATATTAAATATTTAGGAAGTTTAGGAGATGGGTATCGGAAATCGATATTTATCGAAAATATAAGCTTTAATACGAGTAACTGCCTCCAAATATAAGTTCTATATCTTTTTAAAAATATGAGATTTGCTCCAATAATTTTAGCCCCGAATAGATTTTGATCGATTCTAGAGAAATTGAAGGACGTAAATTGGAAATCGTTATTTATCGATAAGATGAGCTTTTAAAAAAGAAACTCAATCCAAACTTATGGTTCCTAGATTTTAATATATTTAAGATATCATCAAAAAATGTCGTCTCTAAATCGATATTTAATGTTTTTAGATAAATTGAGAGGGGTTAAAAAAAATTGATTTTAGGTTCTCCAAGATCGAATCGGAAATTCAGAAAAATATGAGCTGAGTTCATCATCGATACTATCGAGAAACTAAGAAGATGATACATAAATATATATACGATATATAACTACATACTATACTATATAGTACTAATCTATATTGATCATAGTTTTGTAGACTAGCCATTGCCTTACCGTTGTGTGTCCCGGCCTCGCCCATGTGTAGATGAACCCATCCTGGCATGCGGTCAAAAAGCAATCCTCGCGAAATATCAACGCCGTTAGCCGCTCATGGGCGATCTTCTTGCAGACGAGCGGCTCAAGGAGCGGACACTCCTCGAAACGTGGACACGCCGGTGTGCCAATTAGTTTCATGGGATCATAGCTGGAGCAACTGGATGACGACGATTGCGCTGCGTTTGCCAGCGAAGAGTTATGCGACGATTTGCTCAATTTGAGCGAACCAAAGCTATGCGATGTGGCACTGCTGCCAATGGCACCACCAGGCGGCTCGCCCAACGCCGTCGAATTGGCGAAATTTGTGGAGCTGCTGTTGTTGCTGCCACTGCTCCGATTGTTGTTGTGATGATGATTGTGGTTGCTGCTGCTGTTGCTGTTGTGATTATTGTGTTGATTATAATTCTTTAGCATGCTGATGGCCTTGCGATGCTGTCGATGATTCGTTGTGCCCTCGTAACCACGCTTATCGGAGTTGCTCAGGAAACTGAAATTGGACAGACGCTGGGTGAGGCTGTTGAAGGCGCTGAAGCTGCTGCTGCTGTTGCTGTGGTTGCTACTGTTGCTGCCGGCGGCCGTGTTCGATTTGGTCGAGCTATTGGAATTCTTGCTATTATAGCCAGATGTGGAGTAATTGGAATTTGAATTGTTGCTCATACGCTGACCACTATTGCTATCGATGCTGTCCGATTTGGTGGCACTGATGCAATTGGGAAATTTGATCGAGTTGCTGTTGCCGCGACTAGTCGCTTTCGATGCCACTGCGGGTGGCGCCGCCGCTGCCATCGCTGCTGTTGGGTTCGTTGTTAGGGGCAACGGTTCTGTGCCGTCACAGGAATCATCTGGCGGCGTATTGGCATTGGATGATTGCGAGGATATTGTGCAGTTGGCCGTTGAGAATTTACTTGAACTGCTATTGCTATGCTGCTCTGCCATTGGAACATTTGTTGTTTCTCGGATGGGACTGCAACTGCCCGAATTATCGGCAAATTGTCCGCCCACCTGACCGATGGCAATCGGTCGTATCACTGATGCTCGGCGGCATCGACGCCGCCATTCATAAAACCACCAACGCCACCACCACCACCACCACCAACGCCGCCACTGTTGCTCTCGTTTAGCTGTGTGCTGTTCACGCGCTGTCGCAACGTTGTCAACGGATGACGGAGCACATCTTCCGTAATGTCCCACAAACAGATTTGCGTATCCTGACTAACCGAACCCAAGCGATAGCTAATGGCCAGTTTATCCGGCGCCAGCGCCGCCGACGATGCATCCGAGCGAAATGATGCCGAATGAGGATGCATTCGTGTCGTATGCAATGGCAACGGCGTGGAATTCTTATCGTAACCCTCGAAGCCACCATTCGCCGTAGAATCGCCAGAGAAGCGTTCTTCACGGGTCGCCGTATATTCATTCAATTGATTCTCATCGTCACTGAAATCGCCGCCATCCCAATTCGTGTATGATGTTGTATATGGGTCAAAGGCCACCACGGAGACCCAGGAACGATGACCCTGACCACGGGCGACGACACGACGTTCGTGGAGGGACCACACCGTGACGAGATCATCCTCGCCGCCAACGACAATGTATTTGCCATCGGGTGACCAGCAGACGCATAGAAAGCCACCGAAATAGGAACGTGCAATGCCCAGCAGCTCCATGGTGTCGTAGTGAAAGACACGCAGGAAGCCATCCTGTGAGACGAGCGCCAAATGTGTGCCGCACGGCGAAAAGCACAGCTCATTGATGCAACAATTGTCGGTGCTGAAGACCCATTTGTATAGCGGATTCCTCGTCGATTTGGACTTGCAGGTGAGTATCGTATAGCCGTCGCCCACTTTAAATGGCTGATAGCTGGGCGCTGTTGCCGCACACGGCAACTCCTCGTTATACAAATACAGATGGCCCGACGAATGCGAGGCGAGAAACAGATGCGGCGAATTCGGCAGCCATTTCAAACACGTCACTTTGGTCTTGTCAATCAGGCGCTACAAATTGGAGCAATTTATTAGTATATATATATATTTAAAAATATATTATAGTTTATAAAAAGAGTGTCTGATCGATACGTGGACTTGTTCAAATTTATAAGTTGCAGTTCCAAATAAATAAATACAAATGCTGTGGATAGCTTGAAAAATGTTGTATCTTTATCTATTTATCGATCGTTCACTCTTCATATATATATATATATATACAGTCAGATGAGAACCGCTCAAAAACTATAAAGTTTTTCTTGTTTTTAGAAATCATTTTTAAATATAAATAAATATAAAAAAATATATAAATATAAATCTTAATATAAATCCAAGTATAAAAATATTAATATAAATCTAAATATTTTTTTTAGAAAGACTTTATATTACTAAGAAATGCATTTCTAAAAAGCAGAAATGCCATCAATCATTTTTATAAAAAAAGTTCTCTAAATACAGAAACAAGTAATAAAATTGAGTGGTAATTTTTTAAAAATAAAAAATAATGATTTTTTATAGACTATCTAAATTGTTTGCATATGTAAGATTTTCTAATACTATTTTTTTTTTTAAATAAGTAACCAAAAATATAAGTGCAAAAACATACTGAAAATTTGATAAGTTTCTAAATTTTTTCTATTTAAATATACCCATAACTTAGGAAAAAAACTCTGGACTTTTTAAACAAGCTTTAGATTAAAATGCAGTGCGATTGTTTTTCTGAGTGTATAGATTTGCAATATTCACCTCCTCGTTGAACAGTTTGCGCAGCTCGCGTGGACCTTGTTGTGGTGAAACCAGCTGGATCTGACCCGTTGTGAAACCAACCAGGAGCGGTGCTCCCGTGGGCGTGGCTGCATTCGCATTGAAATCATGACAGCTGGGATTCGTGCCCTTGTAGAACTTTTTATCGATGGGTTTGCTCATCTCGGTGCCCTGCAAAAATCACAAGTTTATTTATACACATACAATATAATTAACACATCAAGTTTGACTTAGTTTAACGAGTCATAATTTATATATTTTTATCATCATTTGCGGCTGAACAATAAACAACCTCATTATTGCAAGTTGCTAGTGTCTTTATGGGAAACAGACTTCAGTAAGCTTTTCAATATATATTTTTGTATTTTTTAAATACTCCAATATATCTCGAAACCCGTCAGAAAAACATTTAGAGTGTCCGCGAAGGCTTATAGATTGTACTATGCCAATTTATATTTGCCCATTTATTTAATCGACAATAATTCCATTTTGTAGTAAATATTTTCACAAGATTTTATTGATATGACTTAACCTTTGTCAAATAAATTTATTCAGCTGCTGCAAACGATTCTTAAGGGCATTCCTCAAAAGGTTTTGTATATAAAACTGCATCATAAGTTTCCTAGATAACAAAAATACTTCCAAGAGTAATAATTCTTTTTTATATATTATTTTTATTCTTATTGCGCCGCCTTCTGAGCTGTTAGCTCTTTCATGAAGCCTAGTTCTTGAACAAAAGCCAGAATCTTTGTTGTGTTTTCAAAGTTGATAAGAAGTTTCCTTAAAATATAATATATATTTCGGACTAAGGCGACACATTCTGCTGTGATCTATTTTAGTTAGTTGTCTTCTTAGTCTACAATGTCATGTCAAGAAGTGAATGTTCTAGGTCTATAATTCCCCATGTCTCGTCTAGAGATCGTCGAGCATTCCAGGTCTATTCGTGTACTGCCAATTGACTGTTTTGTATTTATTATAAATATTATATTTCACAATATAGTATTCCTGTTCTATATTCTTGCTTAAATCATTTCTTATATATTCTATTTATTTTCTAATTTCACCATCAACCTTAAAATGATTCCCAGTTTCAGTCACAGTCACTTTACTTAAAATCAATATTAGTCACACAGAGTCATCATTTCTAGAGACTTTTTTTTTATAGAATTACGAATCGAACAAGCTTTTTGTGTTCTCTTTTAGATTGGAGGGTATACAAATTAGCACCCGTTGAGCAAATTAGCGGCTTGTTCATGATTTAATGTTAAGCACCTGATGCGACGACCGATTCCTATTTTAGATGCCTCATCAAATGCAAGTTTTATGTAATTTGTGTGCCACTTAAAACAAAGCAAATTGCCTAAAACTGCAGCAACTGCAGCGAAAATACTAAGGAAATCGCAACAGCTGCAATGGCAAATAAGAGAAGGAAAATTGAATTGGTATGCAGCTTTAAAGCATTTAAGATTTTACTTTGAAATAGGAGTCCCCGACTCTCAACCATAAGCGCTGGAAATATGAAAACTTCTTGGTGGTTTACTTTAAGGAAAAGTTTTTAAATTAGAAAAAATTGTTTGCATGAAACTTTTCATACCCAAAATCCACAAAAAATGGTTCAAAAGGGTATCATAACAGACAGAAGGAAGCATCTCTGAATCCATAAAGAATATACAGTTTGGTTAAGGATAAAAAGGCAAGCCATGCCCGTCTTTCTGTCCAAAGATATAGGAGATAGTCCCATTTGGAATCATATAACATAGGCAGATCTAGTTTTCTCAGTTTTGTTTTGCGAATATCGATACAAATCGATTTTTGAAGGCAATAAAAAAATCAATTGTAAAAGATTTAAAAATTTCATTAAGTATAGAAACAGATTTTGTTAACAAAAATCTATTTTTTTTCTTTATCAAATCAGCCGGCTGAATATCCAGGGTATTTCCTAAACGAGCTCTCTCAACTAAAGCATCCCAACTTGCTTTAATTTTCATAAAATTCGCAGAAGACTATTTTTTTGGACTTCTCAAAAGATTTTCTTGGAAAATGGGGCCGAAAGTTGGGACACATATTGAACTAATTGAAAAAAATTGTACGGATGGGCAGAATAATCCTGTTATTCATAAAGTATATACAGAGTATATATATAAATATATACATATATATATAATAATATAATATATATAATATAATATATATATAATAATCCAATTTAGAAAAAAGAGTATTTAAGCGAAAAACGCACAATTTCGCATGTTTTGCATTGAAATAAAAGTGCCTTCGAGCTTAATAAACACATTTAAATAAAAGCTAAGCAAGCGAATTGATCAACAACAACAACAATAGCAATAACAACAACTAAACAATAGCAACAACTGCCCAGAGAGAGCGAGAGAGAAAGAGAGAGAGAGAGAGAGCGAATTGGAACAAATTAAGCGATTGTGTTTGGGCAGCGTTTTTATGTTTGCCATGTGTGCCATGGGTAAACTAGATACATTGACGAGGGGGCGGTGGTCGATGGGAAGGGGGAGAATAGCGGGAACTAAGCGTAGAAGCAATACTTAGGGGAGGCCTATACACTGAGAAATAATAATAGTGACTCTAATGAGTGGAAAATGCTAGACCCGACAATTAAATCTTTTTATTTTGGGCTGAATACAAAACGTTAAATATGCATTGATACTTAATTGACTTAAAGGAGAAACTGTATTACTTGAAGCAAGATATTTAGCACAGAAATTAATTAAATCAAGAATTGTGTTTCTTGAAGCAAGATATTTAATTGTTATGTGAAGCAGATTACCAAATCGTTAATCGAAATTAAGAGTTTAAAATTCAGAATCAGATTGCCCGATTTGAAGTACTTGAGTTCTAAAAATCGAAATCAGCTTAAATTAAGCACTTCAGTTTTTCATTTATGAACTGTACTTAATTAACAATATCCTGAGAACAAATTGTACTTAAAATTTGAAGAACAAATCGCCAGGAAACTGAAGCAGGGAATCAAACCATTAAATGAAATTAAAGCACAGAAATAGATTATCAGATTTGAAGTACTTAATTTCTGAAGTCAATACTAATAGCAACTTAAAAATTAGGTCAGCTCAAAGTAAGTACTTCATTCATTTAAGAGCTATACTTAGCCAAGAAGAAAGATTCACAAAATTGATTTAATAAAATCAAATCTAGTTCAGTTTTCCATTTAACTAAACGATGATTATTCCAGAATATGCCGAGAACAATTGTACTTGAAATTTGAATCGTTTAAGATTCAGAGTTTTATGTGAAATGTAGTGCGATTTTTTCGGCGAGTGTAGCCTAACTAAGCAGCCAATTGTTGCAACGGGGGGCGTGGCGACTGGTGCTGACGAGCCGAAGGGGTTGTATTACATGACTGAGAGGAAATGCGCTTGCTTTGCTCGCTTATCAGCTGGCCGCACACAATAGATGATAAGCTTGGCAAGATCTACAACTATATATTTATATATATATATATCTATATATATATATATGTCACGTCACCTTGGGTGTGTGTGAGAGAGAGAGAGATAGAGATGTAGATAAATATAGATAAACGAAACTATGCAAATTTTGACAAGTTGATAATGGATTTGCTGCTCACCTTTTTAACGCCGCGAAATGCATAAACATAAAGATCACGTCCAAAATTGAAACAGATGCGATCACCGCCAACAATCTGTTGATTTGTGGGCAAACCATTTTGATCCAAGACGCAGCCACCGTTTGTCATCGAGTGCATCGAGATGCCGCCGCCCAAGCGGGCGTCCACTGTACTGCTACCGTTATAATTGCTATCGCCACTGGCGCCGTTAGAAGCAGCAGTTGCTGTTGTTGTTGCAGCTGCTGCAGCAGTTGTTGGTGTTGCAGGTGTTGTGGTTGTTGCGCCATTTGATTGTTTATCACTCGTCGTTGTTGTTGTTGTTGCCGGCGTTGCCAGATCGCTGTTAGTGTTGTTTTTATTTGGATTTGGCAGCGTCACAAATGAGACACGCACCTGAGGCGAACTTTGATTGTTGCTATAACCGACACGATTTGGACGCGAATATTCCGATAAGGTGAGCAAACGATAGGTGCCCTCGCGCGTTACAAATTGCGTTTTCAGATCGTCCTTGACATTGCCATCCAGTTGATTGGCCATTACGTAGGCGTCTTCTTCTTACTCTCTCACTCTTCTCTCTTTTACTCTTTCTCTCCTGCTGTTGCTTCTTCTTTAGCTGCTACTGCTTCCTCTTCTTCAGCTGCTGCTGCTTCCTCTTCTTCAGCTGCTGCTTCTTTCTCTTCTTCAGCTGCTGCTTCTTCTTCTTCAGCTGCTGCTTCTTCTTCTTTAGCTCTTTCTCTTCGTTTAATCTGTGTGTGTGTGTTGTAATTTAGTTACATACGCCGCTATTTGTTGTTGCTTGCATCACACACACACACAGAGACACACGCACACACACACACAGCACCTCAACCCATGCCGCGCACCTACACACTGACACACGCACACACTGACACAAGTGTTTAGGCTACCTGCCGCTTAAAAATCGTTAAATTTCTGTTTCTTTTTTGTTTGTTGTTGCTGCTGTGCTTTTGCTCTTAATGCTTTCGCGTTTGCTTGTTATAATTAGATTTAATTCTTCACTGCACAATTTACAAATTGCTCTGTGTGTGTCGTCGTCGTTGTTGTTGTTGTTGCGGAATTTTTATTTTTCTCTTGCTTTGCCACTAACGTTTTATCGATAGACGATTGTTGCGAGCGCAGCTCACTTCAAGCATCAGCGCACCAGATGTTTTGCCTTGCAGCCCTGCTTTAACTGCGATGTCTGGCAACACGAGCGCTTTGTTTATATTGCTTAAAATTGATCTGGCAGCTTGACTGCAACGTCGACTTTGATTTGAAATTGGGCGCAATATTTTAAATTTAAATACATTTCTGTTAGTTGCTGTGCTGAATTTCAACATTCAACATGTAAGATATAAACTAGAAATTCCTTTCCAAGCGACTTGTTTCACTCCGAGTTAGGAATGTGACTGCTTTTGTGGATGTCCACTGAAATGCATTTCACATGTCTGTCCAAATTGGCCAAAGGCAGTCTTTTGTTTCAGTTGCCTGTCTTTTTGCGCTATTCGTTGCTGTTGCTACAAACGAAGTTACTGCTAAGATTGTTGTTTTCTACATTTTCGGACACATTTCTTCTTTGCTGTTCGCTGCAATTTTTAGTGTTGGCTGTGGGCAAGTTTCTCTCTGACAGTTGCTGCTTGAAATTCTATTTCAACTTGATCACGAGTGGCATGCAATTTTCTAGACGAACGTAAAGTAATTTGTAAGAAAATAAAACACAAAATGACCAATGAAATATATCAAATTCAGTTGGCTTTCTTATAAAAATTATTTACGCATTTCAAACACTGTCTACGGCTTTGTATAAATTTTGGCTTTAAAAATTTGCGATCTGGCAACACACTTGAATTCAACAATATAATAAAAGTAATGAGTAGCAAAATCAGTTCAATCCAATTTCAAACTAAGCACAATTTACAAGTATGTGTGTGGGGTGTGTGTGTGGGTGCCATGGAATGGATTTGTCTTGTCCAACTGAATTGGATAAGGGAAACGATTTTCTGTCTTTTTGTCTGCTTCAAATGCAGTTTCTCGCATTCCTCGTAGCTAACCGTTTTAAAAGGGATTTTTTGTAGTTGTGTGTTTGTTGTTGTCGCTGCTGTTGCTGTCATTTCAGCCATTGCGGCATGCGTGAGTGGCATGCAACAAGCATACATACATACATATGTGTGAACACATATGCTTCACTTGGTTGCTGGCGGGGATTATCAACTAATTTGTTGTGTGATATAAAAAGCGAAGTCAAGATAGAACACGGCAAACAATAAAATACACTAGCGGAAAATATATATTTATATTTAATCGAATCGGAGACAGAATGTTCTGGTTGTTAAATTTCGACTAAAAGATACCCAGCAAACTGCTTTTAAATGAATAATATGCTTTTTCAATATGAAAATATTTTTTAGTTAAAAAAAATCCATGTATCTTAACTGAATTTAGACAACTTTTTACAGGTAATCACTATTATTTCCCGGTATATTATATATCATTTGTGCAGATATTATTATATAGTCTGTTTTAATTATAAGGGATGGCTTAACGATATATATTAACATGTTTGGTCCTAAATATATTTAAGTTTGAACTTAACGTTTAATTGCCTTTCCCTGCGTGTGTCTTCTAACACTGACTGCAGCCGATTGGCTTCAGATACTCTTCAGATATCGATACTCTCGGATATCGCTACTGGTTACTGGGCTTACTCTTAGTCTCAGTAGTATCGGGCCAATGGCAACAGGGTTGCCAGATAGCTTTGATCGCTTCTTGTCCATTTCTTTCCTATATATCTTTAAGAAAGACAATTAGTCTTTCATTGTTATTAGAATTCGAATTATCGATATTCGCGATATTCGTTAAAATTAAATGAATTTATTATATAATCGAGAACCGACATTGCAAATTTAAAGTTTCTATACTTAGAATATAATCGGCCTGAAATTTAGAAATTCGTGATACATTTGGCGCCAGGTCTAACATGTTTTCTTAATTTCAGCGTACATTTTTCTAAAATTTAAAGAAAATATATCTCATTTCCAAATGTTTTTTCATATGTGTAACAATTAAATCTAAAATTAGATTTTTTGCTACTTACATTATTGATAAACTTTTGGTTTTTTATTTTCTAATTTATAAATATAATTTTTCTTATATTTAGCAATTATTTTGAAGAAACAAGAAAAAATAGCCAGTTTTCAAAGCGATATTTATGTTAAAGCGATCTTTTTTGCTCTAAACGCTGATATTGACTATTTCATGCAGATGACAAAATCGGCTTTTCTGTTAATCCTGATCAAGAACATATATACTTCTAATCTAAGATGCTTCCTTCTGCCTGTGTCATACTTCTCAACAACTCTATCATACCCATTCTTAGCTCAGTTTGAACGGGTTCAGGGCACTCGAAGAAATGGCGACCTTGGGTCAGCTCTTGAGAGATATCCATAGGAAGAGTGTGTCTTTATTTATGTTTGTCTGTATAGAAATAAGTGCGATGAACTCTGAGCACTTCAACTGGCCTGTCTATAAAAACAACTGCAACCGAGTCTAACCAGCAACAGTTGCAACCGTCGAGTGGACTTCACATTGAGCATGATGCGGATTTCAGGTAGAGTTTTTCACTTTAATTAAGCGAGCTTAACTTAATATCAATTTTAGGGCTGTTTCTGCTTTTGGCCAGCTTCAACTTTTGCCTGGTCTCCCAAGGATATGCCCAGTGCATCGATACCTATGAGCCGGGCTGTAAACAGTTAATGGAGATTGGACTTCCTCAACGGCATTGCATCGATCCCACCAAATATTGGCTGTGCCACGCCCTAAATGAAAATGCCGAGCGGAAAAAGTGCCAGCTGAATACCGGTTTCGATCAGGATGTGGGCGCCTGCATACCCTGGATAGTCTGGGTCTGGAAACAGTGCAGAGAGCCACCAAGTCGTCCAATTGGTTGGCAACAATGTGAATAACATTCTAATATTCCTGAAATAAACGAGAACTGTATCTATGTGCTTGACTAAAACGACTATATCTATACACTCAGAAAAAATCGACCTAAATTTTAGAAAATCGCCCCGAAAACTACAAAGTTTTTTTTTTAGTTTTAAAAATAGTTTCTATAATATAGTAAAAAAATGTCAAACAATTAGAAAGACTTGCCACAAATTAATAATTTCTTATATTTTTATAGAAATATTTTCAAATTTTAAGAAATACGTTTCGGTCAGTTTGTTAGTTTGCCTCTTATAGAAACAATAGGTCCCCAAATAGTTAATTGCTTTTTGAATTTCTTTAGAGTTAAAATTTATTCGATAACAACTAAAAATGCTCCAGTTAAGATCGACTAGAAGATATCCATCCCAGCCTATAATATATGCCCTTGTGGAGAGTATTATAATGTTCTCGTGAAGTCTGTAACACATAATAGTATATATATTGACTCAATATATTATGAAAGCTCAAATATGGAAATTGAGTTTATCATAAGCAGATCAAATTTATTTCTTTGCATCAACGAGTTCCTCCGTTTCCCAGATCAAATTTTCCGCAAAAACAGTTTAATATGCATAATACTTTCTGGATATTTATTATTACTAAAAGTTTCCAGGACATAACAATAAAGCTATTTATAGTTTTTTAGTAGACTAGATGAAGACATTTACATATGCTTTGCTGCGAAACTCATCTTTTCATATAGTTTTTAAGTGCTTTTTTACAACTTTATTTTTCCACTTTTCCAAAGCAAATGAGATAGAAAATAAAAGTATAATAAAACTTTGTTTTCAGCTTGAGCATTTCCGAACTAATTTCCGTTGGCTTAAATCATATTTACAATGCTTGTTTTTGGTTTTGCTTGTAAATTTTATCAGTCATCAACTGCTGAGGAAGATAAGTGCCGATAATAAAAACCGTTTATATATATATATGTATATATATATATATATCTATATGGTGTAAACATATTTACATTCATGTTTATGGATACAATGTTAAGATAAGTGTTATCTGTTATCAGCTAAGTTATCGGAGTTGTCTCTCTGTTGATGACTCACTGCGTGTATTTCTCGCAGTGTATATATCAAAGAAGTTGTCAGCGCCAAACAACACAAAAACAAAGCGAGACAATTGCAGCTGACAACCGACATTTGACTTATGACATCAATTAAGTTGCCACGCCCAAATTGACGCTACCGCTCCCAAGCCCCCCGGCCACGCCCCCGTCGACGCACACTCACGCAAATCCGCAAGTGTTGATAGTTTCTGACAGATGAAATTAAACTGCTTGTTGGACGGCATCAAAAACATCTGCCATAAATCAATATTCACGTCGCATGTGGCAAGTGGCAAATGGCACCGTTCCAGTGTTGCACGCAGAAAAAAATGCTGGCCTTTTTTTTACTTAAACGAATTTTATTGTTATATTATGCGGAGACAGAGTTCGAATTAAAAGTTCGACTTGCTTATCCTAAAACGTTATCAGATATATTTTAAATCCAGCTGTTGATTACTTAGACTAAGACATTTAGTTCTTGTCTTAATTAGTCAAGCTGATTACTTCGAGTTAGATATTTAGCTCTATTCATTAGTACTTGAGCTTAAATTAAATGAATTATTTGAGTTTCTACACAACTTTCTATAATAAGTAAAACGGCTTGAAACCAGATTGCCAAACGGAACCGAAACTTTACCGATTGAAATTCAGAAATGGAATAGAAATTCAATTTTTTTTATTAAAGCCCGTTATAGGAGTCTATATTATTAGTTCACATGGTAACATAGCAGAAGAGAATACAAAAACAAATATATATATATTGAACCAATTCATAACCTTTACCGATCCAGAACGAAAATACGATTCGATTCTACACCCGGAATTAAACTCATTTTAAGTACAAAAATGTATGTGATGATTATTTTACTTGTGTCAAACAATTTTGCTCAAATCAATAATGAATAATATTTATTTAAGGATATTAAAGAAGATTTTAAATATGCATTTTCATATTCGCGAACGTGACATTTTCCATGTTCAAAGTGCAATAAAAACAATAAAACTGCAACATTTTTTTGTACATTTTTTCGATGGTCTTTTAGTAAGTGTTACAAAACCATATACAATTTCGCACATGACCAAATGAATTGGAATAAGAATAAAAAAAGAAAAAAAAACGTTTTTTTCCTTTTCTCCCAGTGCATTTCCATTATACGCCGAGTCTTGCTATCGGCTTTAAGCCCAATAAAATCGAAAAAAAAAAGAAATTTACAATTTTTGATTATTTTATAGTCTTTATTTGTATTTATTTTTTTTCGTATATCCCTTGGTAGTTGTCAGTCAAGTCCTTTGTCGGCTTCTGAAATACGCATTCACATCAATAAAACCAGTTGCAAAAATGAATTACCAATGCGAATTTCGTAATGGGAATTTATTTTTTTTTATTTTATTTCATCTGCTTCAAACGAGACTCGCTTTTTTTCGATGCGAAAAATCCCACAAATATTTGCATATAAAAGAACGCATTTGGGTGAAAAATATGTGCGAAACACAAAATGTAACAGAAATTTGCAAACTGTAATTGGATTGAAACATATTTGTATTGGAGTTTGATTATAATCGGACTCTTACTTCAAATTGGCCACAAATTAAAAAAGAAAAGGTTCATAGTCATTTTCAATGGCTTTAAATTGGCAACTATCAATAAAAACATATTCATTTATTCATTATATTAATTAATATGAACGACAGAAAATAGAGAGGTGTAATTTGATGGGTTTTTTGTTAAACGGCCCGAAGGATAAGCACTATCACATTAAAAAAATCGAAATCACTTTTTTCCCAACTCTCAATACAAAATAAAAATTAAAATAATAAGGGAATGCAAGAAAAACCATTTTGACAATCTGTTTTGGTTTTTTCCATGGTGTTAAAAAGTTAATATTCTTTAATAAATCGATAATAGTAATAAATTGAATAACTCAGTCCAAATGGTTTTGGATGATTACTTTTTTGAAAAACAATAGATTTTCGACCAAGAAGATATAGTTCACATATTAATAATAATCCTAATTCTTTAAATCTCCACTCATAATTCACTCTAGGCCCCAACATAGGATTTGAGCTTAAACGAATAAATAACTTGCTCAAAGTATTTTACTGTTTTCGTGCCACAAAAACTTTAAGACAAAAGTGCATTCCAAAAATCGTTCACTTGGTTTTTGGCAAAAATCTGCGAAATGCCGCACAAATTAGCATAAATCACAAAAAAAAAAACGTAAAGCCGGCTCAGGGCTCAAGGAGCAGTGCAAGGATAACACAAAATGCTGAGAAATGGCCTCTGTTATAGTTGTCCTTGTACTTCCTGCCTGCCGACTTGTAGCTTGTAGCTTCATTTAATGGCAGACATTAATAACCTGATTTAATTTATGGCCAAAAGCAAACAAAGCCAAGTACGCGAGAGAACTTCGCGTCTCCTCCATCCTCAAGCCACTCCCGACAAAAGTCTTAGGCTCGAAGTGCAGCCGCAATGCACTGGCGTTGCCAATTACTCAAGTGTGTGTGTGTGTTGACTCTAATATCACCTTAAGGCGTCCCAAAAGCCAGCCAGCTAGCTAGCCAGCCAGTCAGCCGGCGAGAGCCAAGTACCTCATTTGCCAGGTAAAATCTATTCACATTTTTGGCCAGGCCCAAAGCTAGCGCTTTGAATTAATTAGCTGTTGTTTGCGGCTCGGCTATCTCTGCCCATAATTTATAACCAGAGCTCTTCTTGTTGTCATGAATATGCAAGCAAGCCTCCAAACGGACCAACTAACAATCTTTAACAACAAACAAACAGCGCCATAAACTTACATCCAAAATGGCAACAGGATCTGCAACAGTCAAGTTGCCCCTTTCCCCATTATCTGCTTACATCATTGTGCTTAGTTCCGTTGTTTTGATAAGATAACACCCAAGTTGGTTGGCTCCATAAAAGCAATACTCGCTAATTAGCATTGGTCAGTCTGAAAAGTGAGGCATTTTAATCATAATCATGAACTATCTGTATCTGATCCTTTTGCTCCTGGCACTCAACACTTGCTCCGCGCCTAATTTTTGGCGCATATTCACTGGAGAGCTAAACTGCCAGACGGATGAGGAAATCATAGTTGGAACCTATCGTAACGTTTTCACCAAGTATCAGTATTGGGTATGCACGATTAAGGGTGAGCCTGCCACTAGCGCTTTCTGTCCACTTGGCTACGCCTGGCTGGAAGATGATATGGCCTGTTTCCCCACTTCCGAATGGTATTGGACACCCTATTGTTATCCATCCAGTTAGCTACTAGCTGGAGAAGCCTAAACCGAGCTGTTGCCGATCTGCCTTTCCTAGTTATACTAATTGTTATTAGTTGTTCCTATCCGAGTTCATGCAAAACATGACTATTTTTTTCGAAGAATCTGAACAAAATATTTTTTAAAAATCCCATGTCTTTATTAACATATTAACTTTTTGTTTAGAATTAATACTTAGAATAATTTGTTTGCTTAAATCGTTGTAAATTCATTAAGTACCTTGCTAATTAAGTATTGGTTTTTATCACATATACGTCTTGCTATTCTGAAGGAACGAAAATATTATCTATAATATTATTTGTAATAAAACATTAGTTTTATATACAGAAACAATATGAAGTAATTTGTTAGCTCATGAATAGAGCTTCTGATTATCTTTTTAAGTCAATGGTCAACCAAAATTAGACGTCTAATTACTAAATGAACTGGAGTCCAAGCAGCTATGCTGTGAAATGTGGCTTAAACAATGCGTTAAGTAGGCGGCTAGGCCATGTTGATTGTCAACCCACAAGCTGGCCACAAAGCCCAAATAATTAAAGGCAAAATAGAAAAAAATATAACAGAAAATCGTTGGCAATTTAATTAAAAACAATTTTTGGAATGGTGTTATTTATGTAGCGTGTGGAAGGACACGCGATTCAAATGGAGGAGGCGTAGGCATTAAAAGAGCCGTGGTTCGGGGTATGGGGTATGGGGTATAAGCCGCTTTGGAGACACATCGTGGACAGCGAGCATGTTGGCGCTGCCAAAGGATTTGCATTTGTTTGTGCTGTCCCCCGTACGTGGAACAATTACGCAGAGTGCGTGGTCAAAATGCACTCGACCATAAAGCGTGAATCGTGGACCATGAACCATGGATTCTGGACTCTGAACCCATCGACTGCGTTCGCCAATTGCTGTGGTCACTACTTTCCCTACCACCCACTCTATTGTTTGCGTAATTCGATAAATTGCCACTGGTGGAGGGGCACGGACTTTATGGCCTCCATTGGGGCTTTAGATTGGGTCTGTTGGCAATTTTAATAATTTTTAATTAGCAGCCACAGGCCGAAAATGCGGCCAAACGTTCTGCCAAAATTTGTTTTTAATTAAGTCCACTTTCCATTTACCAGATCTAATGAATTCGACTGTTTAAACACAAGAGTGTTAAATAAAATTGAACCTGGCATCATTTTTGTATTTCTTGCCCGAGTTTGTTGAAATTTTCAGAGTATAAATTTTGTATAAATGTAATTATTATAATTGGATACAAATCAAGTATTTTGTGGGTCTGTCTGGGCTTTTATTTGTATCTCTTAATGTATAATAAAGCAGGTTGCTTTTTAATTACAGCTTACTAGAAAATGTTAACTCATTTTTGAGGACCTTGAGCAGCATGTTGACAACATAGAATATGGCTAAATGATTATGCATCGTTTAAAACTGTTTTCTGATTATTAAACTTTGGAGTTTTATAATCTCTCGGCTTAACAGACAGACAACTGCTAATTTAAAAGTACAATAATTTAAGCAAATCAAGCGAAAGGTGCAGTTTGCCTATTGTAGGCCCTGTTATTATTTGCGAATTAGTTTATGGTGCTGTTTGTTTGTGCTTGATTCTACTCTATTTGTATATAGATATAAATACAATCTAATGAAATTTCCACAAATCCATTTCTATTCGGCGGGTACGACTCTAAGCCCTTCTCTCTAGCCTCAACCCAAACCCCACCTTAAAGAGTTGCTGACCTTAAATTAGCTTGAGTTATTTCCCAATTACGGCCTGTGGATAAGGTTAAAGTATAATATTTTAAAATTACCCTCAATAGCAAACGAAGCACAAGCAAACTTTGTTGACTTTCTATCGTTGACTACAGTTTAATGTTTGTTATTGCACTTCGCTTTTGGGCCAAGTTAGTGGCACCTTTTGTGCTGATTTGAGGTAACAGCTGCGCCACAGGGGCGAAGACAACGGCAGAGGCAAAGCCAAAGGCAGTCATTGTTTTTGATACACACAAATCGATTTAGTTGCGCATGCAAATAGCTTTATTTGTTTAGTGGGTGCCTGGGCAAAAAGAAGAAAAGAAAAATGGAAAATGGAAAAAACTGTTAACAAAAAGACGTCAGCAGGCGTTGCCTCATTTTTGTGCCATACAACGAGACAGAGAAAGGCAAACAAATTTGCATAGATCGCAGTTGGTAGCACACAACACACACACACACACACACACACACACACACACACACACACACACACACACACACACACACACACACACACACACACACACACACACACACACATACATATATATGTGTATGCCGACACACGTGCTTATTCACGCCCCTGCACAGACATCGATGTCGACATCGACACGAACCGAAGTGAAAGGCGCAAGGACTAAGTGCATGCTTAAGTATATTCTCGTATCCTTTCTCTCTGCTCCTTGGCAGCGTTGTCAACGTGACACGAGCAAACACGACGTGTTTGAATAGATTTTCACATTCTCTATATTTATGAAGGTAACAATAAGAATATTAAAATTGAATAATAATGATGCTGACGATATGAATATAGAAATAGAAAATATGTCAATATTTTTCATAAATGAAGATTTTTAGAAAATTGTTTGAAAATAACAATAAATAACAATATAGAAATTGAATAAAAATGGTAAGGTAATGACAATCAAACAGCAAATAATGAAGTACTGCAAACGGATGTAAAAAGAATACGAATCCATAAGGTAAATTCCAGATCAGCATTTAACGCTGATTATATATATAAGCAAGCCGATCTCAGAGACTAAAAGAAAAGAGGACTTCAAATGTAAATACCACATGCAGAGCAGTTTTGTAAATATCGATATAAATCGATTATCGATATCAACAAAAGCCCCACCTTTAAAGACATATATATATTTTAATTATACCATGGTATATTATTGAACAACTATCAAAATCTCATCAAGATCGCATAAAAAACTAAGAAGCAACCGTCTCTTTACTATCAGCAGCCAGAAACATTTTAGTACAGAACATTAATAGAGAACTATATTTTTTTCAATCTATTCAATATAGTTAACGGCTGAGTTGCGGTTATCTCTAAGTCGAGCTCTCTCGACTAATGCTTTCTTACTTGTTCCTTTGGTACTAACCAGCTTGGTTTGCTTCTTTTGTGCGGTTGCACCTCCACCTGTGTGTGTATGTGTGTGTGTGTGTGTGTTTGTGCTTATGCAAATCAAGGTAAACAGTAATCGGTTACGGCTTGATACCATTACAATAACATGCAACGGAGCTTAGGCTCGACTCAGACTCAAACATAGACCAAGATATAGGTACAGATAGAGTTAATGGGGCTGGGGCAGCAAGCCAGATACTTAGACACATGTCTGCCATTGACTGCGATATGTTATACAAATGCGTTATTGATGCCTCATCACCACAACAAAAACAACAACAACAACAACAAGAATAGGAACAATAGCAGTGACAAGCTTTGGAACAGCTTCAACCAGTCAGAACATGAATTTTCTCAAACTGACGTCAGAGACAGGACAACAAATCACATACACAAAATGGAACACGGGCCAGCCCCTTTAGAACTGGGCGTTGCTGCAGATTGTTTCACTTGCAGTTGCTGATACACGGTACACTAGAAGAAAAAGGTTTTACCTAATTGAAATATAAGTGGAAAAGAATTCCCATTGATTTGCTATTTAAATTTGATGCAAGATTTATACTTGAAAATTATTTAAAGTAGACTATTCATACCCAACGTTTACAGTTGGATTGATTTGACAATAGGAACTTAATAAAACTTTTACTTGCTTTAGGTATATTAAATTCCCTATTTATAGCCTGAACCCACCAGAAAAAGATCATTAAGATTGAATAAGAAACACAGATTTTTCTTTTGATCAAACTAATATCAACAGTATTACTATGTACACAAATACTAAATATAGTATAATCCATCCACGTATATCATATTAATTTTAGAAGTATTATTTAGTACTAGCTTCACAACTAAATATTTACTTAACTTCAATTAATATTTTGCATGTCATATCTTTTTTAATATTTAAAAAAACATATGAATGCATTACTTTTATTTGGACTGCAGCTGTCAAGTTCTCTCGAGCATTCTAACTCATTTTGGTTTTTCAGAGTGTACATAGAACAAATGCATATAAACATACATATAAATATATATACGTGCCGTTGCATAAAGTTGGCCCGTAATCGTTTTGCGGCCCGCCATTAAAATGCGAACGGCCTCAAGGTATGCAGTAAAAACGCAGAAGAAAAATTTAAAAAATGCAAAATGAGCAGCTCGGCAAAAAAGATATGCCAAGTGCGTGTCCAATTGGAAAGTTAGCAAAAAAAGGTAAAAGAAGAGGAGAAGAGGAGAGGTGCAGCTGCAGGCACAACAAGTAGGTGGCAAGAGATAACAGAGCAAAGAGATGACACAAAACTGACTAAAAATTATACAAATCTGTCAGAGTGTTGGGACTTAAGTCTGACGTGGAAGTTTTGCAAGCTGTTAGATTTTGAAGTGTCATTAATCGGACCTATGCTCTACAACTACAGACAAGTGTGTGGGCAGGGGTATAGGCAGGAGCGGGTACAGCTCCAATGCGAAATGGTTTAGAGCAAGTTTGTAACGTATTAGGGAAGTAAGTTACTTGGAAGTATATTCTTATTGAGGACATTCATTTATTTCCTT
Organism: Drosophila melanocephala; assembly: GCA_037043625.1. Taxonomy (NCBI): domain Eukaryota; kingdom Metazoa; phylum Arthropoda; class Insecta; order Diptera; family Drosophilidae; genus Drosophila; species Drosophila melanocephala. The sequence continues at coordinate 222,306 of JBAMBD010000597.1, read as the reverse complement.
TATTTTTGCTATTAGGCATACAAAAAATATTCTGACAAACATTTGTAGGTTTTTACATTTTTTTAACAATAAATTTCAATATTAATTTTTAGTTAAGAACATTTTTAAAAATCTCTAAATCTTTAAATAAATACAGTTTATTTGTAAAAAAAACCCTTCCTTTGAAAAACAATGGTCTTCCAAGTGCTATAGCTCATTTATCAGGCAGAGGCCAAATAAATACAACTGGTTGCAGTGAACAGACTCGAACAAAAATAATAAATAAATAAAGGACATTTAATTGAACTAAATTTCTTGAAATTCTTGCACTATGTACAAAAATAAGCAAAATATAAAGCAAAGCACACAGTTTGTTATTAACTATTTATGTTGGTTGGCATAGTAAAATTGCGAAAGAATTAGGCCGCAGCTGTAGCCCAGAAATGATTACACCTGAAAATCAACGGTTTTCATATCTGGGATCAGAATGGCAGTAAAGTACAAGTACAGAGTACAAAGACAAATACAAATACAAATACAACAGTGAACAAAATAATGCAAAATGCAATAACGAAATTCAAATTGGAAATACGGCGGAAATTGAAATCGAAGGCGTTGAAGTGATTTCGTCTCACGAACATTCAATTGAAATGGCAAAACAGCTACAGTAAAATGCCCTGACAAAACAAGGGGAACGAGGGGGGGGGGGTGAAGTGGTTGGCTTCTGTAACTTGTGGTGCTTGCAACACCTCCCGAAAAAATATATATTGTGTGCCACGCTGGCTTCTGGCTACCAGCGCGATTTTGTGGCGGCGGTTTATTTTATTTTCTTTTACTGTTTGTTGCATGCAATTTTAATGCGATTTTGGATTTGATTTGTAACCGAAAAATAAGCCAAACAAACTTTGTTGCAATTGTTGTTCTTCTTGTTCTTGTTGTTGATGTTGTTGTTAAGTGCAAATATAAATTCCTCGGCGCCATAAAATAGAAATGCAAGGCGCCTGTAAAGGGCCACATAGGGCCTGACTGCACTCAGAGAAAAAACGCATTACAACAACTAGTATATGTAAGCCAAATAATACTTGTTTTAGGTTAGTTTAGTTAGTTAAGTTTCACATATATATAGAAGTTTCTAACAACTAAAATTGCACTTAAAATTAAATGCAAAAAAGACAACTTGCAATTACTTACAATTTCAGTGTCTGTCAAATATTTATTTGGTGCAGGGCACATCAATTTTTATGCTGTATACTTTCATGCGCCGCTGCAAGAACACAATGTGGCAGCAACAAGGGGCCACATAAAACCTTCCGTAGCCATTCAAGTGGAAAAGTTTAAGCCAACTTAACAGCCAAGCAAGCCAACAGCAAGTCAGCCAGAGCCCAAGAATGCGCAAGCTGAAAAATCACCCAAAGAGCAGGCACCCAATGAACGAAACTTCCGGTGGGTTGGACGGGGATTGGTTGGTGGGTGGCAAGTGGTGGTTTTTGTGGCGCTTAACTTGACTGTCGCAAAAAATGCCAATTATGACCATTCGACAGGAAGTGCCGGGAGTAAAAATAACTCCAAGGGACAAGAGAAAAAATACAAAAAATACTGCAAAATATTGTTGCATACTTTTGTGCACATTGCGTATACGTCCCAAGTTTATGGCTACTTGTGATTAAAGGTAAAGGTGCACGAAAACTATGACACTGACCAGAGTCCGTCAGTGGACTTCCAAAGTTCCAGAGAGTTGCCCATTCAAAAGCATAACTTGCAAAACTCTCGAGCGCTCTCTCGACTCAACCTGACCCAAGCCGGCCACAAAACAATTGCAAACTCAATTAAATCTGAGCACCGTTGCGACAGCTTCATGTTGGCCCTTAACTACAGGCCAAGTTCTGGACGTGGCGACACAAAACGCTAGCTGCTGCATACGCTCATGTCTCTGAACTCTCTGAACTTGAGTTGACATCGTGTTCGTGTCACGAAACACGAGTCTTTGGGTATTGGCTAACAGCCGACAACAATAAGTTGTATAAAAGTGATGTTGAATTGCTGTTAAATACGTTGTAAGAAAAAAACAAAAAAAATAACTCAAAAAATTAAAATATGCAAATAATATTTAACAATTTTAAAAACTATATTATTAAAATATTCAATTATTTTTATTTAATGCAAAAAGTTGTACGACGAAAAAATATATGGCATAAGCTCTAAAAATCGGGCTGATAATCATAGGTGTATATATATATTTATATATATATATATATTCTGAGCACATTAAAAATATAAATAATTGTACACAATTTTTAAAATAGTAAGTTTTGTTTTGTTTAAATGAAAAAGTTGAAAGATGACAAAATTAATGGTTAAATGCCTCAAAGTCGATTTTACAATCATGGAAATAAATATTTATATCCTGAACACATTCAAAATTAATAAAGATGTGCGAAATTACAGGCAAAGGAAGCATTCTCAAGTCTTTAAAGAATATATATTCTAGCACAGCACTAAAGCTGAGTCGATGTAGACATATTCATCTGTCTGTCTGTATAAGTTAGCTGATTTTAGAGACTATAAGAACTAAAGACTTCATATACAGAATTTAAGTTTAATTTCTCGATAACTAGCTTGATTTTGATACAGAGTTTTGATAGCAATTGTTAACATATATGCTTCAATTTAATATATAATGTATCCTGACATTTAAGATATATAACAGCTGGGTTCTGGCAGACGAGCTATCTCGACTGACCCATTCTAACTTGTTGGGAATTTGTGTTGTTTATAATCGACACGCTTCCATCTCTACTCGTAGACATTTGCCTGCTTGTGTGTGTGTGTGGGCTATGTGTACGTGTTGTGTGTGTTGATAACATACGACAATTGTGACTTTAAAAATCCTTTTTCGTAATTTCAGTGCACAAGTTGTGCAGGATTAATGGCCCAAGCGGCACACCAAGCCAAGCAATTAAAATGCAACAGCAAGAGGCAAGACCAGGCAGCAAAAGGCAATAGCAGCAGCAGCAGTAAGAGCCAGAGCAGTGGACAGAAATGGAGCAGAAAAATTGCAGTGACTTGGAGGAGCATTTTGTGGAAATTCGCATGTGTGACAGAACAGTGTCGCAATGGAGATAGCCAAACGCCATTTGAAAGTGGCTACAACAAGTTAGAATTCTCTAGTCGAGAGAGCTCGACTTGCAGATACCTTCGGACATTGGTTTGACCAATACAAAAATACGTTTTGCTTAAACCAATTTTTACAGTTGAAAATTAATATGTCGAGAACTGTGTCTTTTGTTGTTATCGGAAATGGATTTTCATCGATATTCGCTAGACTGGTGGTTATCAATAAAATGAAGTAAAATTGATATACCTTTGGTAAATGGGAACTTATGTTTCATATTTGAAGTCTCTAGTTCCTATAGTTTCTGAGATCCGCTTGTTCATATAGATCGACTAAATCCTGATCCTTATCAAGAATATTTAAATGCTTACTTCTGCTTGTTACATACTTTTGCACACACTATTATACCCTTTTTTTCCATTTTTTTTTTTATGAGTTTAGGGTATAAGAGGGATGGTTAGTGGAAAATTACACTCGGCAAAAATCTGAGATTTTTATTCTTCAAAAATGTGCAGAATTTCTAAATTCATTTCGGTATTCTTCAAATTTATCTAGAACATTTTAATCATCTTTATTTCAACCACTCAAATCAGTACTGCTAACTAAAAAGAAGAAATTTGATTTTGGAATGAGTCCGCTTGAACTTGAATTTAGTAGCACATTTTTCTCAGAGTGTAGAATGGTAGATTAGGGTAAGGGCTGTCTTGCATAGCGAAGCATTTGTGTCCGCAACAAGAGCCAAAGACAAATAATGCAATTTCCTGACTAACTCATTTGGGGGTTTCTGTGCCGCATTCATTGTTGCTGCCAGTTTGCAGCAGTTTCGTGTCACTGACACTCCACCTCCATGTGTATTCTGCGTATGTGTGCGTGTGTGCTTTGAACTGAATCGCACTCAGACATTTATTACCTAGGCAATAGAGTCGCATACAGACAGCATTTAGCGCTCGGTTGAATTATCCTTGTGTCCGGCACTGCGTGACTAAATGCGTAACTATCCCTGAGTGCCTCGGAGCGAACAGTGGTACTAGAAGCACACATACTGCAGAACAAATGTCATGTGTGGGAAACAAAACACTTCCCCTGTTGAATATTTAGTTTAATGATAGCAAGCAGAGCGAAAGTGATGATAAAGTTAATGACACAATATTAGCTCATAAAGTCATTATAGTGTGTGACAAAGCTAAATGCATTTTTAAAATTAAGCTAAATGAAGCGACAATGGTTGAGAATGGTGGCAAAATCTGAAAACGAGCTTTTAAGCACATTAAAGCTTTAAATGCCTGGTTAAAAGCATTGCTGCGAGCAAAATAGTTAAAGTACTGATTCGTTTTTTTAATTCTGATAAAGTCATGTTTTGAAACTTTCAGCAGAAAAGCAAAATAGTAAAAAAGGAGGCATGATTGCATTGACGCCGTTCGATTAAATTCCATAAAGTCTGCCTTTCATATTAAACTATTAAAAATGGCATACGCTTAATGGCATTTATTCTTTAGAATTAATCTGGCTGAAAGATTTCATGTGCTTTTGTCAGCTGTGTTTGGCTCTAAAGTTTCCTAACCGGAATACCGGAACGCTTACCGGAATTGGTATACATTAGGTACCCGAATCGGAATCTGAATTTAAATTCGTTTCGGCTTGACACCCAATTTCCTTCCTTTAAATAAAATATAGAAATAAGTCAAACAACCAACAGATGCATTATCACGTATATTTTTTACCAGGGGAAAACGAAACTGGCGACGAACTTTAAACTGATTTTGAACTCACTGGCAGTTGACACAAGACCCATTTTATTTTATTTTCTATTTATATATATAAATATATATATTTGTACTTCTTTCTGTATGCTGACCGAGTCAGGTTAGACGCTTTCCTTTATTCTCATCGTGTTCAGCAATTTGCCATTTCGTGTTGCTTTCTTGTGCACAAAATGTGTGGTGACAATTGTTTTCTTCCGTTTTATACTCTTGCAGAGGGTTGTATCGTTTTGTCTTGCTTTATGTAACACAAACTAAAATGCTCTTGATTAAAATCAAAAGCATTCTTGAAACAAACTTGCGAATGATAAACAAAAATATTGTATTTTCGAATTAAGATTCATCAATGTAGATTTTAATACTCAAATTGAGAGCGGAAAACTTGAAAATGAATTTGGAAATGTGAAGCAAGAAGAAAACAAATTTAATTTAAGCTTATTCATTCTAGCACATGCAGACTTAAGCTAAAAATATATTTTCTAGATTAAAGATTTCTCGCGAGCATAAAATCAAGCCATAATCGGAAACGATAAAAACTCAGAGCCCGACAGGAAATCGATTTGAAGCCGGAACCGTTAACGAAAAATAACCCATTGAAACTCAGAACTAGAACCGGAACCGGAAGCAAAATTAGATTTGTTTTGATATTCTGCTTGTGATGCGTGCCTTACTTGAATCAACAATATATTCTTGATTTGAAGGGCATGGAATTGTGTTCCGCAAGGGTGTGTCAACTTCGACCTGCCATAGATATTATCTGTGCACTCTCTAGTTTTCTACTATATATATACATATTTCTATTATATAGCTCACGCACACACACACACACACACACACACACACATACGCGTTCCAAGCATATTTGCGCTTGAGTTGGCAGCTGTGCAATTTCTTGGCAAAAACTTTTCATTTTCAAGCAATTGTTAAAATTTTCTTCTGGATTTGGAAAACCATTGATTTTTGGCTTTGTTATCAAAAGTACGTGGAATATAGATAAGATATATGTGGATTAATTACTTTGTAATCAATTTTAAATGAATTTCAATTGAATTCATTAATATATATTTTTTTTTAATCATGATAAAGTCACTTTCAACAAAAATGTGGAACATAATTAAAATGCTGCCAGATGCAGATATGTGTTAATTGCATGAACGCAAAGATCTCCACGTCTCCCAATCGAAGCAGCCCAAATAGCCATCCTTCTTGACAAACGCCTTGTCATCCACACAGGTCAACTCCACCGGTTCTGCACCGGGTGCCGTGCAGAGCCAGAAATTGGTGAGGATGACACTGGCTTGCGGCTGCTTTAAATTGATGCCCTCGCACGGACCCACTACGACGTCCAAGTTGACACAGGCGGGATTCATTTTGGCGGCGGGAATGCAGCCAGAAACTGTGGCATTATATACAAAATATAAGCCCGCATTGCACGAGGTGAGACGGGGCTTATCGTTAAGACACCAGTAGAATTTACTTAGATCCTCAGCGGCCCAGGTCATCGATGGATACAAGCACTTCGCAGGCACAGTGGTACCAGTTGCCGGATTAGTTGGATTTACGGGAGCATCAGTTGGAGTAACTGGAGGCCTGGTTGAACTAATGGCTGGAGTAGTCGGAACAACTGTGTCATCTGTGGTTCCCTCATCAGCTGCATAGATTGTGACTGGCATGCTGAGCGCCAGTAGGCCCACGAATATCAGAATAGCTGTAAATAGTTTTGTAAAACACTTTGTTTTATTCTATTTTTTTAAGTCTCTTAAAGTTTTCTTCACAAAAATACACAGATGATATCGTTCCCATAGGAACGAATTTTTTTTTTTTAATTTGGGTTTGTATTTCTTCGTCTTGGAAATGTTTGTCTTAATCATCGAACATTATTCTAAACATTTTTTCTGTTTGTCATTGCTGTTGTCGTTGTCTATGCATTTAAACAGCTCTTTTATATGTGCGACTACATAATGATGTCGGAGCTCACAATATCCTTACTAAACAATACATATAGTTGAAAATAAGAAGTTTTTCAAATGAAAATTGACAAGTAATATCCGATTTTATACTTCTTGTTAAAATTGACTTTTCATGTGTAATTGTATAATCAATTGTTATTATATTGCTTAGAAATAGAACATGCAGAACATTGTTAGCGACTGAAAATTAACCGTTCATCAAGCGAAAAGTGTTATAGTTATTGAGTGACAACTGTACTTCACCTTCGCCACAAACTTATTTAGCTTTAAGGTTCGTTTTGTTTTTTATTTTTGTAATATTTCATTCCATTTCTAAAAGTTTTGTTTTTTTTTTGTATTCATATTTCCAGTTGGAATTTCTTAAACTGGTCTAAACAATATTTGATCACTTTGAGCTTAAGCTTTAAGTTCACCTTTGAACATATTTAACTCCACTTTTTTCACTTCTTTCGTTTTGCACACTTTAAAATCGACTAAAGTGATTTCTAGGCAATACCACAGAATTTATAACCGAAATCACGCGACTTATCTGGACCCTACTTGATATCACATTCTCAATTGGTTGTTTTGACAATACCATCAAGAATGATTCTTCTTCGTTTGGTGTCGCTTATCGGACGCACCACTATAAGCAGATAAGTGTCTTTTTTTTGCGCCTAATTTCCTTATGATTTCATAATAAATATATAGATGAATATATTTTTTATTATTCTTTTTTATTTATTTTTTTTGGTCACTTATCAGCTTAAGTGCCTTGGTAAATTCCTGAGAAAAACCAGTAAGGCGTCACCCGGCTTGCTGTTACCCTGCACTCATTCATAAATCATTTAATGGTGGTTTTATAGATTTGCACTTATCGATGTTATCGATTTTTATCTCTATCGGAATCTAGAATTTATACATAAACTTTTCAGTCCTCAGACTTCTAGCGGACAGATGGAATTATGAAACCAATACTCTTTGTCATAATAGTATTAAAATTTAGCTTATAATGCGCATTTACCTGGAAATTCATTTAATTTGAGAAAAGTAAAATTACCAGCTGTGTGTGTGTGTGAGTGTGTGTGTGTGTAAGTAAAGTTTTAATAGAATATGCGGACACATGGCTATTGGAATTTATGTCGATTATGTTGTCAAGTTTTGCTGCTCGAACTTTTTCCTATTTAAACTTGGCAAAATAGACTCCTTGAAAAATGGCGGCATCTGCTAAGAAGTTCCCATTGACAACGTGACTGAACAACAAAGAAGAAGCTCAGAGCTGAGGCTGTTCAACTTTTTGCCAGCTTATATGGCCTACAGAGCAAGTCTGCAGCTGGGTTTCGATTGCTCTCTGTAGCTGGAAATCTTAGCTGTAAGCGAAATCAATTAGAACTTTTGCCAGCATCTGCACCTGCACAGCTTCTAAGCCACTACCAGAGAGAGAGAGAGAGAGAGAGAGAGGGAGAGAGAAAGAGCACTTGTCATTTTGCTTCCAGTTTGTAATTAAATTTTGTCTGATTGCCCTGCAGCAATAATTTCCAATTTAGCCCCATTGTAAAGGCAATTAATGTTATGCTATCTGTCTATCGCATTGATAACACACTTGTCACCGTTTTTTTTGTTTCCTCATCTTTTCATTTTCTTGGTTTGCGACTCTTTTTGTAATGACTGATTCGAATTTAAGAAACTGTCACTCACATAGCAAATTAAACAATTAATCGTTTACTGACGCACATTGATTGGAATTCTGTGACTAGAATGCAAGCGAATGATTTTAGATGCCTGGCATAAATAGTATTCAATGGCGCAGAAAATATATAGGTAAATTAGAAATGCTATAAGTTAATGCAAAATAATAACAATAATTTATATAATATATATAATAATAATTATAATAATATATTTAAAAGAAATCGATAACTAGAAACCATAACCAGTATTGCTATATAACGTTTATTTCATGAAGTATCACAAAAGTCAATAATTAGTGTAGTCTTGTAAAGATTGGTGTTAAGATATTAATTATTTATTTATTAAAGTGAAAGTTATCAAGTACATTTTTCACATACTGCTTAAGCTTAATGTTATTTTGAAGATGGGTCGTCGTTATATTGTGATTTACTTTGAAAATATTGTCGTCAGATAGAGTGTGAAATTCTGTCTAGTTTTCTTGAATTCTAATTTATTGGTAATATATATGATATTTAATAATTAAAAGTTAAAAGTATTTATCTAGTCTAGTCTATAAATTTCGAGAAAATTTCTGTGGAAATTGAAATTGTTTCTCCATATATAACATAAAAACCGGTATACCTTATGCCAGCGAAAACAAATTTAAGTTATAAAAAGAGGTCACCAAACAATAAACAATTTTTGAAAATAAATATTTTTGTATAGTATTAGTATTAGTCGTGTAGAAATTTTTTAAATGAATGAGTACTTGAAGTAGATAAAAGAGCAACCTTTAATCTCTGGTTAGACAATCTAATCACACATCTTTGTCCCAAAAAAAAAGAGCACAAAAACGTCACCAAAAACTCTTTAGAATTGTGACAATGAGAATATCCAATGGGAGAGGGAATGATAAATAAAACATTTCGATAAAAACAAAGAGAGTGCAATGAGTATAAAAATGAATGACAATGGCGCCATATCATTCAGTCAACGTTTTTGTGGTGCCACAGTAAAAACGTTGCATACTCATAAATATATATATATATATCTATATATATATATAGAGTTGTGAAAATAATAAAAATAAGCAAGAAAGTCATAAAGAGGCACAGGAATAAGGGGAATTCGTGCTGTGCCCGTAAAAATTGTGCTGATGAAATTATTTATGAGAAATGTGTGGCATGAAATGCGAAGGCGACTCGATATAAAGCTGGATTTGAGACTCATGATGATGCAGCTGGTGCTGTTGTTGCTGCTGCTGCAGCAGGTTGTAGCACACGCATCCGTTGCGGCCACGAATGCAACATGCAAACATGCCACGAACATGTGGGGCGATCCCAATCCCAACATATTCTACGTGTGCAACACGCTGGATCAACGCCCATTGCAATTGCATTGCCCACAGGGTCGTGGATTTTTCAATGGTCTTGGCCATCTCGGTTGCCTGCCCTACGACCATTGGCCCGCTTGTCGGCCCAATGCCACACAGTTGACCCGCAGCTGCAGCCGGGAGGTGGAACAGCCCTGGGCCAGCATCGATCCCAATCACTTCTATATGTGTCCGGGTGCCGATGCCAATCCCATTTTACTCAATTGTGCTGCCGGCAAGGCCTTCATTCAATCCGTGGGTTGTTCAGCGGACTGGTCACACTGGCGTCGTCACATGCACTGCGAATCCTTTTTTTGAGCCTGCATTTGAAATGAACGCAAACTAAACGCAACAAACGGTGGGAATTAAACCTGTGTGAAAAATGTGCATATGTATATAGACATATATTTATAAATGTGATTTTTATTGTTCAGAAATAACCAAACTCGTCGTGTGCTGCAATTGAAATCAGAAAGTGATGTTAATTAGATATCAAAATTTGATCTTTCCTCGTTTTTTTAATTTTATTGTTACACTCTTAGTATTATTATTTTATCTTGACATGCGTTCTGCTATTGTAACAACACAAAGCAATTAGACTGAATTGAAATATATATTTTTTTCTTTTTTTTTACAAAATGTTGCATTTTGTGTGCTTCTTTTTTGTACGATTTTTTATTTAACTAATAAATTAATAAAAAATATTTGTTGAATATTTTTAATACAACCATTTTCAGATATATTTTTGGGACACGCTTTTGCTTACCATATATTTTTTTCAATTATATTTAGTTATCTATGTGGAAAGTATATTAAATTTTAATCTTTGAAATATTAAAAATCCAGGAAGATTGGCAACAGTTATCTATTTTATAAATTTGGTGACCTAGGATCGGGTTGGCTGGAAATGGCTCCAACGGATTCAGGATATTTCACTGAAAGAAAATTATAAATTTAATGATATCATCGTTACCAGAGTTAAATAAAATAAACACATAAGAAATCAACGTAATTTAAAAAAAATACTAAATATCTTGTTCTCTGAATCCCATTTTAAATGCGAAAATGTTTGTCTGTAGGAGCAAGCCGATCTCAGGGACTATGAAAGTTAGAAACTTAAAATTTTGAGTATAAGTTCTCGTGTAGCAAACGCAAATAAAGTTTACTTAATTTTATCGATGACCGAACCCTTTCGAATACCGATCAAAATCGATTTTCGATAGCAATAAAATATGTATAATATATCTATATCTAAATCTATAAAATATAAAAATGATGTGCAATATTATTGATCAGCTGAAAACATTTCATTCTAATCCGAAATAAGAAACACATATTTCGTTATTGGGCATAGGATTGGTTTAGCTCTAGTCTAAGAGTTTATCTCAATTTAAATAAAGATTGCTAAAGCTTAAATTTTGCTTAGTGCATTAAGCAAAGTTGGAGGTATAACTAAACTAAACTTAAATCCCATTATATCCAGGCCGCAAATAAAGTGTCATGTAAAATTCTTTACACCTTGCTGTGGTTGTCCTTTCTGATAAGCTGCGGTCGGTTGGCCAGAACCCCTAGCTTTGGTGTGCTCTTACTTTATCAGCCTTACTACAAACACACACACACACTTATCCTTGCAGTCCTCTTCAGTTAAATCTGGACACATGCATAAGGTAAAAAAAACGTACAATCGCATTTAATCGGAAATTGCATTCTGCTTTTGATCGCACACCTGACCAGGAAATTACTGCCAATGCCAATCGACACTGGGGCACAGTTGTACTGTTGCATGCAACCTCCAAATCAGCCTTTAATAAATCTTTTACTTTACACGTTTTTCTGTTGCATCCTTTTTAATCTGAGCTTTCATTTAAACATATACGCAATTTTGGTCAAAGGAAGGTTGTACAGAAAATGAAGCAAAGTTTAATTTAGTTTTAGTCTTAATTTAGTGATTATTCTAACTTTTAAATGTCAAGTTTGCTGATTGAGCGTATTATTTTTAAAAACAAATCTTTTTTGTACTCGATTTTCTTTTTTTGTGATGTGACGCGTGGCGAGGCGAAACAATATGCTCTGCTGGCATTTATTGAGATTTATGGCACAGCTGGATGCTAAATAAAGCCAAGAGAGAAAAAAGGAATTTAAGTATATTAAGTATACGCTGTACACTATTGTTGCAAATAAATGGCATATGAAATATTTGTACACATTTTCACACACCTATTACAAAATCCATTAAAGTATGTAATAAAAAAGTGAGAAAAGCTTTTCAGGAGGAAGAAAATAGATACCAATATGAAGGAGCTACATTTGATTTCATATTAAAATTGGTTGCCATTTTATACACTTGTAGATGCTTTTTTGATTTGGTTTCTAGCGAGTTGAAAAAAAAAACGTTTTGGAGCTAGTATAGTACATATATTCTTGATCAGCATCATCATCTAGTCTGATATAGTCTGACTTTCTATTTCATTGCATTAAAAATTGGCATGCATACAAATTTTTACTGCAGACAGTGAATATGTCGGAGTCGAACAGAATGGATAACTATGTCATACAGCTGTCACAGGAACGTATCCCAAAGAAACTAATTTAATATGCTTGTCATTGTGCTCTTCACAATTGGACAAATCATTTTAATAAAGGTACTATATCTTAAAGCTGCCATACAAGCAATCCACCGAAAGTTGACTTATTCTATGAAGAATTTAAATTCTTACAAAATCGAACTGATTAAATACAAAAATCAAGTTCATTATTATACACCTAACATTTAAACAAGAAATCAACAACATCGATCTACTATATCATGCAGATTTCGTCGGTTCAATCGATCGACATTTTCGACTTATAGTTAAATTTAGAAGTCGTCACTTTTACTTCTTTCTGCAAGGGTATTTCATCTTCGGTGTAGTTCAATACATATTGGCTTAAGCTTCATTTTCAACTGGCATGTATACTTGTTTACAAATTTTCCACCAACTTCAACATGAGAAAGCAAAATTGAGTTTGTTAGATCTTAATGTTAATTTTAAATAGAAAACAAAGGCAACTAAATAACCAACAACAGAATGCTATCTGGCGTGACGTAGTTTCATTTATAAATATCAAGCAAGCCCAGCTATCTGATTGCTTTTGGCGCTTTCTACGAACAACAATTTCCAATTAGGTTAACATCCTCCACTCCGCATCCCCACACTCCACCCACTCCACCCACCCCACCCGTTGAATTTGTCGTCGTGCTAGTAATTATTGCAATGCAATTCAATTAGATGCCGTTGGGTGACCAGTGTGACCATGCCAGAAAAAAGATGTCCTACAGCACAAGGATATGTTCCTGCCTGAAAATCTACTTTAATGTGTGACTCGAGTCAAGTACACAGAGAGAAAAATGTAGTCTTAAATTAGTGTCATATGCGGTGATTTGGAAGCAAGACTTGAAATTGAGTCGAGTACACTGAGTGAAAAACATTTATATAGATATAGATATAGATAAAGATAAAGATATAAATATAGATAAAGATATAAATATAGATATAGATAAAGATATAGATATAGATATAGATATAGATATAGATATAGATATAGATATAGATATAGATATAGATATAGATATAGATATAGATATAGATATAGATATAGATATAGATATAGATATAGATATAGATATAGATATAGATATAGATATAGATATAGATATAGATATAGATATAGATATAGATATAGATATAGATATAGATATAGATATCGATATGGATATAGATATAGATATTGATATAGATATAGATATAGATAAAGATAAAGATAAAGATATAGATATCGATATAGATATCGATATAGATATAGTTCTGAAATTCTTAAATCTTAATTTTAGTTGCAGTTTTAGTAGAAAATTAAAAGTTGATTTTGAAATATTAACTTAGTTTTTGTACCCTAAAGTTAGCTATCTAGGCTCAGCTGTATTTAGCAGACACAGGGAAGCATCAGTGACCCCATAAAGTATATACTTATATTCTCTATCAGCTTCACTAGCCAAGTCGATATAACCATGGTCATTATTTATTATTTAATAAAATATTCAGCTTAAGTCTTCCAGGTTGGTGTATAAACTATGCTCCTAATATTTTAAAAAGTAAATTATTTATCGGACTACTATAACGTGTAGTTATCATAGGGACAGTGGAGATATACATACATCACTTCCATTCTGATTCAATATAACTACTCATATGTGGAGTACTCAAATCTTTCTTAATAAAGTGAACAAAAATATTTAAATTCAACTAAATCGAGCTACGAGCAAACATTTAAATGTTAGCGGATTAGCTCCGGTCTAAAAGCATGTTTAGTTTCTTTACCAGCTGTGTTCAGGGTACCTAATAGTTAAGCTTTCTTTACCTCAGGGTATTCCCACTGGTTTCTCTCTGTGCAGACGTGTATTGCACATTTGACACCATGAAATTGAGTGAGCTGCAGTTGTGGCCGCATGACTTGACAATCTAGATTCTAGAACATTGAGGCTATTGCTGCTTTCGCTTTCGGAGTGTGCGTGTGTGGGTTTGGTGTGTGTGCGCTGGTGTGTAGTTGTAGGTGTAGGTGGGTGCAAAGGGAATAAATGGAGCAGTGCCTCAGTTGAGTCAGTTGACTCAGTTGTGGTTGAATTATCACCTTGGGCGCATTGATTTATGCAGTCGGCGAGAAAGCGAAACCTGCTTGGCTGCTGAGATAAGAATTAATTGGCAAGTGCATCGTGCACATAAATTGCATGGCAACGGGGTGCAATGGGGGTGCAGAAGCTGTTGTGGTGTAGTGCCTGCGCGTGGGTAGTGTATGGTATATAACCGTAGAGGAACCTCAAAAGCGGCTTTAGCCACTGCGTTGCTCTTAATGTAAATGAGACAAATGTTTTACGACTGGCTGCGTTTGCATCGACGACGACACTGACTCCTGTTGACTGTGGGCAAACACTGTAAATGGGTTTATGCCACAGCACACACACCCGTCAACTAGCGCCATCAGCTTGTTTGCATTTCACGCATATTTTAGTCCAGGTTTTCTCCTCTCGTTTGCCATGCATTTTTGTGCACTTTTGCGATTTAAAACAGAGACATGGACCCTCGACCCCAATGCCCCAATGCCCCACACCCCCGTCCCCTCTCCATGTCTCTTTGCACTCTTGCCACTTCATTCTCTAGTGTGGTCTGCACTGAGTTAATTAATTGCTGCCTCGTTTTGTGCTAAACATTTAATAGTTATTTGCGCAATGTTTGCACAATTTTATGATTCAATATTATGTTGCCCCGCGGTGGAATAATTACCAAAATTGAGCTCTTTTATGTGTATCTACGACGTGCTTTGTAATAACCCATTATATACACAAATCAAAAAAATATAGGTAATTACATTTACGCAATTGGTTTATTTAATGTGAATTATATATTTTTTTATGGACAACTATTTGGTGTAAACGAATTTCAGTAGAAAATTACCAAAATCCAATTTTAATAAATGTTCCACATAATGGTTAGCGCACAAAATTTAATTTATAATAAATAAAAAATTATAAAAAAATTGGATGACAACCAATGCATTTCAAATTGTGCTTAATCCAATAATATATTAGTTTTCATTTTGTGTATTTTTTATAACACTGAATTTAACATATGGAACGACAAGCCAAACTCATAAAAAGCGCTAAATGTAAAACAAGCAACATACAAATTAGGTCAATTATTTTCAATTTACTTGTTTTTATACTCTGAAAGCAATAAAAGATCAGTCTTGGACTATAAATTCTCGTATATCATAGGCATATCAGGTTTATTTCACCAATATATCTAACAGCTGAGTTCGAGGTCTACTGGTGAGACTATGTCGACTGGAGCATTCTAACTTGATATATTTGATTAAAATTGTATCTGTGGTTATGACTAAAAGGCTGATGAATATAGTTTTTTTTCAAGGATCCAGGCGAACATAACTTATAGAAGCTGCCAGCAAAGTGGCCAAGCGATTGGGTAATTATAAATAAGTACTCTGTGCAAATTCGAATAAATAATAATGATTTGATAAAAATGGCCATTCAGCCTTATATGTTCCAAGGATTATATAGCAATTAGTATGTCTGGCTCGCAACTGGATTAGTCTGAGTAGAAAGTTTCAGTGACTGATTGACGGGCAATCCATTAATTAACTCGATGATAGGAGTGTCTAGGAGGTCTCTCCTAATTATGGGTACCCAACGATAGACTGACTGTATTTAAAATACAAAGATATAGTTATGTTTTAAAAAAGTATAACTTAGTTTCAAAAAAGTGAAAACTAAGATGATTACATAATAAGCACATTTTCACATAATATATATGTTCATAATAGATTTTTGTATACTACCTGAATAATTAATTCGACAATCTCTGTCAACGTTATTAGAAATGATTGGTTGGTGCTAATAACACTCATTATTATTCTAATGAGAGTTAATTTATAAGAACTCTAATGCGATTTGCTTGTATTTAATCAACTTTTCGATCAGCAAAGCAACATCAACAACAACAAGAACAACAATAATAATGCTGATAAGGCTTGCCACGCCCCTTCTCCTCCACCTTTTAGCATAAATTCATATAATTAAAGGCATCCAATTACCGTACAGTATTTCATATTCTCTGCCACTCAACTCGCAGGCGCTGTCAGCAGAACTGCCGCACCTGAGTCCGGGCCCCATTTCCGTGTGCCAGAAGCGCCCCCCCCCCACACACACTATATCACACCCTCTCCCCCCACACCGCACTCTGATTGTCAAGTGAGGCATTGAGGTTGGGTTAGGGCACCTAGGCACCGTTTGTTGCCATTTCCCTTTTGCCGTTTGTGCCGCATGAGGCACACGCAAGGACAACGCGGCCGATGCCGTTGGGAAACGCGCGCGCCGCTTTGGTAATTAATTATGCCCGTTGAAATGACGGCGCACAAAATACGGCTTGTATATCGTGCAAATATATACACTTGCAGAAAAAATGTTAACATATTTCTGGAATAAAATAAGAGAGAGAGCGGGAGAGAGAATTCGAGTTGGAATATTCTAGACGAAAGAGATACCAACTAGAATATAAATAGAAGCCTTGTTGATTGTAGTTTGTTCACTATGAACAATGTATTAATATATTATATTATCTTTAGAGGTTTTCATTGCTGTCGGAAATCGACTTAAATTGATAAATCAAAGATTTGCATTTAGTGTTAGAGAAATGATATTCCAAATTTGAAGTCTCTATCTCTTACAGCTTCTGTGAACGGCTAAACTGACTCATCTGTTGATCCTATCTTCAACTTACCTTGAGATACTTCATTCTTCCTCTCTCATTCTCTCCAACTTCCTGTTTTCACATACATGGTTAAATCGTCTCTGTTATTAATGCTGATCAAGAATATATATACTTTATGGGCTCGCGGATGCCTTTTTCCGCATTTTACATACTTTGCCACAATTTAATTTTACCCTTTTTCCCCTTTTTACAATGACAATGTAGCAAATTAGTTTCTGGGATGAATTTCAAATATTCTATTTTTTCTGAGTGTATCAGCAAGGGGGTGGAGGGTCAGCTATAGAAAAATGTTGGCTCGTCCTTCTGGGCTGGCGGAAACGGAAATAAGTACGAACAGTTGACGGCAGCGACAACAAGTAAACAAAAGTCACTGCGAATTTGCCGAAATGATTTATTAGCAGCGGCATTTTCATTTTTCTTAGCCAGCAAATGGGCCAAAATGCGAAGGACTTGTTTAATTTGCTTGTCGACAAAAAAGAAAAAAAAAAGAAGAAACCTAACAATTCTACATGCAGCTAAATGCGTATTTCCGACCGGAAGTGCGTGGGTATGGGTTAGGGGGAGTGGGCAGCTGGTGGAGGTGGAGTTAGATGTCGGCACATCCGCTAGCCTGTCATCTTATTTTTCGCTCTCTAATCCCTTTGCTACTTGCAATGTGGCAATAATATTCTTTTGATGCTGTCGACTTCAAGCAGCCCGATTTTGTTTTTATTCTTTTAGCTATTTTTCTGCGGACTATTCGCTTAAAACCGCAAAGGAAACAATAAATTTGCTGCAATGCGAAACGGAAATGTTTGCTACGGAAATAGAAGGAAGCTGGAATCAACGTAGCAGTCCACCCCCCTCCCCCCTCCACCTTCGAATTGCAGCAGCATCTCGGTGCTGGCCCGGTGTTGTCCTTGCGATTGTCGCACACACAATCAAATGTATGTAATTGGCGCACAAATTGCCCGCGCAAAGTTTAACCGGTAAGTAGGTGAAATGGGGAGTGCTCAACTAGCAGTTATGCTGCACACCATTTCTACCAGGATATTTTCATTTTGTCACTTGAACTCATAAAGTCTGCAAACTAGTTCCTCAGATTTGATGAAATGTGAAATATATCCGTCTATTTGCTGGCAGTTTAGCAAATGGGTTACAGTTTTCTAAAACCTTGTTCTTCTAAATAGGCTAAGAGCAGGGCAGTTTGGTAGTATATAGAATTTAATGTTTGTGGCAAGTAGTTGTGGTTGAGTTTGGTGTGTACAAGTTTTTCAAAAAGTCAGAAGGTGTTTGGGCAGACTAGTCTCAGAAATTGTTCAAATTTGGCTGCTAAATAAGTGGCTTCGTTGCCTTTGATGATTGTGTGCCTTGGGTTCTAAATTAGTCTTATTATTTGCAGTGCTCAGCGAGGGGCTTTCTAATTCTGATTAGTCTTCTTATTTGTGGTCTTCAACGAGGGGACAGCTGGTTCTGGTTACTTTTATTTTTTATAGTGTTTACCGATTGTGCTGCTGATTCTGCTGTGTTTGTAATCACAATTATTACTATTTGAGATGGCTGCGAGAGAGTCTGAAAGTCTGAGCAAATTGTGTGTTTCCCTTTGAATTGCCAACTTTCTGCTATCCATTTATAACATCCTACAATATATCTTTAAAGACAACCTGTGAGATAATTAAAAAAGTGAATTAGAGGAAAAAATAAACTTTTTATTTATTATTGTATGAAAAAATTTCTTAATTTTATTGGAATATATTACGATGTATTCTCATATTGTATACTTACCGATATTCCTACATTGTGGACATATATAGTCTCTTCTAAAGGTATACATTTTTAAATATTCTCTGATGTATTATCTTTTGATTTTTTTACAGAAAAATACATAATATTCCAATCTTTACATTCAAGTTCCACACTGGTTTTAATCCAGCTTAGTTTTGCGTGTAACATAAATGCCCATTACTTTAAGAAGCCTCTTAAGCTGGTTTATGGATACAGGGTATACTTAAAAAATAAGAAGTACAAGTAAAAAGCAGCTAACTACAGTAATGGTTAGTAATTTCAGTTATGACCGTGGGGATGCTAGCCGTTAGTGGATTTGATTTGGCTTATGTTTTTTTTAAGGGTAGAAAGAGAGAGAGGGAGAGAGAGAGGGAGAGAGAGAGGGAGAGGGAGAGAGAGTCCGAGGGAGAGAGAGAGAGATAGAGGGCGTGTTACCGGCAAATAAATTATGCATATTTTGCTGAGTGAAATTGAAAACTAATTAATTACACTTGCAGCCGGAAGCGGCAAGGGGAAATCTAGTGGCCAGAACGAAAAGAGCTATAGAAAAATGTTGTTCAACTTTATAATTGCCAGCATCAAGTGTTTTTCAAATTGCTCTTGGCTCTAATTATGGTAGAGAAGTGGCTGAAACGTGAGACATTTTAAGCCCAGCAAAAAGGGTCGCTTATGTTTCGCACTTGCTCTGGAGTAGTGATTGGAGGTAGGAGGCGGGAGGCGGCAGGCGGGATTGGGGGTTACCAACGCTAAGCTCAAAGTAAAAGTTGAGACACTTGTTGGTTGTTATTGCCGTACAATTCATTTCTGTTGCCCCCGTCTTAAAGGTAGAGAGCTCTGGGCCTCTTTTAATGCCAACAAAACGCCCTTTTGCTGTATTGGAAGGCAGTCTTAATTAATTTAAGTGAAATGCAGCGTTTCTGTTGGACGACGATGACTTTTGAGAAATTACACAAGTAGTCAAACAGATGTTGTTAATGTATAGCTTATAAGAATGGCATAAAACTTATTTTGAACTTATGCTTGTATTACATTAAATCAACATTAAGTGCAAGATTTCCAGGAATCCAAATGCGGAAAATATGTGGAAATGCTTATGGGCATGTGTAGATTCCTGGTGGGAGATAAACTTAAGACTACAATATTTGAGGTGCTCCTTGCTTACAGACATATTAAATAAATATCCCTATTTTCAAAAAGCATTCTAAAATTCAGAATGAACTAATAAAAAATTAAATAAAAAACTTATCATTTATTCGAACGAATCAGCGAAAAATTGTAAGTTTTTCAAATCCAATTACAAACTATTTAAAACGTTTGTTTATGGAACATTTATAAATCTAAATTCTCATATTTGAGTAACAGAAAAGATAAAAAGCTGAAGATGAAAAATAATAAACAGTTAACCTGGAGCCAGGAAAAATTGATTTAAATTAAAAGAAGGCAAACAACATGCGTATAAGAAAAAAGTAATAAATATTGACTACATAATAATATTAATAATAGTAATTGACCCAAATATGGCTCCGGTGGATCGATGAGTGATATTTGAGTTTGCTGTCAAAGTCTTACACTAACCTAACCTAATTAGAAGTTTGACATTATAAAATATAGACAGGCAAAACTTTATTACTTGGGTAACTCAAAATTGCCTTCTTTAGGTTTAAGTCTTAAATTTAGCAAGTGCCAATCAAAGAGGCATATTGATTTGTTGCTTTTCATGCCGGGCACATCCAAGCCAACAGCTGGGCTCCTCGGATCCGATCCGGGGGCAACAGTCACGTACACCTGACACAAGCCCAGCAGTGCCAAAGGGCAAGCAACCGAGCTCGCATTTTATTTCACCTGTCTGCTACACGATAACCGGAACCGAAGGCACAGCAAAAAGAGGCAGCAGCATATCTATGAGTGTATTTGAAGTAATTTGAACTTTGCTCTCACTTGGGAAACATAGCTTAAGAAATTTGTAAAAAAAAACTTTCTTGAAATACACAACTGCTAAACCTGCTTCTACATGAGGCATGCCACTTGTTGTGAGTAGTTTGCAAAATTTTCTCATATTTTAAGGGTACATCTTTAAGATTTAAGTGAAAAATATATTCGAAATACTTTTCTAAAGGTACTACACGAAATAAGATATAGATGAATATTTACTGCAGACTCTGTCAAAGTTTTTCAAGTTTTTGGATTTGGGCAGGAAATTAATGTAAATTTTGTTTATTTAGTCTAATAATATTAGATCCCTGTTTGAGAGAAGAATAAAAATTGCTTGCAAAATGCAAAAGGAAATTTATTTAAATTTGTATTAATATTTAAGATGACTGAAGAGTATCTGTCAGTTCAGTTTTATCTCTCAATTACTTTTCTTTTTATTTTATAGCGAAAAGGTTGGCATAATATGAATTCGCTTAGCCAGTTGTAAGCTTTAAGAGTAGCCCTATAGAAAGACAGAGGGAGAGAAAGTGTGTCTAACGAGGAGGAGGACAGTGGCAGGTTGTGTGTTTTTTATTAGTTGGTAAAATTGGAAGGGGGGCTACTTTTGGGCAGGCAACCCTTTTCAAAAAATGATACTAATAAAAATCCATGTTAATGTTGCATGAATATCAAATAAATTGAGGCAGCCAACACGTAGACACACGAGCATTTATTGATTGAACATCAAATTGAGCAATTTCATTGATGTACCAAACAGCTTTGTAAGCCAAAAATGCCAACCGGGGACTTGAACCCGATGGTTACTCCATTTCCTTTCAATAATTTATAATGCTTGGCCGAGTGACAAAGAAGTGAATATCGCGCCAGGATATGCTTAAGTAACTGTCGCCAGCCAATGTCAAAGCTTGGCTGCTATCGATTTGTATGCCATTTGTGAAATCAATGCAAGTGGCACTTGCTGGGGTTGCAACATTGTTTGCCACTGCTGCACTTTTAGTCCAAGTCATCGTCTCAGTTTTCGCAACAGTCTGCTACACACACACACACACACACATATACTGTCTCTTACACAGCTGACTGAGGATAAACAATGGAAAAGACAGCGACTTTAAATGCCAGCGACAAGGATGAATTGGTGCCTGGACTGGCGGCGTGGCTGCCTAGCTGTGGGTGTCCTTGGCTGTCAAGCGCATTAGACAGTAGAACTGCACTATGACAAACTGGGCTGGGGAAATGCGAAAATTATATTACTATTTTTTTAATTTGGCTAGTAGTCGACCTTAGTTGCGTTATTAATTGTAATATTGCTTGTATATAATTGTATTCTAATTTGTTAATAATAAATAATTTAATTTATTTAATATTTAATAAGTTAAAGTCAATCAGGGAAGTACCGGAAATCTTGCCCAAGCTGAAATTGAGTTTACTATTTCTTTTTTCTTATTTTTATTTGCAATTTAGAGAAAAGTTACACAGCTTGTTGAATTTTAAAAATGCAGGCTATTCCTAGTCAATTCAGGTCAGATGTGCATAATAAAGGGATATTGAGAGTGAAACACGGACAGTGAATTATCGAATTCCCTGATAGTATCTTAATATATATATTTATATATGTATATATATTATATAATATATACTAATGGATCAATTGAGAATTTTCCAGTTATGGCAATCGTTATCTGAGCAGTTTTTTGTGTGATAACTTCGATTCTCCAGTTTTTTACCATTCTGACAACAAGCTTTTATTTTATAAGTAAATTGTTATATGAAATCAATTATTATTTTTTTGGTTTTAACTAACATTTGTTTTGTATGCTTAAAACATTAAACAAGGCAAGCAAAATATAATACTTAACAGTCATCAAATTGAGCTCCAAAATATTTGTAGGTTTTTGGTGTTGTTATATATTTGATGCATTGATTTAATATTCCAGCCACAATTTGGGATTTGTTTTGGGCAAGCTAGAGTAAATAATAAATTGAAAATTTGCTTGCGCCAACAATTGAATAAATTATAAAGTTGTTATCAAAATGCAGGCAATGAACCAATACAGTTTTCGATAAATAAGGCAGTTCATCATAGACAAGTTTGACTGTGTTTTGTGTTTGAGTGGGGATTTTTAGCGTGAATCAATCAAATCACACGACTACTTGACTAACAACCAGTGATTTGATTGATGAACTGTTTTGTCAGATAGTAGCTGTGAGTGAGATTGTCGGAGTGAGGCAGTCGGCGTGGTGCATCAAGCACCACCCACTGTGACATGCATAATATACAGATTCAATGATGGCTGCTTTGGCTTCCGGCCACTTAGCTCCGCCTGATGAAATTAACTTCTTGAGGCGTTTTGGCAACTTCAAGAGTAGCCCGATTATTGATTAGTGGCTTATTATGTGTGTGTGTGTGTGTGTGTTTGTGAGTGTGTGGCAAGGATGCATGGAAGTATGTGTGCCATTTGATAGTTAATCAAATAGACGACACTCACGATTCGGAGTCAGTGTTGTGCTCTAATGAATATTTGATATGTCACAAGGGACTGTTGAGGCGAACTTTCAAATTTGCCTGCTTCGCTCTGCAAATGAAAATATTTTGTTTGCATATATTCAGATATTTTCAAATCTCTTTAAAGTGCTTTAAAGTATTATTTCTGAGTAAAATAGGCCGAGAAACATATTTTTTCAAATTAAAAATGAAAATTAATAGTTTTTTTTTATTTTTAACCAATAAAGAAGCTCATCATTATTTAATTATATTAACCGCAATCGATTATTCATTTTTATTTTGGTATTTATTACATTATTTTATTAAATTTGTTTTTATTATTTTTTATTATATTTGTCACAAGGGACTCTCGAGGCTATTCGCCTGGTCTGCGTTTTCAATTTTGCCCGCTTCGCTGTGCAAATGAAAATAATATTTTATTTGCATATATATACAATTTTTCGGAGTGAAGCAATTTCCAAAGTTGCATCATTTTTGTGGCACTTGTTTCGCATTTGGTGCTCTCTCATAAAATATTTTATTACTTTTTAAGTGTATTTGCTACTCGTAAAGTTTGGTTCCACTCCCTTTATTTCCCTTCCTTTTTTTTTTTACTTTTTCTTCTGCCTCACTTTTATATGTCATGCAATGTCACATATGACTGACTGACGAACTGTCTGACGGTCTGACTGACTGACTGAGGGAATGACTAAGCGCCCTTTTGCATTGGCATGCAAATTCTTTGACGACTCGACTTGAGCCAAGTTAGTGAAAGTATGCAATGTCAGCAGAGCAGTTGCCAGTTGGCAGTCGGAAAATGGGTAAGGAGAATGTCAATGTCTTAGAAATATGCGTGTGTGTTGGTGTGTGTGTATGAGTGTGTGTGTAAGTTAGTGCAACAAGGTTAGAGCTATGGAAACAGTGTATGAGCTGCTTTTTATGAGAGTAGCTCAACTAACAATGATTCCCATTTACAAAATATAATTATATCTATAATAAAATATTTTAACGTATATCGGTTAAAAATTTGATCTTAGAATTTATTTCATAATTCTTTAAAAAGAATCGCAATCGAACAATATTGAAACTTTTTTTTACACAAAACACTTATTATTAGGTTTTTGAGTGATAATAAAGTAATTTAGTAGCTGCAAACGATTACAAATTTTTTTTATTTATTTGAATAAGTTCTTAAAAATACTGGATATTAACGGCAAGTGATTAAGAAATAAATTTTGCGACTATATTAACCATCACAATTCTTGGCATAAATATTGCCAATATAAAGATAAATTCATAACGAGTCTTAAAACAATGTTTATTAATACAACATGTAATCAGTAATCGAATAAACAATATTATCATTTTAATTTGTATTTTTAATCAATGGCTTTTGATTAATAAATAAACCCAATATAATGTTTCAGGCCAAAATATACTTGTCAGGAATCGAATAATAAAATGGCAAATTTGTAGTGCCACAAAGCAATATTTTTACAATTTGAATTTTTAAAATTAATAAAAGAAAATGGTCCATTCAAAAAAATACTAGCACCTTACATCAAAGTTAATATAGGCATACCAAATTTATGAAATTTTGTTACCACAAAATTCAGTTGCTTTTAAGACTCGCTAAACTATGAATGACAGCACTTTTGAATTGTGGCATTTCTACTTTCTTTGGTTTTTGGCACATTTATCTTGTGACTGTGCAACACGACGATATGCCCGATATGTGAGATTCAGATATAGGGCGACAGAGACGTGTGTTATGCGAATTTCAGCGCGTTTGCTTTGGCATCGGCCATGTAACTTGACTGCATTGCTGCCATGGCTGTCATTTTTCTTTTTTATTTGCTTTTTTTTCTTGTTTTTACTCTTGCCCACATATTCAACATCTTTTTTATGTAAATGTGCGAAAATTTCGTCACACACAGCTACACACACACGCAAACAGACATACACACACACACACACACAGATGTGTGTAGATATGCACACATCTAGGGGATATAAAATGAAATTGTACTTTGTGGCATGGCTGGCAAAGTACAAAAAGTAAAACATGCCACCAGAGTGGCAGGCGGGGGAGAGGAAGAGTGTGGGAGTAATGTCTTATTTTCAAACGTTACCAACTCTAGAGAAATGCGAGATTCTTACTCTGTCTCTCCCCCCAAAATCATCATCATCATCATCAAGCGGAGCTGGCAGTTTCCCGCCCTTGGCCCCTGCCTCGTCCATGTCGTTTCCATTTCGTCATTGTCATAACTTTGTGTCACAATTTTTTCTTTGCACATGATGCCGGCTCTACCATAAGGCATTATTATGCAATTTTTTGGGTCAAAATGTAGGCCAATTTTCATCTTGTAGTAGGAGTTCACTGCAATCTATCTCTCTCTCTCTCTCTCTCTCTCTGTATGTCTCGCATTTCGTGGCAGCTGTTCGCCAATAAATTGTTATCAACGGCTTTCAGCAACTTTTCACTTATTGACATGTTCGCTGTGACAGCTTTAAGCCATAAATAATACAATTTACAATTTATATTTACTTTATTCTAAAAATTTTCCAAAATATTTCACATGATTTTTAAAGCGAACGGCAAACAACAGCTGGCGGCAACTGTAAATGACAGCTAACACAAAAGCAACAACAACACAAATAACATTATCAACTGCAACAAGAAGCAAACCGTTGACAGCTGATGCTGCACAACACACTTTGGGGCATATTTACACTGCTGCTTTAAGCCAGCCTTACTGCACTCAGAGAGAAGCGGACAACATTCTTTTTCAATCAAGCAGAAACTTGTCGGCAAAAAACAAAGCGAAAGAAGGTTTTATTTCAAAGGAGAAAATGGTGTAATGAAGTAGGGCAAATAAAAAAAACAGACAGCAGGAAGCCGTCCAATTGTTAAAGAATGTACCGAACAATGTTATTATTTCATTAAGAAATTCATATTTTCTTAACAAAAACTTATTTTAATAGTGAACAAACCACTATCAGTCAGCCTACCACTGCACATATTTTTAGGATACTTGCTAGTCGAGCTCTCTCGACTACTAGCTCGTTTTTGTAACCCATACTTCTAAAATTTAGGAAAGTTTTGGAATAAGTTCGAAATGATCACGCAATTGATTAATTTGAGTTGGAACTTAAAATATTTTATGAATCAGACAAGTTGTAAAATTAATATTGATATCTTCGCGACGTGAAGCCAAATCAGCTTTAATTATTATTTGAAACTCCCAAGTGAATACTTGGAACGTTTTACACTTAAGTCAAATAATGCTTGCAGTGAGTATTATCCAAGATCTATCTCTATAGTTATGGACTATATCTAAAACAATAGAAGTATATATCATGCTGTACAGACTATATCAATGACTACAAACCTATATCTCCTATTTAAATATATTTTTTAAAAACAGTAAGTATTTTTCTATATATCTAAATAGCCTTTACTAATATGCACTTGAATATAAGTTATTATCCGGTTGTACTTGAACTGAACACCTTTTTCCCTGAGTGTGCAAATTCTTTTATAAATGTAAGCGAAGGAAAGAAACCAAAAACAAACATTTCAAACAGCGAAAAATCGCTGATTTTTCTTATGTGAGGCAAGACATTGTTTTCGTGTCGACATTTGCAGCACTTTGTTACGTCATCTAATGCTAAATGCTACTCGCAGTTATGCTAAGGAATATGCACATATACATATAAGTAGGTAAGCCAAAGCTGGCTGTCTCCTTTTATGTTGGCACCTCAGAAGCAGTTGTTGCTGTTGCAACAGCTGTGCCACATCAACTGGCAATTTGTTGCATGTCTGAGGGTTTGCAATTTTGCTTAAGTGAAAATATGTGAAATATATGGGCTAAGATGAGGTTTTGCATTGCAACGAAAAACAACAAATTAAAGAATTTCACATATCTAAATAAAGAAGTGCAAAAAGAAACAAGAATGCGTTTTTAGAAATGTGAGTGCCAAAGTTAAATATTCATTCAGAGGAAAAAGGACAAATCTAAATAAATTGATACAAAGATTTTTTCAAAACAACCCTTAAAAAATAATATATATATATATTCAAATCTTATTAGACACAAAAAAACTGGCAGCGTTGTTGGAAGCTGCCCGAAACTTGGCTAGCAAACTGGTCGAAAGAGCCGCAAACTTTTTGCCGACAATGAAAATGCGAAAAGTCGAAAAAAAAAATGTGAAAGAAAAATTGTAAGTGAACTTCGGAAGTCGGAGTCGGTAATAAAAACGTTGCGAGTGTAGTGCACAAAAATCAGCAGAAAATAAATGTTAACAAGCTGACTGAGAGCAAAGTACTAAAAGCACTAGCTTCAAGTAGACTTCTTGGTAGTTTAAGAGACCCGACTTCATTGTGTGTTGGCCCAAACAAAGGGCCGCAGGCGTATATGAATACAAAGAATGAAAATGAACCAAAGTCAAGTTGCATGCACTTGATTTTGACCGCCTGCTGTTCAAAAGTATTTAAGAAAAAATATTTAAAAAACCATAAGGAAGTAAGAAAGTGAAAAAAATAACTTTAATTTTCATTTTGCAAACCATAAAGCAAAGTTGAAGTTGAGTATGAAGCAAACGGAGTTGAAATTTGAAAGCTATGCTTTTTATTGTCGTCTGCCCCTTGCCCCTTGCCCATTGACCATGTCACTGTCATTTGACAAAGTTTTTTGAGGGGGCATTGGGGGTGGCATAAAGTTTAGCTGCAACATTTGCTTTTGCATTGTTTTGTCGCGTTTCTTGGGGAAAACGGGTGTCGAAATTAAAGTGCATTGTTTGAGAAAAGTTTTTCATGTGCCGCCGCCCCCAAAAATCCCGGAACAATGAAAAGTTCATGAAAATTTTAGCTTCAACGCATAAACCATAAAAATAAAACTTTCGACCATTAAAATCGCGCAATTTCCAAGTGTCCACTGGTCTCTATTCTCTCCATTTAGCTATAAGAAAACTGGGTTGGCAATGCCAATGGAAGGTGGCAGGCTTGTCATTTGTTTTGCTGCTGCTGAGAGTTGCTCTTCAAAAGTTTTTGCATTCCCCTAATGACAAAAATCAGCGTGAATTTGATGTTTGGCCAAGAAGTTTCAAAACAAGCACAAGTTTTTATTACCGCATTCGTTCAAGATGCTAGAAAATCGATGTTTCATTTTTTTATTTTTTTTTCTCAACTCAGTGAAGTGATGAAATTGTGTCCTGCATACTTTATAAATTATCTATGAAATCTGCGATTTTTTCTCAGATTTATGTACTGAATTATGGGAGACTTTGAAATTTGTTTGCAGTGAAAAAGACAGCTAACAACAATAGTAAAGCATAATTAAATTCCGATTAAAGCGATTAACACTTGAGAAAAATGTATATCTAGGGAGTAGATTAGATAAAAAATAGAATCAAAACCGTCAAGCCAAAATAACCGGCAGAAGTTCAACTCAGTACTAAAACCAAGACGCGACATTTCCTGACTTCTTAATAAAAACTGGAGTCTCCCAGAGTAACACAGAATTGCAACAAACAAATTGTTGTAGGCTATGTAAACATATAGAACCAAAACCTTTATTCACCATTCCCTGATTCCTTGACAGCGCATCAGGCCCGAACCGATATTTGAATCGGTTAAATCAGATTTGAGAACATTATTTAAAACCATCTTCTCCTCCCCCCACGCCATAGTTAAACTGAATTGCAAACTCTTCGAAACCTATGTCAACATCAACTTGGTTGACTGAGCTTTGTGCCATTTGTAAGCCATGTTGGCCAGTGTATTTTGTACACGTGTACTCAATACAAACCGCAAACACATCTAAAATTGAATTCACTTTACAATGAGATAGAAAATGAAAAGAACCAAAACAATAATAAATAAAGCATGCGAATAACACAGATGGAAGCTGTTGCAATATACGCATGCGTCTGTTTCTCTTATACATAGCAGACTGTAGAGAGAGCGAGAGAGAGCGAGAGAGAGAGAGAGAGTATGAGAGAGGGAGTGAGGAAATGAGAGAAATGGAGAGAAATAAAGAGATTTTCGAGTATGTGTTAAGGTTACCAGTATTTGGCAGTTGTTGTGTTTACATTGAATACACAACACACACACACACAAGAAGTCTGCGAACAGCTTCAATTAAAGCCGATTCGGATTCGTAATTTATACCCCACCCACCCCTCTTCCTAGTTAACCCTTCCCGCGCCCATCAACACGCCGGCTAACAGCTGATGATAGTCGGGCAACAAATGTGAATGAGTTGGCAACGAAATTGGCAAATGAAAATTATGCACAAGTTTTAAAAAATTAGTCAAAAAAATAGCGCATTTTCCTCAAATCAAGCAAAAGCGTTGCCAAAAATGGTAAAAACCGTAGAGCAGAACGAAAATCTTATTTTGATTAGGTATCAATTCATAAACTTCAGATATTTTTGATTGTTCTCATTTTACAATTGTTGAGTTTAGTTTTTCAGATATTTCTTAATTTAAGAACCAATTAAATTTCAACAAGACATTCATTTTTATTTTCAGTTATCAAGTTTTTAGAGCAATCGTCAACATATCTGTCTACAATCTGAGCTTAAATTGAAGTTCTTCAATTAAGAACTGGGAGACTTTAAATAAATGCTTATAATCAGTAATGAGCAATTTTTAATATAATTTTTTTTTTAGAAACAAAATATTTTTCAAAAATAAATTGTGTTCTTAATTACAGGTCAAAGAAGTATTTTAAGCAAACAAATGCTTGTAAGTAGGATTTGGACTTGTTTCTTTATTTAAGAACCAAATTACCTTAATGTAGTTCTTCAATTTATCCCAGGTCGTCTCTGAATTAAAAAATTTTAATTGACTGTTAAGATTTGGATGGCTTTATATTTATTTTAGGTAATGAAATGATTATAATAAGTATTTTGCACTTTTTTATTTATTCAAAATTTTATTATTTGGAAGAAGACATTTTATTTATATTTCAAGTAGTGAAATTCTTCAATCAAACCTGATATCAGCTTTGGGAGCAACTTGAGCTTGAATATATAATGGAAGCTCTTAAATAAAGAACTAGAAAGCCTTAGATTTAATTGAGTTTGTTTACATTGAGAGTTTTATGTTTGATTTAAGCATATTATTTTAAATTCAAGGCTGCTTTTTAGGCCAAATTGTACTTGAAATTCGAGGAATTTAAGGAGTTTAGAAAAGGCCGACGAGCTTATTCAAATTTCAAACAAACCATTTATCTGGAAAACGCTGCGAGAATGAAAGCGAGCATCTTTAAAACTTGAGGTGGACATTTTACAGGTCTTCAATGGGCTTCACACACAAAAAAGTTGTTAAACTACAGACGTAAAGCATTTGTAATGTGCCAGTGGAAATTATTTATTTCGGTTCTGCACTTCTGGTAGGGAGCGGGGCCTGGACTGTTGCAGGTGGAGTTGTGGTTGCGTGATTAGGTGGTTTGGTGGCTGGGTGATGCCATAAAACTTTGGAGGCCATTTTTCAAATTTGTCGCGGTCGACATTCATCCGCACAGAATATGGGCGTGGTGCTGAATGTGGTCGCATTTCAACTTGATAATATCGCAGTTAGTATGGAACCACATGCGGATTTAACAAGTGCGCGTTCCACGCTCCACGCTCCAACTTAATGCGTTATGACCCCCGACCTGTGTGTGGTTCCAGCTCAGCCCTCCCCGCACCGCACCACCCACCAACAACAACATCTCGCACCACACAGTGAAACTTTTTGGCCCCATTGGCGGCCAACGCCGTCGTCGGGCATGTTTTAAAAAAATGATTAATGATTATGTTTCGTCCAAGCTGCGTGCGTTCTGGCGGTTGTGAGTGGGTGGTGCTTTGGGTGAATTGGTGGGGCAGTTGTCCCCTCTCGCGTTTTTTGGCGAAATATGCGCTTGAAAATATGTTAACGCTTTTTAAATCATCTTGCGCGTTTATTTTCCACAACCATCGTTGTTGCTTTTGTTGTTGCTCGGTTTGGGTTTGGGTTTGTTTTGTGCATGAATGTTTTATGTGGCGCGAGCTTTAAATTAAAATGCAAGCAGCAAATGGCAGAGGCAGGATTTGTGGTAAGTTTTTGGCAAGTTTTGGATGCCCTGTGGCTGAGTGTTATAAATAATGGAACACAATTGAGGGAATATAAAATATTGATAAGCTGGAGTCTTGTTACTTTCCTAGAACTATTCAATTACTCAGTTAAGATATCTTTGCCTAAATAGGTTAAATATTTTACAGAAATTGAGCTCGAGTCATGTTTGATACTTTAGCTTTCATATTCAAAAAACTAATATAAGCAAGCCTAATTTGAATTTATTAGCAGAGCCCTCTCGACAAGCATTCGAGCTAGATTTTGTATAAATCGTGCTTGAAATATCTTAATGCTAATAAAACAAGTGTAGAATAATTTTGTTCAGATTTATTTAGTTTATTTTGTGGCATAGGAAGACACACAATTCGGCAACAAAGGAGGAAATTAGACATGCGAGAAAATTAGACAAACATGGTTACATCGACTCGGTTAGTGATGATAATCAAGAATATATATATATATATATATGCTTTATACGCTGGGAGACGTCTCTTCAAAGTGTTACAAACTTAACAACATAAATAAAATGTCCTCAATGAAGGTGTAATTATTGTATGGTTGATTCGATTTCATAATTGCTCTATTTCAGTTCACAATAAAAGCTCTAACTTTTTGTTCCTTTCATTTCTATATGTCTGATAAATGTATATATATGTCTAGATGTGTATGAACAGAAGCAACTTTAAGAAGAAAAACCAATTCTGTGGAAAATCGCATGTGCAACTTGGCAGTTTTGGTTTAACTAGCAAACAATTGACCTAATGTCCTTAGACCGTATCATCCAAGCGGCATCCTTTGCAACATTTTTCATAAATTCAAAGAAGCTTGGCTTAGCATTTTATCCTTTAGGTACAGGATTTACAAATTGTTATTACTTCTATACCAGAGCAGACAGACCCTGAACAACAACAACAATGACTATAAAAGCAACAACAATGCGATTGTGGTCAAGTTTTGTGTAGTCCAGACATTTGCATAATAAGCCTGGTGAATGGACACACGGCTGCCAGTGCTGTGAAGCAGTGCATGAAATTGCTCTGCTACCTTAGGTTAGATACTTCCCCCCTCCACTCCTTCCCCGCACATCCCCTCCACGTAACTACTAACTGTTCACAGTTGAAGCCAGGTTGGAGTAAAGTAGCTTAAGCCAAAACGGAAAGCATAAATTCTCGTACGATATGAGAAGAGCCAACAAACATCCGCACATAAATAAATCATAAATATTAAATGAAAATGAGAAATGAAAAATGTGCAGCAGGAGCGCAAATTGTATGGAAGGAAGCGCACAGAGCTTGTCAGCGACTGCCGCCTGACCATGGGAATAATAATGGACTACATATATGGTACATACTGTACTATTATACAGGCCAACAGTGCAGCAGGCGATCGCATGATTAGCAGCAATCCACTGCAGAACTCTAGACTGCGCTGAACTCTAAACTACACTCGAAAAAAGAAAGGTCTATTAAGTGCTGTTGAGAATTCCTAATTCAATTTTAACTAACATATTTACTTAAATATTGAATAAATTTTGATTGATTCTGATGCGACATACAAAAACTATTGAATGAAGCACAAAATTGTCATTATTATTGTATTTAAAATCAGTGTAAAAAGTATACAAGAAGTAAGTAAGAAGTATCTTAAAAGTTGTGTATTTTTTTATATTTATTTTAAACTTTTTAATCCTTTATCCTTGGAAGTTTATAAAATTTAGTGCATTTAATATAATCTTCAAGTTGTCGTTTTACATACATTTTAAGTTAACATTTAATTTTTTATAAATTTAATAAATTTATAAATTTCTTAACAATTAATTTTACAACCGTTTTTTAATACTAATAGCAACAATTTATTATTAACTTAATTTGAACATTAATATTTTAAAATACTTCACTTCTTACTAAAGATTCATAATTTCATAATCTCGAGATATTTAATAATTATGCAAAAATGATGCTGATCAAGAATATATATATTTATGGTGTGGAAGATGCTTTCTTTTGCCAGTAACATTATTCTGCACAACTTCCTTATACCCTTATTACCCATGTTTAGTGTGTTCACGGTAAATAACTAACTTGGCTTAATGTGATTTAGCTTCATTTTATTATGATCAAGTATCGAAGAATCGCAGTACATCAAATAGAAATTTGCAGATATTTAGTCTCCAAATAATCAAGTAGCAATATATCAAATGTCTTTATTCGAATATATATACATATTTTTTGTAGTGTATGTTTTTTTCATGTGACTCACCATGGCCATCCAACAGGGACCTAAGGCAACACACGATATTCGCACAATGTACAAAACTACTAAATTCTATATGCGATTTATAAGCAAAAAATATCTCCGTCCCTCTTTCTCATTGTATCTCCCTTCGCTCTCCATTCCTTTTGTATGGTACGCTCTTTGGGAGCTTTGCCTATTGACGATTTTTGGTAAGCACTGTTCGGTTGATGTCCAAGGCAACTCTTAAATGCAGCCAAAGGCACCTAACAAAAGGCATTGCACAATTTTATGGTTTAATGCGATTTTGCCCAGATGACTCAAAGAGAGGGGTGTGATTGGGGTTGTGGGTTGGCCAAGTACTATCTAGTTATTTGCGGTTGTGGTGTAAGCTACAGTTTTCCTAGAATTTCTGCATTCAATTTATAATCTAATATTTTTTTTTATACTTCTAGTTATTTTTGGATTGTGCTGCAAAAATGCATTCGATTTTCCATGAAATTTTCGAGTGGATTACATAAAGTCTGCTTGCGAAAGGAATTCTGTGGAAAATATTTCCAATACAAAGGTAAGTTTAGTTAAGCAACAAAGCCCTTAAATAACTTTCTATGTTATGTTTAAAATTGCATTTGCAGATCAAAAACGGTGCTTAAAGGGTATCAAAGGATCTACCATATGGCTTTTGTATTTAATATTTGATCTGGTTTTTGTAATAATAACATTGCCTGCGCCTGACACAAAACTGCAACTTTTTCAATTAGCCAAGCATAGCATCAGCATTAGCCTTATCGGCGCACAGCATTGCCCAGTCTAATGGCCTGGGGAGCTAGTCCTAATCCAGTGTGGCGCAAAGTTTTCAGCACGTCCAGGCTGACAGTTGAGTGCCCCAGGCGCCACAAAATGTTGCTCACCGTTTGCCTCCCACCCATTTTTATAATCGATATTTTTGTTTATTGTGAACACTAACGTAAATGCGACTGTATTAGCTTTGAGCCTGCAGCATCAGACGAACAGATGCTGTCTATTCGAAGGTACATAGCTATGGGTTAAATTGATACCTTACAGGGAGTTGTAAAGGTGCTAAAAAGTGAATAATCATAGCTTTTACACAATGCGTTATCACACAAATGTTTATTGTTAGTTTTAGCTGCATACTTTGATCATATATTTATCACTTCATTTTATATTATTTATATATGCATATATTATTGTGCAAAACTTTCCATTGCACACATTTTGACAAAAAATAGTTTTTGTACAAAGCCATTTCTT
Organism: Drosophila melanocephala; assembly: GCA_037043625.1. Classification (NCBI taxonomy): domain Eukaryota; kingdom Metazoa; phylum Arthropoda; class Insecta; order Diptera; family Drosophilidae; genus Drosophila; species Drosophila melanocephala. The sequence goes on along the minus strand of JBAMBD010000597.1, from coordinate 187,359 downwards.
TTGAAAATGGATCCAAACTACTGTAAAGTTTTGCAAAAGTATATAAGGGAATATTTAATTTAACATATCTTACATTAATTACATTAATTTTGAAAAGGATTGAAAGTATTTTTAATCTAATAGTCAAAATGTAATGTGTTTATATTTCTAATATCATCTATTTAACTTGTATAACATTTATTTTTCATTACTAATAAGCTTAAGCTTGTCGTAATGGGAATATAAAATTTCAATAAATAATAATAATAATAAAAATATTAATAATAATAATAATCTACGATCCATAGTATTTTTAGTTAAAACTTAAAGATTGTTAAAAGAAATATTTCTTGGCCACACCTTCCCTGTTCTTTGCCACTTACTTATTATTATTCATAGTTTTGGCTCTCACTTAATATTGTAACTACGTCCAAATTCTACATGGCCATAACTTTGTCATAGCTGAAATATTAGTTTCCACTCCTCACTTCAATCAAAACTATGGATACCATTAAATAACATTAGTATTATTAATAGTGTCAGCACCCTCGAGCCACAAAATTGTTTATGATTTAGTTTGTTGTTTATGCTTAGCATAGAAGTGTGGCTAACTTTTCCCAATTGCCTGGAGACATTAAATTGTACCGCCTGTCAAAGTGGATAAAAAAAAGAATATAAATAATGCATGTGGGAGGTTATGTGCTGAAAATTACTCAACAGCCAATGCCGTTAAAAGAAAAAGGGAATTGGGGTTGACATTTGTAATAGAAAAGGTAAAACTCATATTATATTTATGTGTGTTGTTGTTTACTTATTTATTTTATTCTTTTATTTATATTATTTATGTGTATTCGTCTGTCAACTATTGGTTGGCCCGCGGCTGACCGATGTCAAGCGACTGACCTACGAGACATTTACAAAATGGTTTCTTTTGGCCCGAACGAGTGAGAAAAGACAACTGCAAATATATTTCGCTCTGAGACAATAACTGAAAATGGCAGGGAAATATCAAAAAAAAAAATGGCAAAGCGTTGTCCTCGGCTCGTTTCGAGACCAACGAAAACAGCAACAAAAATTCCAATAAATTCAATGCGACACAACGGGGACAGACACTTGGGAAGACTCTTGGGGCATGTCACAGCAGATGAAGCATCCTGTGCAGCCAGTGCGGCAAGGGAGGGCGTGGCATGCCCCTTTGTTGCTGTTTTCTCTGTCATTTTGCTGGGAATGTGTGTGTGGTAAAGTTCAAACCTTTGACATTTTGTGCGCCGGCATGCATTACTCATACGCAGCGTGGTTTGCGACGAAGAGAGGGCAGGCAAGTGGCGAAAACGGTGGGGGTCGGGGGCCATATGTAAGTAACTTAATGGCAAATAGCTCTGCAGAGCTTTACGAAAGTTTTCCAATATACTCGAGGGTTACTTATAAATTTAATGAAAATCTCAGCTAATAGTTTTGCACAGCACATAAATAAAGTTGCTGCTGTCTGCTGGCATTGTTTACCATTCAACCCTACACTGAGAAGAAAATTGCGAATGTTGTTTAAAGAATTTTCGGAATGACCGAATGAGTTACAATTTTCAAAATTAAATTAAGATGTACAGCAAACTGAAAATAGGAACAATAAACGAAGTAGGAAGATTAAAAAAACTGATGTCAATTTCTTTAATCAAGAGAAAACTGACTTCATCTTTGAAATTGCGAAGAAAAATGATAAGTCTACCAACTTCATCTAATAGTCTTAATATTTTTCGTTCTTTGAGTACAAATTTAAGACTTCTATTAAAATCAAATTTAAGCTAAGCAAATGTTAATTTAGCATACATCAAAAATGACAACAAAACAACTAGCTTAATGTAACAATGTCAAATTAATGGTACTGGATGCAAGTTTCTAAAATCTATACCAAACTGACTTAGACTTAACACTATATGCTCTGCTTACAACTATTGGTCCTTGATTCAAGGTATTTTAATCTTGTTTAAACTGACTTAGTTTACAAAATTTGGTAGTTTATTCATGCTCCTTGAGTCTAGAACAAGCCGATTTAATTTAACAATACATGTTTATCTCGCAATTTTTGGCACTTGCTTATCTCACAATTGCTTATCTCATAATTTTTCGACTCGTTTCAAGGTACTTCGAGCTATCGAAGGTCGTCTTTGTCTAATTCTAGATAAATTTGGCTTTTTATTTTTGTAGCTAGATTATGATTTTCTTACGTTTCTCGCTGTGTAGTCGGAAGTTTTCAAATGTTTTGCGCCTTCGCTCTGCCTTAAAGCATGTGTCACAATTTATATGCAAACTTATCAACGTCGCAATGTCTCCATGGCATCGTTTGCATGCATGTATCCTGGATAACAAAAAAGAAAATAAATAAAAAAAATAGGAAGGAGAAAAGAGAAAACTTCAATGTGCTGTTAATTCCCAACACTATGCAGGAAGTGCGACAGCTTCTGATTCTGCTTCGGCAATAGCTTCTGCCACAGATGCATGAGGCAAGCAGGCGCAGAGCACAAGGAGATTGTCTGGCTGTCGGCAGTCGGCAGTCGACAGTCGGCAACATAAGTTTGGGGATTTTTATTTGCTGTCTGCCGGAAAATATTGCCAGCAGGCTAACACATGACAAACGCAGCCGTTTGTCAGGGCCAATATGCCAGCCAGGCGGAGGAGAAGAACACGGCAGGGTACAAAGCACTCAGTCTCATTTAAAAAAAAACAGAATCTAAAACTTTACGCTTAAAGTTCAAATAAATCATTTTTCGACTGCTGCTCATAAGGCAAAAACAAAGAAAAATAAATAATAATAACAAGACGAAATAAAGCAAACAAACAAACAAACAGGCAAAGCAGAATAAATTGTAATTATTGTTTGTTCATTTCTTCTTCTGCTCAGCAGAGGCTTAGCAAAGTTGTTGTTGTTGTTGTTTTTGTTTGCAACTTGTTGTTTTCGAGTTGTTGTTGTTGTTAATGTTGTTAACTTTCAGTTAAAGTGCCACTTTGTACAATTTACTTAATGCGTTCTAAAGTGTTTTGGGGCACAAGGGGAAAAGAGAATTTAATTTAAAATCAGCCCAATGAAATTAGCCAAATAAGCAGCTTTTGCACCATTTAATAATGTAGCCAGAAAAGTGAAATTAATTTTATTGCTAAGCTGTTTTTATTGAATCTTTTTAATTGCTTACCAAAAGTTGCTCGCACTTGCATAACAATTTATGAATATTATGAGCACGTTGATGGAGGTAATGAAGATTGGCTCAATTGTAAAGATAAAGAAAAACTTTTGGACTTTTATAAACTACAAAATTTGTTTCCACTTTAATAGAGAATAAAGTTTAGCAAGCTCTGCACAGCAAAAACAAAAACTATTTGAAGTAGTAGAATAAGTAGTCCAGTTGTTTCAAACTAATAGTAGTGCACATATATTCCAGTCAAAATAATAGTAGTGATAATATTTCTAAAAACTATACATTAGTGAACGTATCATACTCCGCTTAGTATGTATTGTGTATATATGTATAGGTATAAAAAAATATATTTTTTTGTATATCTTTAAAGCAAAGGTTACAATCAGTAATAGCTGTCATTTGTATATTTTCATCCCTTTATCGTTTAGCTACCATTCGAACAATCGGTTAAAGAGTTCTTTTATGAAAAACTATTTTGTTTGCCAAGATTAACTCATTCAACAAGCGCACAACTAATCTGTTAATATTTAAACAATGAATCATCAATACCTGACTAGTATTTCATATCAGTATATCATTCAGGGGAAAGTTCAATTTTATATTAATTAAGATGTCGGTAGTCTGGATCTATTTCTGTTGAATGTAGAATAATTACAATTAAAATTGATTTAACCCTCTGTGTTTCTCTGCAGCAGGCGCCATAAGTTGCCTCCAAGCCATTCCGCTTGTCAATTATGCTGCCGTCATTTTTGTGGCAAACAAATTTAGTTTGCTTTTCAAATGCACGAACATTACGTATACGCAAGGTGTGCATGTCTATTGAATCGACATGTGTCTATTAGAAGAGATCGAGTGCGTCAGGTAGAGAGTGTTGTCGAGTCATTCACAGCTATTTGCAACTGGAAAATAAATAATGTAAAATTTTGCAAAATACTCGGCTGCCATTTTGCATAAGCTCAGTATTTTGGGGCCTAATGAGGTGCATGAGGATTTAACCGAAAATGAGATAATTTCAAAGGTGCGCACACAGAGAAAAAAACAGTAGCAGCTTTTTGCTTGGGATGTGCGCCTGGAATGTTGATTTCTGTTATACCATTTTGTGCGCTGTGCAGCAGCAAATAAAACGCGATGAGTCGTGAAGGATATAAAATGGATGAAATCTGTAATTTTAACACTTTAGAGAGGCGCATCCGATTTGAATACACAGAAAGGAGAACGCACACTCTCATTCAGATTCGCAAGCACATTAACATGCAAATGAGAGGGGAGTGGGGGAAATAGATACACACACACACATCTTTGGATCTGACATTTTATAGGGATTACGACAATGGAAAATTGCGTTAAATGTTACGTTTTTGCTTGGCTGAATTTGCATTAGCTGTGCTGTTTTCTGTTTCTGTTTCTGTTGCTGACGCCTGACTTCATTTCACAGGCAACTAAAACTCAACGAGCCGAATGTTTTTCCACTGGGGCCTTCCTCTTACAAAATGAGATTAAATTCAATGGCAAACAATAATCTAAATAAGCGCCAAACAATGCCAGAATTAAACTCATCTTAAGCTTTTTCACTTGGCATTCATTTGTGCTTGTTAATATGCATTAAAAATAATCAGCTCTGTTTCGATTTCAACATGTTTTTCAAACCAAAACTTTTTTTAAAATAGTATTTCAATTAAATTAATTGTACACAATTTATTTTTTCACAAAATATTTTATTTGGACAGAAATTATTTGAATTTCTATTGAAAACTAGATATTTAGATAAATATTCACTTATTTTTATTTTTATTTACTTTATTTCAAATTTACTTAGTTGAAACTAAGGTAATTTGTATATTTGTATATGCCACTAAGTATATTTCCCGAACAATTTCTGCTTTTCCAGAGCAATTTTAATGAGACGAGAAACCGTTTTACTTAAATCTCTAACGGAATCGAAACCGCACTTTATTGAAATTTGAAGTGTGTTTATTTCTTGAATGATTTTCCTAGTTTGTTGAGCTATACTAAAAATGCATTTATTGCTGTAATCAACAGTATTTGGGATATTTGTGCATTGTGGTAACATTTAAATTGTACGTTGCTGCAAATGGGCTGCCATTTGGCTGTTGTAGTAGTGCTCATCAGTCGAATCAAGCTAGTTAGTTGCACTAATGAGTGCTTATGCCACACACACTCGCACACGCAGGCAGAACATATTGATGACGATAGCACTTGTGGGATTAGACAATCGATATTCATACGCAAATGAGTACTCAATCACATTCACATTCGCTGGCTGTAAGCGCATTGCTCACACTCCGCAATGAATTAAATTACAGGTGTGGGTGTCTGTCTGTCTGTCTGTCTGTGCGTGTAAATATCTGTTGTAGATAAGTACCAATCCTAAATGATGACAAGTGTTTTGTGGCCTAATTAACACAAGTGCTCAAGTTGCCGCCAGCAAGTGTAATTTATAGTCATCTAATTGGTCAACCAAAATAATGATATCTATCGACCACTCAGACTAAAACTAATCGATTACTTATCACATAATTATGTGATTGAGATTATCAATTTATCCAAATTCGTATTTGGTTTATTAGTATTTGTGGATTAATTTACTTCGAATGATTGAGGGTTTCATATATTTTTTTTGTTGGAAAAAAGTTTTGATTTGATCTTTGGAATAATACTACTTTAAAGTTAAGAACGCAATTTGTAGCCGATTTCCATGTGCAAATTATACCTCCAAATTGCGAAATTGTAATGCAATAGATATGTCAAAGCTTTACAGATTTTAAAAAGCAAGCACTTTTTCTTTAGATCTTGCCTTATCAAAGCTTGTAGTTTGATTTACGCAAATGCTTCCATTTTTACTGTGGGCAACAAATCAATCAAAAGAATTTCGATTGAGCAATTTTAACTTAGATCACCTCATGCGAATCCGAAATTTAAATAGTGAACGTCATGAAAAACTGTGCACAAAATTAAGTATTTAAATATAAAACAAATAAGATATCCTTGTCAAATTTTTGCGTTAAATTGATTTTGGTGAGAACTAATTTAAATGTACGAGCCTCTTAACATAGAATTGCTATTTTAAAATGTAATTGCATTTTTATTATTTTTATGACAGTCGTTGACAAAAGCTCAAATGCAACATTTAAGTGCATACAGCAAGGAGAATGAATATTTAAGAGTATTTTAATGTGATCATCTCATTATGGCAAAAGGCACCATTCCAGTCAATCAGCTTTTGCGAGCTGTAAGTTTTGTGTTTAAATGCGATGTTAAAAATTTAATGGCAGTCTATCAACATTGCCATTAATTAAAAACTCACATTTTGAGGGTATATCTAAAAAATGACACATACCGAATTGACTTATAAGTTGGCAAGTGTGAGAAGAGCGAAACTTATTCATATTTTTAATACTTTTGAGTAGGGCAATTCGAATTTGTACTGAAATGTGTAACGCATTAAAAGAGAGGAGAAGACTCTCATTGATACCTCACTTTGTTGCAGGACGCAAAGCTTAGAGGAAGGAAAAAAACGGTTACTACACAAGAGCAACATTAAGTCAGTGTTGAAATACGACATCTACCTTGAGAGTATAGCCAAGGATTCCAGAACAACCGCCACCTCCACTAAACATATGCAATTAATTTGCCAAAACTCCATGCCCCACTCATATTAACCAAGGCTGTTAATATATTGTTGATAATTTAAAGATTTTCCTCCTAAAAACAGATTTTTTATAAAAAGAAAGAAAAGAATCTTCTACGACGAGGTTTCACTTATTAATTAAACTTAGCTTAACTAAGAATAATTTACTTGCATTAGTTTTCAATGGCTTCTTAAACATTTGAAAATATATCTACTTTTAATGTCAAATTTAAATAGTTGCTTTGAACTTAAGCTTCCCCCTTGAAAACTCGCACGACTTGTTCATTAATCTATTCAACTGACTGGCAGAAACTCATTACAATTTTCCATTGAATTTGTTCAATGGTTGAGTTGAGTTTGCAGCCGTCGTTAGTTATTAATTAATTAATTGCGCATACGCCATGTCTACTGTAATATGTAACTCAAAAGTGTTGATTTATAATGTGCTTTTGTTATGTTTTTGAACATGAAGTAAATCGAAATTTTACACAATTTAAATGAGTTTTAAATAAAGGCTACATGTATTTGTATATACATTTATTTTATGCCATTAATTTATGATGCATAAACACAGATACTTTGCATTTAAATGCGGCCTTGTCGGTTGTTGTTATTTTTTTTTTTTTTTTGTTGGTCACGTTTTACTTTGTTATGAATAAAAATATGCGCGAAAAGCCGAAAAACTTTATTTCCAAATTGAAAAAGTTCCATAAATATAGAGATACATGTTACTACAACAACGACGGAAAAAAATTGTATGAAAAGTTCTGCCTTTTTTTTTGTAGTCTCTACATTTTTTACTTTGTTTTTTATTTGGCTACCCAACTAAACTCAATTTAGTTGAGTCTGAGTGTGTTTTGGGGTGTGTGTGAGACTCGATGTCGGCATAAACTTTACTACTTCGTGAAAATTTCATGTCTGTGGCACTCGATAACGGCCGCAAAAATTTTATATATTTATATATATACAAACATATATATAAATAGATACACATCTATATACTATATAGCAAAAGCCAGCATCTGGCCATAACTGTTGCCAACTTATGGAGAGCAAAAAGTTTTGCATGGATTTAATAGAAGCAGTGATTGCCAATGCGAAGCTCACTTTCCGAGTTATGTGCGGGTTAGCTGCAAACTATTTGTTTTAATATACATATGTGTATTTGTTTGTTGTTATGTGCACTCACGTGAGAACTATAATATTCTGAATGTTTTGCGATTTGAGTGAGGCGTATCATACTATTTATTTTAAAAACTAACAAATAATAGGGAAGACCGCTCCACTCGAAAGAGTTCGACCGGAAAATACTCTGAACTCAAGTTGTAAACTATTATAGTTATTTCATTTTTTATTGATTTGCATTGTAATTGACTCCACTCAATAAATATAAAAAATATAATATATATAAATAAATAAAATTAAATAAACTTAGTATTTCTTTATTTAAAATTTAAAGTCTCGAGCTTTTATAGTGGCTTGCTCAGATTTATATGAGTAAATCGACTTGGCCGTAGATGCTGATTCAGAATACTCTTGCATGAGTTCCTTATACCCTTCTGACCTCTTTTTAATGGGTTCAGATTATAAAGTTTTTAACTCCACTGAACTTGCAGAATTTATTTTCAAAAGTATACCTTAACATTTATATAGTTATAGCTATAGTTAAAGTTTTCAAATATACATACAACTTTGCTTTTAAAATATAACAAAAAATGGGTATAAACTTCATGAAATAGTAATAGCTTTTATACACTGGGATGGCAGAACATTTGTTATTCATTTCAGCCATAATTATTGATACACTTCAGCAACTCTTAATAAATTCATATTTTAATTGGTAACTACAACTTTTACAGTGTTATATGAGTAATCAGTTACATACACATACTCATTACATAAACATGTTTGTCTTTTTCTTGATCATGTTCCTCATTTAATTATGCCATTTATTATTGTAAAATTCCATGGCATAATTGTTAGCGGCTTTAAAAGGGATTAAAATGCAGGCTAATTAATAATTAATGTATCAATTAGCACAATTAATTTATGCAACTAAGTAGCTGTGTCTAATGAATTTGGACATGACTAATTAATTCGATTCGCCTTAATTTGTGATTTTGAAATATTTGCAATGAATATCCATTACGAGTAACGATGGTTAGACACTAATTAATTCTTAATATCCAAACGACATTCGACATTCGAGGCAAATGGGATGCTTGCAAAACGCTGAAATGACGTAATGCAGCTTTAATTATTCTTAACAATTGACGCAGTCAAGCTGCCGGCATTTGGCCAAAACAATTAAAACCTTTTAGCTCGTTACGATTTTAGCCAAATGCTTAAAAATGCGCTAATGGCAATTTGCAGAGGAATATATATACTTTTATATGGTACACATCGTAATCAAATTATATCCGATATCCTGCTGCAGTGCGGTAACCATTGAAGGAAGTCGTGCATGTTGAACTTGAATGAGTGCAGAGGGGCGGAAGAGTGGAGCATGTTGCGGGGGTTAAGTTGAGGTTGTGCATGACGGTAGCCACAAAACCAAATATTGCTATTACACTTGCAGGCACGGAATTTAATTACATGCACACACACACAGTCGCACACACACACACACACACACACTTCTCGCTGGCCAGTGTATTCGTGGGTGTTCGCGTGGTTTGCGCTTTGGTCGAAACGAGTATTTTTTCCTTTTTGTGTAGCTCACAATTTTCATTTATTCAAAAAGTTGTGTTTTTATTTTTTTTTGTGTGTTTTTAAATATTTAATGAAATAGTTGGCAAACTCGCTGTTATTTGAAAGCGGTTGAAAATATAGTAAAATATTGTGTGCAAACATTTTGAGAACATATTGTAATTATTTTTATTGATATCTTTATATTTATTATATATATATTCACTTATATTAAAGAGGAATACCAGACAACGCCTGCAGCTGGTTGAGTGTTTCGTTTGATTTTAGTTTGTTAAATTAATTACAATTTAATATTTTATAATTTAAGAAATCTGTGATAAAATTAAAATTGTGGCTAAAGCACAAAATGGAAGTCACAATAATGTTGCTTCTTACAAAGATATTTTCCTTTAGCCTTGCAGTAAAACTCAACCATTTTTTTTGTATGCAGCAGTCAGCTGCCACATTATATTGCAAGCAAGCACATTAGCTCGTTAGCGCGTTAGTGCAATGAGTTGTTGCACTCTGACCGGTGGCATCTCAGCCATCTTTCTATAGTTTTCTGTTCGCCTATCACGCTATCAATCTCTGGGTGCTTGGCTTGTGCTTTGCGGCACACTAATGCAATTTGCGCAAATATTTTTTATTCATATTTAATCCACTTTGTGCCAATTCCACTCATGCCTTGCTCTCCTTTAAACTCCCACTGGCAATGTCCTTGTCGTCTTCCTGCCCTGAGTTTGAGTTGGAGTCTGGCAACTGACATCTGCAGGGCCATGTAATTGGCATTCGAGTCAAGTGCAATTTCGCCAGCCAGCAGCAGGCAAGTCCCAGCTCGACACCCACGGAGTCGTCTCCCGGCTACAGTTTATTGCGGTAATGGTAATGCAAGAGGACTGCCATCTAGTCACCTCGTTAAAGGTAATTTTGCACAAATAATGTCCATGGCACTATTCTCGCTTCATTTCGGTTTCCTTTGCTGCCATGCACAGTGCACAACTACTTCAATTCAGCTGATCTCGCATTAAGTATTCACAATTATTGAAGGCTATACTTTATAAGAAGAATTTACTCAAGTCGAATACTAACTATACATAAATTGCTACACTCCGAAAAAAAAATCGACGCCAATCTTTAATATAAAAGCTGAGCCAGTAAATTTCATTACTTGCTTCTGATTTTTAGAAAGGATTTTTTTCAAGACTCACGACTAGCATTCTCACTTTTTAGAAATGCATTTCTGAATTATGAAAAACATTAGAAAAAACACCAAGGCAACCCTTTTTAATTTATAGACATTTATTTTCTTACTGTTATAAATTATTTTTATAGAGACTAAAGTAGCTAGATACTTACAATTTATAATATAAGTTCTCGAGCTTATTTCATTTCATCGGTCGATGCGAAAATCTACACAATTGTAGAGATATAGCCTTCTGATTGATGTATAATATAACCAGTCAAATTATATTCTAAAATTTGTATTAGGATCGCAGATTTTGCTGACCAAAACTTATTTTCATGTTGAAAACATTTAAATGAGCAAGCCTGCTATTTATATTATATATTTTTTTAATTGTTCGTAACTCGTAGTCGAGCTATCTTCAATTGTTCAAGTCTCCAATTACTATAAATGAGTGAGAAACTATTTAATGTGGAATCTATAACGTACGGAATCCATAAAGTAGGCTTCTTATACTAAAATACCTAAAAGCATAAATTTTTAAAATTAAAATGAAAATATTATAATTATGAATACAATCAGTTCTTATTTAAATCTTTAAATGCGAATTGTAATGTAATTTTATCATTATATTATTTAATCATTTAAATTTATAGTTTAATGTTTTTTTTTTATTTTAAACTTAGTAAACTATTATTTTCCCACTGTGCACGCATTTGCGCTCCGCTGTTGGCACACACAAATAAACCGTGGCATACTTTTGTGCGCTTCGTGCTTAAAGCCTTGCATTTTAAACTGTTTTAAGTGCTGCTTTGGTTGCTTGGCCAACTTGGCAACTAGTTGGGGAAGCATTATCAATGCCGCTAAGTTGACTTTTGGCTGCGCTGTTGCGTTTGGCGTTTTGAGCCATTGATTTTGCAATCAGGGCGTTTTATTATTGTTGCTGTTGTTGCTGTTGTTGCTGCTTTGGCCTGGCCAAGTGGCCTTATCAGCACTTGTGCCTGCTCATTGGCCGTGCTCAATTTGCATAAGTGCGCATGGCTTACTCAGCAAGTTATCTACGTTTTTGGCTTTGTAATTCAATTACTTGGGCATTTGTCTTCTTGTCTCTCGCAGTCGCATAAATCATTAGCGAGCCAACGAAGCGACCAGCGCGAGTTGCGAGTGGGCCAACAGATTTATGGCTTTTACCTTTGCACATTGATTACACGAGTTCGCCTTTCATTACACAGCTGATTGCGTGTACACAATAATTTCAACCCTTGAATATGCAGCAGCTAACGAGCAGACCGCAGCAGCAGCAGCACCAGCAAAAGCAACAACAGCAACAACGGCCACAGAAATAGACAACGATGCAAATACAGCAACATTTGCATTTGCATGAAACTTCACTTTCAACTGCGAATGGAGTAATTATGAAAAGCAATACTCATTAGTTTGGTTTAGCTTGAAAATGGAGCTGTTTCCCAAAGCTACTACAACTAATTAGCTTCCTTACACTCTGAGGACTTGGTAACTAACTCAAAGTATAAATTGCAAACACACAATAAGCATGTGGAAATGCGCAGAAACAGCGTGCTTGATTTTGAGATACTCTCTGCGAGTGTAGATTTAACTAATAACCAAATTGTGTTGAAATATGTTGCATGTTGTGTATTGAATATGGGAAAGTGAAGAAAGTCAGCAGGATTAATTGGAGAAAAGTCGAATCGGAGATACACTGAACTCATCTGACTCGCAACACAAATTCTTTGTTTTTTGGTTGATCTTAAAGAAATGATTACAGTTGATCAACAATTTTTTGAGTGTATTATAAATCAATCCTTGCAGCAGTGTCTCTTATTGCTATCGGAAATCGATTTGTATTGACGTTCTTGAAAGGGGGGCAGCTATCGATAAATTGAAATAAATATTATCTGCCTATGGTAAAAGAGAATTTATACTCAATATTTTTTAAGTCTTTAGCTCTTGGGCTTTATTCATACAGACGGGGCTAAATCGCTGTTAGATGCTTCCTTCTACCTGTTACACGGTTCAGGTTATAAATAAAAATGTGCACAATTTATTTACATATTAAATGTATATTAAATGCGTATACTTAATATACGCCCTTTGTGAAATGCTTGTCAAATACGAGGTACAATATGCTTATGCCGTTAAATTTTGAAACCGATTTTAGTCAAGCAACTTGCTCACATGACAGAACTGTTGTTCCCCACTCTCTCTCTTTCTCTCTCTCTCTGTCTCTGTCTCTCTCTGTCTGTCTGTCTCTCCCGCCCTCTCTCCTCTTAGCGGTGCTGTTGAAGTGCTCATGGACCCTTTTGTGGGTCCTGGTAGAGAATGTAGACAGACATTGCTGTGTGGTATTGTTTATTCAGATTGGCTCAGACGCTGCTCCTGCACCACCTCCTCCTGCCTTGGCTGCTGCTCCCCTGCTGCTGCGAATGATAATCCGCTTAGGGTTGCCACGGCACCGCTAATCCTGTAAACTAGCGGGGCAATCATCCCTCCCATTGGCGTCAATTGTCTGAGTTCCTGCGCCGTTGCGGACTTACATCCTTATTTAACGTGTCTAATGAGCTCACTTTTAATAATTTTAGCAATATTCATTTAATGTGAAATTAACATTTTCTTTATTAATTTGCGCTGTCTGCGTGAGGCAAGTTATGCTTAAGTTAAGATTACATAACTGTTTACTGAGCTGTAAAAATTTTACCCCAACTGTATAAAGTTAGATTAAGTCTGGAATTAAGAAGCTTAAGTTAAGTTTGTTGCTGTTGTTGTCTTCTGTTTTAATGCTTAAATTATGACTATACTACGTAATTAGAGCGTCTAAGATCTTAAATTAACGGTATATTCGCTTGGATGAAATTTGTAGCTATGATTTCCATTAAAATTAAATTAAAATTAATCATGTTAAGTCAAGAGTCTCAATCACATATTGAGTCTATTTGAAAGAGTATACAAAGAAATTAAAGAGTCAAAAATCTGAGGAGACGAATATCTTCATATTCTAAGTTTATTTAATATGGAATGAATAACCCTAACTCAAGTTTGCTGGCTTCTGACTTATGAATCATAATGTTTAGATTCACAGTAGACAAAGTAATTAGAGCTGCAAAAATCACAACTAACAAACTTGTAGATTATGTCTACTTATGAAATAAATAATTATTTTTATTTTTTTTTCATTTTACATTTTTATTCAATTTTTGTTAATCACTTTTATTATTATACACTCTAATTTGGAATTTTAATTTACAGTTTAATATAAGTAAATTTGTATATTTTACTTAGGATCAAGTGTTTTGTGTTTTAACTTCTCATTTTCTTTCGCCTTCTTACAAAACCTATTCTTGATTTCATATCTTAGATTTTAGTTTGAGGTTGAAATTTTAAAATGAAGAGATATTTATCATGAATTTTTGTGTTAAGTATAGATTTTGGTGCTTTTGCTATTTTCGCTCGCGGATTCTTTAGCAGCTGCTGGCCGCAGTTGAGCTGTCAAAATTGCCTTAATTGGGCTAACGAAATTTTTTCCGCCTGCAGCCACGCCCCCCCAAAACGTCCGCTCCCCAACACATCCTCCACCTCCTGGCGATTGCTCTAACTAGTACAGTGATGTCCTTAGTAGTCCTGTTGCCGTGGCGCTTTGTTTGTTTGCTTTTTCGCCTGACTGCCTGGCGATGCTTCAACTTTGGTGTTGTTGTCCCAGCTGTTGTTGTTGTTGTTTTTGCTGTTGTTGTTGCCATTTTTGTTGTGGTTGTTGCTGTTGCTGTTGCTGTTGTAGTTACTGTTGTTCTTTATGTGCTTTTTGCTTGAACCTTATTGTGTGCTGCTCGTGCCAATAATCGATATTATTTTGTTTTCTTTAACAGCAAAAAGTTTTCAGCGGCTTTTCAACGGCTGCTGTATTTGCTGAAATGAAATTTTGCCACCAGTTTAAAACGCAACAAAAACAAACAAATTTGGCAAAATTATATTTTGAGAAGCTGACACCATAATGTTTGCAATTTAAATTATCTAATTGCAGTCATGTGCAAATTATTCAACTCGCAAGGATTTCCTACAATCTCATTATGCAGTTGCTGTTTATTTGATTTGAACATTTATTATTCACTTATAGAGGGTGAAGCTTGTTATGCACTGAAGGAGAAGTCTCCGATGCTGTCTGTCTATTTGTCACTGTGTGAACTAGTTACCCATTCCTAAAGTTATCCTGGTGAACGTTGGAATATATTCGACTTTATGTGAAGTATGTTTTGACACTAAAATACGTAAGAGATTAAAAGATTTCAATTAAAATTAAAATATTAGAATTAAAATTGATTGTGTTGTTATCGAGTTTCATTTTAATCTTTTCATTTTAAAATAAAATACTATATACACATGTTTGATTAGGATCGTCAGCCTGTTCGTCTATCCGCCTCTGTGTCAACTAATCCATCCCTCTTAAATTTATCCTGATGAAAGTTAAAATATATTCGATGTTGTGCTTCAGGTAATCTCACTATGTGATACTGCTATCAGTAGAAAAATCAGTTTTTAAATTAGCAACGTTTTTTTTTACTAAGTCAACATCAAATTGATAACTTATTCTTTGTATTATGCACCTAAAATTTTTTAAATTAATTATCAATACGCAACTACTATATTAAATGATTTTAATAAGAACTATCGATCGATTTTTTTAAATTTGTAGTTAATATTAGGTTTTGTCAGCTTAGCTACTTTCTGTTAGGGAATTTAATATTCATATTTTGATTTGGTTTGTTCCCTTTATGAATCGTTTAGTTTAACTTAAGCTATTATTTATGAGTGATAATCATTTTTAAACAAGACTTTTAACCAGTTGATGGTCAAGTTCACATATTCATCAAGTTTGTCTAAAATGTAGATATAAGGATAAGACGAGAGGCTTTTAGAATTTTGACAAGCATATAAAAGCTTCAGCATTCTTAGTGAACATTAAACAAAGGCAAGCTTGTGACGAGTAAGTGAAGTTTATTGTGAAAATTTTAAAGAAATGGACTGCAACACATGCCACATTCTAATGAAGTTTGAGAATTACTATAAGCAAAAGAATCCACTGATGCCCAATTGCTCTAATTGTAATTGAGTTCGATACATATTTCGACTTCAAGTTAGCAACTTGCATAAAAACTACGAGCAAAACAGATTGCGAGTTTATCATATTAGCTAGCAGTGACTTAGTTTGCTCTTTCCCAAAAATATCTTCATCAAATGCGTTTGCCCATTTAGCGACAAAATTAAAAAGACTTTGCTACCAACAGAAGTCGCCTACCAAGTTTCGCTTGAGCGCGTCTCCAGGACTTTATTTCATTTTGTTCTTCCTTTGCTTCACATTTGCTTACTTTTATGCCCTTTTATGGCTTTGTGCTGGTTTTAATTGCTTCGAAACCGGAGAAGCCGACTTTGAGTGTCGGGCTGCTGGCCAGCACATAAAATTTCGATTTTGCTATCTCTCAAATAGATACTCACACACACACACACACACACACGAGAGCACACACATCCATATTTAACGTCCTATTCCAGTGCAGTTTTCCTCTTTTTCTTTTCTTTTTGGATTTTGTGCCTATTTTAGTTTGCCTTTTGCTTCCTGTAAACGTTATCCTGACCTGTCATCGACGTTACTCCCAAAGCTTCCTGTGCTCCTGTGATCGTCAGCTTCAAAGAGCCCAAACCAAGCCCCCCACATGGCACCGCCCACCTGCATATGTTCACATCTGAGTCCCCCATTTGAAGGCATGCATATTCAACTACGTTTTTACTCTCACAAGAAGGTATTCATATTTTTTCGTAGGGTGTGTAACGTCGAAGATGATAAATGAGAACAGACAGTATAGTTATTTCTACACTCTTGTCTAACAAGTGTTTTCTTTCATAACTTGTCTTAAAGTTCATTCAAAGAAATTTTGTTTTTCCATAATGTTAGGAATATATTAAAATAACGTATATTATTCTAAGACATTAAACTTTGCCATAGCTAAATATATAAGGGCAAAAATTATTCTTATAGTTGCCAGATTCTTAAAATGCTAATGAAATAAAACTTATATTTAGTGGGGCCTTCCCTATGAATTCCCCAACATTCCACTTTTTAAACTTTTAAGTTTTGTTTTTTAATTATTGAGCTGCTTGCAGATGAGTAGTTACTGCTCGTCTGATATTTTTATTAATTGCTTTTTTTAAATTAATTATTTCTATAGACAAATAAAACTTAACCGATTAGCCGTTTCATTTAAATCAAGCGGTAATTTTGGCACCCAACGGAGACTCATAATGGAAAGAATGTGAATATATGAAATGTTGGTCATAGTGGAATCCTGCTATAACATTTTGAAAACAACTATCAAAATTGGATTACTATAAGCTCTGTTCAGAGAGGGTATGTAATCTTTGGAGTGCCAAAGATAACAATTCTCACTTGTTCCATTTACATTTTTCCATTCTAAATTCGATAGACTAAAATTGGAAAAAATGCCACAGCTTCATCCCCAGCTTCATCGTCAGTTTCGACTTTAGCCTCCGGCTCAGGCTCAGGCTCAGGCACAGTTTCAGTTGTAAACCATAAAATTGGTCACAAGTTGTGGGCGTAACTCCAACAGCAGCATTTGCTGCTTGAAGCTTAGCTTTCTGTTTATGTTGGCGCAGGCTTCGAGCTTAGTGGCGCATTCGTTTCGAGCCGTTTCCCTGCCACTCATGACAATGGCGTGCGGCCGCATGCAACACACAAGAAAATAAAGAAAGAACAAAAATAGCCACTTGTGCCAAAATCCAAATTGAATTTTTTCTTCTATCCACTTGGTTCTTTATGCCGCAGCCAATTTATGCAAACGCATTCGCCACAGTTTGTGGCTCGCTGCAATGTGCAGCATGCAACGCGCAGACCCTCAACTGAAAAAAGTGGTCCATTTTGTCCTGTCACGGTATAAGCCAAAGGAAATTGCTAATACAGCTCATGATACATATACACCAAGTGTATTAGGACATTTTTTTGGAGAGCTTTATGCGAAACAATTCAATAATCATTTATCTGCCGGATTTAATGTGAATATTTCAGTATGCAGCTTCCTTAAAGATAGTCGCCCAAGCAGTTGGTAAATGACAGAAAATTTAATTTATTTTTAATATTCGAATTTGAATAAATATCCGTGTGTCAAACTGACTCGTATTTCGTATCTTATTCCGATAAAGTCTATGATTTGGCTTACATTTTCTTTTTTGTAATCGATGCCGTTTTTTAATAATTTATCAGTTTCTATAACCGGATCTTAAACCAATTTGTCCATTTTGGTTCCAGCTTTGAATTGCGCTCTGAAGTGATACATTAACTAAAGACAGTTATTCAGATTGTGAGTTTGTTAATTGCCGCCTGTCTGGTTGCCCCACTTATTTAAAGTGCATTTAAAAGCACGAGCCATTTAACAGTTGTTGACATGAGCTCGACTGCCACATTTAAGTGCACACAGCCAGGGGAATGCATATTTAAGAGTATTTTAATGTGATCATCTCTTTATGGCAAAAGGCTCCCTTTCAGTCAATCCTCTTTTGCGAGCTGTCTGCTTTGTACTTAAATGCGATGGTGAAAAATGAATGACAGTCTGTCCAAATTGTCATTACATTTTGAGGGTATGTTTCAAAAATGGCACAAGCTCAACTTACTTATAAGTTAGTGTAAGCATAATGAAACTTATTCATATCAAGATTCTTTCTCAATACTTTTGAGGAGGCAAATTTTCAGTTGGTTTCAACTGGTTGCTTCAAATTGTTGTAAGTTGCAAACAGTTAAATGTAAAGTTTTGAAAGATGATTTGGTTGTTGGTAAGAAAATCTTAGCGGAAATTAGGAAATAAAATTACTCCAAGGAATATAATGTCAAGATTTTACAAGAATTCCAGAATAAATTTTTGCATATACATTATGAACTTGGTGAACTTAGAGGGCGACTGACAGACTCTGAGAGAGATATATATATATATATATATATAGAAAGAGAGAGCAGTTTTCGACAAAAGGCAGTAAAAAGAAATATGTTTAATATTTTAGGGAAAGAATGAGAGACTGACTAAGGTAGAAAGGATACAGGAGCAGAGAAAGGGGAGGCAAAGAAGAAGACTAAACACTAAAGATAATAACTCAGATATTCATTTTATTAAGAATAAACTAACCCATCAATGGATTACAGGTTGTCTTTAGCTCTGTGAGATACAATTTAAGCGACTGCAAATTTAATTTCTTTATCTTTAAGGGTACTTAAACGTTAGCAGTCAATTTAAAAAACTTGCTCAACTTTTCACGTTGCACAGTTAAGTTTTACAGGTGTTTCTATTGTTAAAACAAGCAACAACATTTTTTTTGTCTTTATCAGTTGTCATTTGTATTCCTCTTTGTGTTTTTAGATGGTCTCCACGCTCTCTGTGAAATTAAAGCTCGACAATTCTTTTTTTGGTCTGCTTTATCTGGTGAATGTATAGCGGTCAAGAATAAAAACATTGCCAACCGAGAATAAAGTAAAAGGGGTTGATTTTTTATCTTTTATTTTTAGTTGCTCCCTAAAAATAAACATTGTGAAAAAGGCGCGGAAAAATAGTTTTCATTTACGCCATTTGCGTCCGGCTGTTGAAACGGAAACGGAAATGCAACGCCATTGTCCTCCGTTTCAGTTGTTGGCCGCCATTCAAGCCAACGGTCGCTGACTGTTTTCTAGCTTTGTCCGAGCTGGTCAGAGCCAAATATTTCCGTTGAACTGCATTTGGTTTCAGATTTTCCTGCAATTTGTTTATTATTGTTGTTGCACTATCTTCTTCATATTTGACAAAGACAAGTAAATATTTATTTACATGTATATAAATTGAGGTTTGGCTTAAATCCAGCTATGCTCTACTAAGCTAAATAAATTGAACTTCTCCTTAAATTTTGCAACTTGTGTTTGTTCTACATAGTGCTTAGACTTTGGTGGATAAATCGATTGTTTCTGTTCTTTTGGCACTAAATGCATTTGAATGCTCAGAAACCCATTTAACACTTCGTTTAAAATAAATACACCACATTTTGTTCAGATTCGAGTCTAAAACAAGCTAGACTGCTTCTGTGGAGAGAGCTCGACTAGGAGATAGCCTGTACTTAGCAGTTTTGGTCAAGAATTTCCTATCTGATATTAAAGAAATTCTTACAGTAAATTTTTATATTAATTGGAGGGCAAAATATTTCCAATTGTTTCTTGTATTTCTTGGAAATCGATTTTTATATATATATTCCAATACACTAATCGATAAAATTAAATATACTTGATCCGTCTATGGTGTATGATAATTCATTCTATAAATTTGCATGCTTTAGTGTCCATCTGAGTTCTCGGAGATCGTCTTGTTCACAGTTGGCTAAACTCGACTGTTCATCCTGATCCAGAATACACTTTGTGTCATCGGAGCTGTTTTCTTTTGCCTGTTACTTACGCTTGCTCAACTATATTATACCCATTTTACCCACTTTTAATGGGT
Organism: Drosophila melanocephala; assembly: GCA_037043625.1. Lineage (NCBI taxonomy): Eukaryota > Metazoa > Arthropoda > Insecta > Diptera > Drosophilidae > Drosophila > Drosophila melanocephala. The sequence goes on along the minus strand of JBAMBD010000597.1, from coordinate 167,145 downwards.
TTAGGGTATACATGCATATATTCAGCTTCTCTGACAAAATATGTAAAGCTTTTTATCTGATTAAAATGCAAAAATCCAATTTGTTCAAACTCGAATTGGCTGGCGAATTCAGCATATCAATCAGTTTCGGCAGCAGCCAGAAACTCGTCCAGATCCTGCAGGACTGCATCCATTGAAAATAGATGGCACACGTAATGTATCAATCTGTTTTGTGGTTTTTATACCTCTACCCCCCACCCATCCCCAGCTTGCCCAGCTCTGTTTGTATACCTGGCTAGAGTTGAGTGGTGGCTTTTAGTATTAGCCAAGGTTCCAAGCTATTCTTTTTTTTTCCGTTTGTTCATGTTTGAAAGGCAATGGAATCGCATAACATGCTTTGCAAGACTTTGTGTGTGTGTACTTAGTACACTCAGAAAAGCATTGTAATAAACAGTAAAAGCGCTATCAAAATCAATCGAAAGTCACACATTCATTCTTCACAAAGAATTTCCGTTGCATTATGGGTACATTTTTAAATATAGAGTGATTTTTAATTATTTTAGAATCGTCAACAAGTAATTGTAATTGAAGTTCGATTCAACATCGTTTTTTCGCCCAGTGCATCATTTATATTCATATCAGTTGGCTGTCATTTCATAATTATGCCCCGAGCTTATTAAAAATTTATAAAAAGGGTATAATGAAGTTGTAAGAAATCATGTAACAGGCAGATGGATGCATCTGCAAGCGCATAAAGCTTATACATTCTTGATCAGAATCGACAGCCAAGTCGATTTCGTAATCGGTATGATAAAAATAAATTATAGAGACTATAAGAACTTAAGACTTTAAATTATGAGTATAAGTTCTCGTTTAACATACTCAGATTAAACTTAAATTGTTTTGTATATATTATTTTGATGACTGCTCCCATTTCCCAGAGCATCTGCTAGTCGAGCGCTCTCGACTTTTGTGTTCTAACTTACTTAAGTTGGTGCCATGCATTGCTCGCAGTTCGTTTAAATCTTTAAATATGCATATTTTTGTAATTAAAATTGTCAGGCTGGGCGAGCCAAGTCAGCGCAGAAACATGCTCAGCTGCCTCAATTAGTGGCAAGGCGTGGCTAACAACGGTTTCTGGCCCTGTCAGGCGAGAACAGCGCAGGACAGCACAGGCACATAGCCTAGAAGGCTGCCAGTGAGATCTCATTAAAATTAAAAAGCTCAGCAAAGAGCAGACAACGCTGGCAACTCATTTCTGCCTACGACCACTTACTGCCCTGTAGATGGGAGAAATTTGGGCCAGGCCAAGAGTGTGTTGCCTAGAGGAGAGGGCGAGGCGGCTTCTTCTAAAATTAAAGCCACACTTGAGGTCATATGGCCGGGCCAGGTTGAATTTAATGATTGCAACGAAAGTCGCAACTGCAGCTCAAATTGTAAGCTGGCAAGGCAGAGTGCTTTAATTAAACACCAAGTTGAACCAGATATCGGACAAGGACACTGGAAACTGGATGCCTACTCGGCCTACAACTCTTTGTAAACACACGGCTGATGATTGACATGCCTAACAAGCTTTGCTGCCTGTGCAGGTTTTCGAGAATGCTCCACTCCTCCTCTCTCTCACTCTCTCTCTCTATCTCTCCCTGTCTCTCTCTCTCTGACTCTCTCCTAGTCTTGTTGAATTTTGAATGTACGTGAAAGTCTGCCTAATGAAGCATTCCAATCCAAAATTGGTTTGTGCTATGTGCTAATCGAACCATGGGCCAGCACTTTTAGCACAAGATGTGTAGCACTCATCCACAGACAGAAATAATCAAGTACTGTGTAGTATTTTGTAATTGATGAAGCAGTCTAGCTTTAAAATTGTGAGAAGCATAGACAGAGGCCTTATAGTTTAACACTAGGAAATGAATAGTTCTTACCTTCAGTATCTGTGTGAAGAAATATTGAAATAAAATGTCATCAATGGGATTTCAGCAAATAAAACAAAATTATATTGGGTATTCTTTAACTTACTTCTAATAATTCGATGCATTATTTATAGACTCGGAGCTCATTAAAAATTTAAAAATTGAAATTAAAATTCAGCATTGCCGATCCCATAAAGCATATATGTTACTGATCAGCATCAAAATTCGATCTGTTTGAACAATTTGATCTCGACCTCCCTTAACACAATTTAAAGAAGATTGGATAAGATTTTAACATAATTTTAAACATATTAATGTCATCAGCCCTATTAGTTTTTAGGGTTTAGTTTAATTCTCCCAGTCGAGCTCTGTAGACTAGAGCAATCTTATTTGATTTTTGAAGATTGCTTATATTGACTAAATCGTTCTTATATCAAATACTGCAAACAATTGAAGACATTCGAACTTTTGCCTCTGTGTACATACAGACCATTCAACCGCATTCCTAAATATGTACATAGATGAGTTGCAAGTTACAAGTTGCAACTTGCAAGGCACTGGCATGTTGGTTATTAATTAAGGACGCAGGTCACCGAGGCAGTTGACAGTTATAAGCATTTTGCTCTAGTTATATGTAAGAGATGGATAACAATGCAGTGAATCGACCAACATGTTCACAATAACAATTTACTTGTCACATTTTCCGTCTGAGTGCGAGTAAAATTGAAATTTCTATTAAATTTTGTGCTGCATAACTAAGACAAATGCAATTTACTCGGTCAGCGAAAATTCAATTAGTATGCAAACTGTCATAATTTGCATTTAAGTAATGGCAAAAGTTTTTTCCATTAAACTCGGCCAACTAAAAACTGACTCAACTGAAGTAAAGTCCTGAAGCCTTGGAGTGGCAGAAATTGCAAGATATTATATATGGTCGGTTGATGGTAAATATAGCTCATGTATTTGTGGTTGATAAATTGGAGCATGCTAATAGATACTTGAGAGTTATTTATAACAGCTATATATATATTTATATATATATATTTATATTTATATATATAAATTACAAAATTCCTTTAATTAAAACTGTTTCGATAACGTTTAAGAACACAATAGACTTGTTTATTATGCGTAGCGAGAAGTTTCCTTAACAAATAACATTTTCTGGTTCTGTAATTAATAACTAAGAGTTGAAAGGCTAAACGCATAAATATAAATAAAAATAATAATATAAACAGGCTCTGAAAAGCCTATTGTGAAATATGTTTCTTCTAGCCAAAAACTTGAATTATCAAAATAGTAATATAAATAAGGTTTGAATGGCTTTTTCGGAATTATACATATTCTAAGCAAAAAACATGATTTTTGATTGTGGCCAATAAACATGACAGTGCCGAGAGGCATGCAGCTGCAACACATAATAATAAATTTACTTACACGCAGGGAAGGTGCAGCGGGGTATGGCAGTAGGTTAAAACAAATGCATTTAATGCCACATGGAGCTGGCAACAAACAGCATACAGCTGTTATTATGTAATGCCTGCCACCCGAACTGAATGCAGACTGAAAGGGGTTTTTTTTGCATGGTTAAATAAATTTTGTGCTGTTGGCAGGACTTGCACATAACTCTGTTGCACAGATAAACAAACACACACACACACACACAGACACACATGTTTAAAGGGTCTAGTTGCATTTTTGGTTATATTACCAGCAATTATGATACTCGTTCCATATATATGTTTGGACTACAGTTACATAGCAAATAACTGTAGTTTGTGTTTTAAAGCATTTGTTGCAGTTGCAGTAGCAGCAGCTTTGCTGACTGTATCCATTTAAATTGTGCACTGTGCTGTGGACAAAAAAAGAGCGAACCCAAAGCAACTAACCTACAAAATGGGAGTGAAGCAACCATAAATTGCGTCGCTTTGCATGTGTTTCTCTATTTATTTTGATATAAATAAATTGCAGGGTTCATAGCTAGTCGTAGTCGTAGTTATTGTCTATTTTACCCCAAACCAGTTGTTCGCATATCCATTAGTTTGCTTTTTAGTCCATTTTGATACCCTCGAAAGAAGGGATCTTTTTACGCACCGCATTACGGAAAGAATAAGGCAAAAGCGTGCTCATCTGTGGTATATTTGTGGCTTGTGGCTAAAGAAAATATAGCTTAAGGATTTTTTAAAGTGTGGTTGATGATGACGTTGAGAATCGGTGAGTGGCTGAAATATTTGAATTAAAATTCGAAATAATTAGCAATTTTTTATGTAAAGTATGTAATAGATATAAGGAAGAATCCCCTAGACTAAAAAGCATATTTTATATTGATCAATCTTCTCAAAAGTCGAACTGATCTAGCTACATATGTTCGTCTGTTTGAATAAGTCTTCCTAATAAACTATTAGAGCAGGAGACTTTAAATTTGGAATATAAGTATCTGCAGTTCAATTTCGTTTTATCGATAATCGCGCCACTTAGCAAATATCGATATTCGATAACAAAAAGTACTCAATTGTTAAGATATAGTCTTTCTCATAGTCGTGGTCTCTCGACTGAAGTATTCTAACTTCTTCCATAACATTTTGTCTGAAGTGATTTTATGATTATTATTATTATTATTAAATAATAATTATTATTATTATTATTATATTTTTTTTATTTTTATTATTATTATTATTATTATTATTATATATTTTACATAGGCCTCTTAACCAATTTCAATTACCCAAGCCTTTCTTGTAGCCAATTGTATTCATTTTCAACTTAAAGGGTATTTATAAGTCGTGTATAAATCGACTTCTTCTAGTTATTTCTGCTGTCAGCTAAATAAGAAAGCAAAAATGTACAATTCAGAGCTGTGTTGGTTTGCAATTAGAATTTCCATGTTCACCGACCCTTAAATCGAATTTTGATAAAAAGAATAACTGACAGGAATTGAAAATGAAATCGAATAAGCAACTGATTGACAATTTGAATTGAATTAAAAGTCCAATGAGTAAACACTTAGAGCTCCAATTTCAGTGTGCAAATAACAAGTAATTAATAAACATTTAAGCTGCTGGGAAAAATAAGACCAACAATCCAACAACTAATGGACAACTTGAATATAAAATCTCGGTCGCGTCAAGTGAAATCAATTTACGGGACAATTACGGACATTGCTTGTAATTGCATTTGCTCATCAGAGTTGACCCCCCAAACAACATTATTATCGGCACTGATTGCCGTTTGGTGGACATCAGCATGTGAAGTATACGCCGTGTTGGTTTATAAAAATTTCAACATTCTGCTCCAGTTCGGACTGTCTGCTGTGGTCTGATCTGCTCTGGTCTGGTCTGGTCTGGTCTGGTCTCGTAGATTTTTCGTTCAGACGTAAGAATATAGCATTTGCTTTGGCCCCCTCGTCACTTCTTATGTCCAGTCGGGCATGTCAGGATTGTGATAAATGACGTAAAATGATGGCAGCGACAACTATGCAGCAACACCAACAACGACAACAACAAGAATGTTGCAACGTTGTCGCATGTCATTCAGTGACCGGACCTCATGCCTGGTTTCTGACTGTTCCTGTTTCACTTTGAGTCTGCTGCTGTGCTGTTCATTTCTCCTGATATATACTTTTCCATTTTTTTTTTTTTGGTGTTTTATACATATAGAATCCTGTAATTTCAGGCCATATAAAATGCAGGCTGCAATTTGTTGCCAGCCTTCATTCATGCAACGTTGACAACGTTGCCGACGAAGAAGCAACGGACAAATTTGTCTGCTGGTGCTGCTGATGCTACTCTATCCATTTGTTTGCTTTAACGAAATTGAATTTCATGTTGGCTTCGCTCGACAACCCTCTCATTTCCTCCCCATCCCTGCATCAGCAGTTAATATTTTCAGCTCGTCGTGTTAAGGCAAACACAGTAGAAGAAATCAACTTTGGCTGCATTTACCGATTGTGCAATTAAATAAGCAAACACAGTCAGCGCATGCACCTTAATTAAAATACGGCAAAAATGCTCGCAAGCTCCACATATTTAAACTTGGCTTTCAACTGATTCTTTTGCTCAGCTCTACTACAAACAACAGAAACAAAAATGTTGCCTCAATTACGACTTCATTTACAAAATTGCTTGATAATACCGCCTCATAGTTGAATACATATAAATATATATATATATATGTATATATATATATATATATATATTTTACTATCCCTACCTTAACGGGCAACTGGCGTGGCCTGGCGTGACATAAATCTAATCATAATGTGGCGCCCAAAACACTCGCAGGTATCCATTTCGTATCTGCAGCGGTCTTATGCATGGAAATCACGCCCTTTAATTGAAATATTTATGTTATTTATGCGTAGTGGAACGAACATTATTCTCAGTCCCTAGACAAGAGCGACGAGCGAGTCTAGTTGGAGTGGCTTACAGGTTGAATTCAGTGATACTCTATCTCTATTGTAGTTCAGTGGCAAAACTTTGCTTCTACTTAAATCGATGCGTTGAAGTTGTTCTTGATTATGTAGCGAAAATTGAGACATCTAATAATAATTATCGGCGTGATTGTTACTTAATTCGATGTTTCGAATTTCTCGGTGTGGTCGCATTGATGATTTGAGGCTAGATACTTGTCCTTAATTGCGCATAGATGATTGCTTGATATCTTATTCGATACTTCGAACAGGATATCATTTTTGTATCGATAATTGAAACCCATCTCGCTTGTTTCATTTCAAATTTGATACTTGTTAATTCTGTCATCTTAAGTTTCTTTTTAGTCTCTTGTGATTGCTACCCAATGCGATGGTTCGACTTTCTCGTGTATTTCACAAATAAATATAAAATTGTCCCTATGTGTGTCTTGAATTTTATTCATTAAGTTTAACTTCTCGTTCCTATCGCCTCGCTATATGCTTGTAGCCCATCTCATCTGTTTAATATTTGACTCGTTTCCATTAAGTTTCCCAATACCTCATAGCTACTAGTAAACAAGTCATAATAATCGTCTTACTCGGAAAGGCTTTAATTAATGTTTTAACTTAAGTATTTTTCTGGCTGTGTTTGTAAATAATTTAATTAAGCTACCGAATAATTTAATTCGCTTCAATTTCCCTGATAATATCATCAGTTTTTCGTTGTCACTCGCGACATACATTCGTAAAATACATTCACACCCTGGCTATAGTGTATTTCAATTGGTGTAGCAAAAGGCACCGCATAAATCATTAATTACAATTTATTGTTGGCAATTTGCACCTGACTAAGGGCAATATATATCACCAGCTATCTTTGATGGCAAAACAAAAGCATTGCAGAGCAGAGAAAAGCAAAGCAAAAGCCAAGCATTTTCAAGACTCCTTCCCACTACTCCTCAGAATTGTCGTTGTCACAAAATTTGTTTACCGTATCGAATATGGTTGGCAACAAGCCGGTAAGCAAACGAACCCACCAAAGCATCGTTGCCAACCAATATTTATTGCCTGGCACGTTGAATTAGCTAATTTAGTTTGACAATCATCATCGAAGGCTGCCTGCCGAGTGCTCTGATTGTTTTGCTTCCTAGACGCTTGCCATTTATGCAAGTAAGTACTGCAAGCGACCAGACTAAAAAGGATGTCTACTGTAGTTGACATTTCCAATGGGTGTCAATAAATTACAATTTGTGACCGTAAGCTTGAAAACACTCAGAAAGCTTTTAGTGAGTGATTGTTGATATAATAAATTAATGGACCATCTAACTGGCATGGAAAATTAAATTATAACAGATTTGAATATGCAATTTACTTTGTAGCATTTATTATCTGGAATATATTTTTTAATGAACAAATATGCGTCAAAGGTGAACCGAGTTTCAAAACATTTTAAGCAACATTATATTTTTAAACTTAATCACTTCCTTCTAGAATCAAAGTTTTTACTTTCTAACGCACTTTTGTTATTTTAATTTTTTTTTTGCGAATTTGAAGCGGACAATCTAGATATAGGATTGTATTTGTAGTTTCAATTTATACAAAATTAAAAACCAAAATTTACAATTATGTTTTTAGTTTTAAGAATGCATTTGTATACTCTGTGGCCAATAAATGTTGGATAAATTATGAATATACTGCAGTTGTGCAAAAGTAAATATATTGGGCAGAAGGAAGCATTTCTAAATCAAAAAAATATATATATTCTTGATTAACATCAATATCCAAAGAGAGTAATTCATGTCTGCTTGTTTGTCTATAAATACTTAACGATAACTTTCCGTGTATCTCCAACAATCGGTGAACTATAGCAACAAATACACATTTGTATAGATATATCTTTCTACTCACTTACATAACAACGATGACAAATAAAACTTTCATTACGATCACTTAAGAAGGTATCTACCAGTCGATCTCCCTCTACTAGAGCATTCCTATTATTTTTTTATTCTGCGTGTTCTTCACTGCTTTAAATGAATATTAAAACAATAAATTGAAGATTATTTATGGCTCAACAATTGCATAAATAAATAAATTACGATATAATATATGCAATTTGGTTTTCAAATCTAATTTGCCAGCGTTGAGAAATAGAATTTGCATTTATTGCATTTGCATTCGCACATTGACGAGTGTTTTTTAAAATTAAATTTGGCTGGCATAGGTTGAAAATGCAACTGCAATAAGTCTGTAAATAGTTAATGTAATTTAGCCACAATCATTCGCAATGCATAAATATTTAGTACATATGTATGAGAGTTCTCGTTTCTGTGTGTGTTTGAGTAAATATTGCAAAAATTTGATAAAGCATGAAATTAAATATCGTATGCATAAAGTTTCTCTTTTTATGAACGCTTGACTTGGCCAAATATCATGGCTTCATGCAAAGGAAATGCAAACTCTGTTGCCAATTGTTTTGTGTGTGTGTGTGTGTTACGTGCTCTTTGTGTGTGCGTGTGTGTGTGTGTGTGCGTGTGAGTTTGTTTACAATTGTCATGAATATTGCAATTATTTGGCTCTTGTATCGCCATGCGTCCACATTTGTTTTTGGCTTCGAGAATTTGTTCAACAAATGTTTGCGGCCTCCAACAGCAATTTGTGTGTGTGTCAGTGCATTGTTGTTGGTGTTAATTTGATATTTTATTTATTGCAGTGCATGCAATATTTAACTTGGTAATTGTGTTTGCAAATATTACCATTATTTTCCTCTGTAAAACATTTTACATTTCGATTGTGTTCTTTAAAATCGATTTAATTTCGGTACAAATTTGTTAATAATTTTGTGGTCAAAGGACAATTTGAAACTATATCGTTGTTTTAAGCGTTTTACATTTTAGATGTGGAAATAGATCGGAAAAGTCATTTTCTTTATGTCCTAAATTTTATATTTCACTGTATTTAATGCATACTTTTTGTAAAGAGGCATCGATTTTATACACCGATTTTTATTTATTTATTTAAGTTAGTTATGTTTTCTTTAAATATTCTTTGAACCTTATTGTGTATCTCACATGCTTTCACATCTAAACTCTTTTTCTAATAAGTAGGAGAATGACAACTACTCAACTAATCCCTCTTCATTTTAATATTTCTTTTTGTATATCCAGCTACATGACATGTGTTTTACCTTTTAACATGTAAATTGCTCTAAATCTCGCTTTTAATTTGTTTAGTTTGTTCAATATGAAAAATCGTTTTAATTAATCTGCGTTTTTGATTGTACATACTCATTTGTAAATACAAAGTTCATCAGAAGTTTTGGAAAAGATTTTTTTAGAATATTCATTCAATTTTGAATTATAAGATTTTTTGTTCTCACTGCCTCAACTGCGTACTGCCTTGAAGAAAGAAAGTCTAGAATAACTTTTAAGGATTTTTTTCAAATTTAATTATTAAAAAATTCTCTAGCAAAGACATATTACTATTTTAGAGATATTTTTTCTTTCTCAATAAATTTGAAGTTTTCATATTCATAGTAATTGTATCTTTCCTCCATCAACTAGTTACACAAACTAAAAAGTTCTACAACTCGTTTCCCACTACAGTTTAAATTCGATTTTAAAGATTGTTTCCCACTTTGTTTTACTTGCACTGCGGTTTTTTCTTTTTGCTTCAACCTGAATTTCTATGTTCATGTTCTGTGTTTTGAGTTGCTGCCCAGTTTAGCCCCATAACGAGAAAGACAATGCCAGCAGTTTTTGCTTCGATTTTAAATTAAAAACCAATGAGCCTTCATCAGTTCGGTGGGTAGAAGGCTGTCAGTGAATGAAAAGGGTGAACACGCACTATTATATATATATACATATGTATATATATGTATAAATATATATATATATATATGTATATATATGTATATATATATATATACTGAGTCTGGGGCGCTACATGAACATCAACTTTGGCTGTTTTGCTTTGGTGGCCGATTTCAGAGCTGAAATGGGGCATTATTTTTACGGACCCCCATCTGCACCGTCTTCTCCCCCACCCCCCCCCCCCCCCTTATTTTGGTGTTGTGGGCGCGTTGCATGTCAACTGGGGTGGCAAATGTGGGGGAGTGGTATCGAAGGGATATGGGGGAAGACCGGTTATGCATGCATTTTTATGGGCAGTTGAAAGCGTAACACGATAAAATGTTTTGTGAAATTTTTGTTGTATGTAAAGTTTTGAATGCCCTCAACACACAGCTCGTTCTTGTGTGTGTGTGTATGTGTGGGTGTGCGGATATTTAAGCCCTCTTTTGGCAATGCAGATGCCAGTATAAGCCAGACTACCAATGGGTTATCCACATACGAAAATACACTCGGCCAAAAATTAAGAATTTTCATCAAAAATAAATAAAATTGAAGACATAAATTAAAGTATTATAATTGCTGTAAAATAATTTCTATAAATATATTTTTAATTACAAAATTTTAATAACAATTTTAAGTATTTTTAATGTCAGAACGAATTTAAGAATATTTAAGCAGGAATTTTAATTGGAATTTGAAATCCAAACTGGGTTCTAAGGGTTCTAATTCGATTATACTTGTTTTAACACCACTGTTCTTTTCGCACAGTGTACACACGACATGAAGGTAGGAAAAGTTTTGTGCTGATAACGCGGCAAAGTTGAAGCGCTCATAAATCACAACACCACAAAGAAGTTTTCACTAAAAATATTCAGTCAACCCTCGTTTTAATCCGCCCGTCCACAACAACAACAACAATAACAACAGAAATCGACGACAACAACAACAACAACAGTAGCAACAAGGACATTGATTTGCAGGCAGGATGCATTACGGCGACTTCTGACCGAACTGTGAAAGCCAAATGGCTTATAAGCCACCACAAGCACAGCTGGCTAACTGCTGTTGCCAATTGTCAAGTAAGTTTTTTTTTTCGGCTTGTGAGTGCTTAAGCCCTAAGGCTTACACTTGACCAAGTTTTGTTTGGCTGCCGGTGCCACAGTTGCAACACTTGGCTAAGAACTTGACTTGCAAATGCACGCATTGTGCGGCAATAGTAAGGTGCTGTCGTGATACACTGAGAGAAAAACGTTGACCTGAACTTGGATATAATTTGGGCCTAGCTGGTTTTTAGTTTTAAATATTGTATTCCCCGCATTTAATGGGTAAAATGCTTTTTGCTTGTTCTTCAAAAAGTGTAGGTAACTTTTGATTTAAAAATAAATAAATAGAATTAGATAAATAATAATAATTTTAAGGATTTTTAGATTGAGCTTAGTTTCAAAGCTGATAAAGTTATATTTAATGATGATATCAGGAATGACAAGAATTTGAGTACCTTAACTGAGGACCAAATAATCAAGTTCTTTATTTAAGAAGAAAAAGCATTATTTTGAAATAACAACTGAAATTTTCAAGTAAAAAAAATCCATATTTTTAAATAACAATTAATTAATTAATTATCGTAATTAACTTCACCAATTACATTATTTGCTATTGGATCAAGTTATTGGCGTAAGAAGATAAACGCATGTTTTGAAACAAGAGCTGGGTTCTAAAAAAAAGGGGTCCAAGGAACAAAGTTTTCGATTTAAGAAGAATTATCAAATTTGTATGGAAAAACCATCGCACATAACTTAAGCTCACACAGTCGTAGGCTTAGTTATTATAAGAAATGTTATGCAAATAATAATTACATTCAGTAATATACAATTTTCAATCTTGACAACTTTTCTAATTGACCCGAGCAGCCAATTCATCTATCTTTGAGTGTAGGGATTTAGTTTTGTGGGTGGATTTGGGAAAGGCTGTTGTTGTTGATCTGTGGTGCATATGCAACTAATGCACGTTCTTATTGTGTGTGCGACTTTTGTGTTTTGTGCTGACATAAGTAAGCTACCCCTACTTACACACAATCCAGCCGCCCCCTCTTCATCTCTGAGACTCATCCTCATCGCTCCCTGGCAAATTGATTTATGTGCAGCAAAGTGTTGTTGTCTGATTTTTGTTTTTTGTTTGTGTGTGTATGCCTTGCTGTGTATAAGTTTTTGTGTGTGTCTTGCCAAGGTCCAGTTTTTATGTTCTGTTTACTCGTCTGACCCAGACACCGACACCGACACACACTCACACACACACACAAGCTGGCACTCATCTCTTATAAAGTTGCTCTGGTTGCGGCCTGCCATTAAGTTGTTAAGTTATCTATGTCGTATCGGCATTTTGGTGCGGTTCCTTGGGCGAACAAACATTACGTTAGTTTTATTGTATTTTGCTATAAATGCCCCCGAAATTAGAAATTGCACAGGGCAACCAAGGACCACCATACAGGATATGTATAGAGAGATAGACAGACAGACAGACGGACAGACAGAGAGTGAACTTAGGCGCTTGTCCATTCCGACCGCAGTTTGCTTGTGTCTGATGTAGTTCGAGAGTATCTTTCGCCTTTGGTCCTTCGTCGTTCTCATCGGTCAGCACATAAAATAAAAGCCGAGGGGGGCGGGTGGGAGGCGAACTGTGTTCGGTAATAAAGTAGAAACGTGCAAAAACTAGAAAAATGTGGTCAGAGCAAATAATAAACAGCGTCGAGAGCACAAAAATTCACAAAGGCTGTGGCTTCTCTACCTGTAGGTGAATAAAGAAACAAAAAAGAAAACAAGTTCGCTGCATAAAAGTAAAAGTAAGAAAATAGAAAAAAAAAGAAAGTAAGAAAGAAAACTGAAATAGAAATAGAAATAGAAATACGAGCTACGTGCAATTTGAGCTGTCAGCTCTTCTCCTTTTCATTTTGTTCTCTTGTGTGGGCTGCGGCTTTTGGCCATAAAGTTCTTGCCTGTTGAAGCGAGGTGCAACACTCCATTGGGGGCATTCAGGCATTGAGTGCGTTTTAGCCCAATTTAATGTCATTTGCAATTGTCGTAAGCAGTGGATGATCGACAGTTCTTGGTAAACTATTTGAGATGCTCTGTAAATGATTTGTATAAAAAGTTTTATAGTTGCAACTTTAGTTGTTGCAAAAAAGCTGCAAAAATATTTATAATGACTTGCCATTAAGCAAAGATGTGAGGTGATGTAAAATATGAAGTATTTTAAATTTAGATCTTAGTCTCTAGGAAACATTAAAAAAATAAAAACAAAAAGAACACTATTTATTTATATAAATAGATATATTTATTCAGATTGAGTGCATTTATATAGAATGAAGAGCATTGAATCAAATTTGCTGTATTTTTATAACATCTTATTTATGCTCATTTTTCATAACATATTCTGGATTTGTAGATAACAGTTTCAGAACATTCTTAATCAAAGATTTTTCCCATTTTAACATTATAAATTCTTGAATCCAATCCAATAAATGTATAGTATAAGTTGTCATTTCGATATTTAAGTATGTCACTAAACCTGAGGCCAACTAAATACATATTTAATTAGGGCCATTTTATTTTATATACACTGCAACTAAATATAATTTTGATTTTTATACTTTAATCTTAAAAATCTAAAGCGACTAAAGCGTTAAAATCAGTTTATTATGCATTATTATATATATTTTATTACATCTCCCTACTTTTATAATTTAAAACCTTTCAAGCTTTTTCTCTAACTTTCACCTGAGTCACCCTATTACTGCTGTTAGTGCTCGGACCTTTGTGGCCAGTTGCTGTCCATAGTCCACTCAGTCCATAGTCCTGGTCAGTGTTGTAAGTAAGTACGTTAGTTAAACAGCGCCAAGTGCTGTGAGTCAATTACATGCCATATAACGGCAATCTTAATGCCAAGTCCGACCAATTGCATTGTGTGTGCTGCCTCAAGGAGAGAGAAATAAGGGCTGTCTTTGTATGTGTGTTAGAGTGTGTGTGTGTGTGTGTGTAAGTTGCTGCCATATCTGTCAATTGGAAATGATGCAGCGAACAATTCGCAAACGTAAATGCACCATTGCAATTGCATTGGCAATATCTGCATTATGATTGTCACTTCAAATGCTTGAAATGCTGATTGAATGGACAGCAATTCGCTTGGAAAGCCTCATTCATCCATCCACATAGATGGCAGATCCAGACGGCTGCGCATGAAAAAATACAATGCAATTTGCCAGCACAAAGTCACGCATTTGGCTGTCAATGTTTTTACTCTGCTAATAGTTCACAAAAGAAAAAGAAAAAAACTCTGCTTGCACAGCGCACGCAAAAATGACAACTCCAGTTTAATTGATGTGAGTTTGAAGTCAAAGTTAAAGCTAAACCTTAAACTAAAGCTGACAAGCACAGGCAGAGAGTTTGGAGTTGGCAGGAAAATTACAGCTTAAAGTTGGCATTGAGATGAGCTGGAGTGGAATAAAGTCAAGTTTGCAAAGCTGCTGCTACTCTGTGAGAAAAGGACCAACTAATATCAGGTATATACATATTTGGTTCAAGTGAAAAGAGCAGCAAAATTTTGATGCTGCAAATTAATTTCTTAGATTGAGTGTATTTATTTTAGAATGAACAACCTTAAATCAAGTTTTTTGTCTCTGCTCCTCTCATTTACATACTCATTGTTAAGAGCAATATGTACTTTATTATATATTTTCATATTGTAAATCTAAGTTTCTTAATTAAATATTTTTTCTTGCTTGTTGTAACATCTTTTTATAACTTAAATACGGGCAACAACTATATTTAGATTTTACATCTTTTAAAATTATAAATTATGGAATCGAATCAAATAAATTCATTAAACAAGTTCTCGTATCAATAATTTCTCAATTTCATAAATTCCATAAACATTTTATATATGTGACTCTCATATTGCGATACTAAATAATTTGTTAAGCGAGTAATGCAGTCCGCATTTATCTGCAATGTGTACGATTTTTTATAGGTACAAGTTTTTTACAGAGTATCTCCTAGTCTAGCTCTCTCTCTCTCTCTCTCTTTCTCTCTCCTTACTCATTGTGTAAGACAGGTATGTTTGACGAAGACATGACTGAATGAATTTAAAATTTTCAGTCATGTCATCAGATAATTCAATCGGGGAGCTGGGCGCACAGAGCGTATGATTAATGTGTCATTGTTAATTTGTGCAATAAATTTGGCCTTAAATTCGTTGACCATGATCAGTACAGCTCTGTTCGAGTCCTTGTGCAAGCTGCTATTCAATATGAGACCCAGTTACCATTTACATCCCCCTTCAAACCATAGTGGACGAGAGGCAACAAAATATCGAACAAGCTTAAAGTTCTGAAAAGTTCTCGTTGTTCGAGTATTTTGGAGAGTTTTGTAGTTTGGGTTTTGGGCTCTGCCCGTCTGTGGCAGGCGTAAAAGTTCTTAATTGAATTCTGTGGAAAAACACTGAATACTCAACACGAGAGTATTTTTTTCTTATTGAAAAACAGTTAAAGTTTAAATGTCAGCATCAAATTTTAATAATTTCACAGTGGACTTGGGCTTGGACACGTTGTCCAGCTTAAAGTTGCGCTTCAAATTATTTATTTATTATTAATTTTACACAATTAACTAATATTTAATTAAATTATTTATTTAATTAATTATGTGGAAGAAAAAGTGAGACTCAGATTATTGTTATTGATTTACTTTCATTCATTGTTTGTTCGTTTAATCCTCGCCTTGGGGCAATGATTGAACATATATTTATAATTGGCTTTTCTACCATAAATGAGTAAATTAAAAAATACCAACCAAAAAATTCTACAAATTGTATGGCTATTAATACGTATTCATCGTATATAATGTATATAATTTTTTAAGAGATACCCTGCATTATTTTTAAAATTTGAACAGTCAATCAATAATATTTGTATGTATATATTATAAATAAAATTGGACAACCAAATCCTGTAAAATTTGTATTTTATTGCTATCATAAATCGATTTCTATCGAAATGTGGACAATTATCAATAAAACGAAATAAACTTGATCTTTATGTGGTATACGAAGACTTATACTCGAACTTAGTATCAGCTGATCAAGAATATATATATTTTATGTTGTTCTGCCTGCCAAATGCATTCGCACGATTTCATTTTACCTTTTATAATTTTTTCAGCGTATTTATGTAATATCTATATATATTATCTAATTTATTTTTCTCAACTTTCCCTATTCATTAGCTTGCTAAATAAAGTAATGCGGTTCTTCCAAGGCAACAAGTTTTGTCTTATTAATTTAAATCTGTCGTTGACATTATTCGTATTTTTAAATTAGTTTCGATGCACTCAACCGAAAGAGAAGTGCAAGTTGTTTTTTATTTTATTTTTTTTTGTCACAAACGAAATGAATTGCAAACAAAGGCAACCTGAGCAGGGGTTGTGTGCACTCTGCATGTCAGTCATGATTGCCAAAGAGTCTACAAGAGACTAACTCAGGTAGTATACGGTAACAGGTTGTAGTACGACACGACTCTGGCAACTAACTTGGCTAACTGCTGTGGCACGTTTTTCATTTAAACGCGTGCTGGCCAAAAAGGGGCAAAGAACATTTTCGGTTGACATGCATCGAAGAAGCTGTATGTACTGAGTACACAGAGCGAACAAAATGCATTATTGAACAAAATAGTGAAATTGGAAGTTACCAGATTTTATTGAGAAATGAAAAGTTTTAAAGAATGTGTGCTTAAAAATGGAAAGTTCACTTTTGAATTTAAATTCAGTACTAGCGAACACAAATTGCAAATATATTCTTCGACTTTGATTTTGTTCACTTATTATATATTTTACATATTTTTTTTTCTTCCTGTGTACTGGCACTGGAGTACACAAGTTGCCTTAGTTGCTTGCGAGGTCCTGCCAATTGGGCGCACTTGAAAGCAAAGTTTTTGTCAAGGTGTTGACATGAGGGGAAAGAAGTGCTGCAAACGGCAATAATTGAGTGCCTGAACATGCTGGTAAACATCAGTTAAAACTAGCTGATGCTTCGATTCGAAATTTGACTACAAACAAGTGTGCATAATTAGTTGACAACAGTTTGTCTGTTCGGTCCTCCATTTCTATCCATAATTTGAGACTAATTTATGCAATTTCATTTGCATTTGATATCTAATCTAGCGTTAAATTCGATTGCAAATTTTTGAATAATTCCATTCGCATATTAGCTTTTAATTCATTTTGGCCTTTTGGCAATTATTGTAGATATTATTCAGCTCACTATTTAAATATGCATTGGCAAATTATCAAATTGAAATTATGCACCAATTAAAGTACATTTTGTTAGCATTGAAATTCGAATGTATTACTGACGCAAGCTTAAAGCGTATTTTAAATTAAGACAGACTGACATAAGTCCAGTTGGAAATTATATATATGTATATATATAATAAAATTATGAATCATAATATATAATATATGGAGTGCAGTAGTTCGACTAATCCAAAGCCTAATTTAATATAAATATTTCATTAAAGACTTCTTTTTACAGATGATCAATGGTATTTCTTGGTATATAAATACCCGATTATAACGATTTAATTAAAAAATTGCTGTTTTGATTGCGATCGGAAATCGATTTGTATCGATTTTGGCTGAAAGAATAGTTATCGGTTAATAATAATAATAAACTTGAACTTTTATGCCAGGAGGCATCGTGGAGGCTTTAGCTCCAAAGTTCTTATAGTCTATGAGATGTGCTTGTTCATTCAAGCAAGAATATATATCATATATATATACTTTAATGGGGCGACAACGCATCCTGCTGCCTGTAACTTTAACTCTTGCATAACTTCATAATACATTTTTCCAGTTAAAACAAAAATCTTAATAAATTTGCATCTTTAACTCTTGTATAACTTCATAATACATTTTTCAGATAAAACAAAAAACTAAATACATTTGAAGTTATGTCATCTTTGGCAAAAGGATGCAGCTTTTACTCAACTTAACCGCTCAAGTTAAATAAATTTAATAACGCATACGCAAAACTTAAACACACACTGGAACACACACGCACACACACACACGCACACACACACACACACACACACACACACACACACATGCGGCACATAAGCAGCAAAAGCGCTAAGCAAAAAAATAACCCGACAATAATAAAAAGTTAAATAGGGTGCAGCAAGCGATGAGCAACGGGTGGCAACAACAACAAAAACAACCGCAGCAGCAGCAGCGCCAGCAGCAGCAGAAGCAGCAGCAACATAAACATTTTCCATTCAACTTAAAATTGTTTACAAAATAATGTGAAAATTGCTGAGAAGCATGTGCTGCCTGTTTGCGCACATGTGTCCACATGTGTGTCCCAGTGTGTGTGTGTGCGTGTGTCAAAATGGCGATAAATGTTACTAAACGAGAATAATAGCAGGAGCAACAACAACAACAACAACAACAATATCATCTCCCTAAGCTGTGTGCGTGGCAATTTAACCCTAAGCGGTTTTTTTTTTTATGTATTTTTTTTTCGTTTTTTGGGTATGTATTTTTTTTTAAATACTAAAAACAATCATTGGACAAAACGGGTTATTGCATAACAACAGGAACACAAAAAATTACACATACGCAATGTTGAGCACAGCCATAAAATTGGCTATACTTTGCTGCTTGAGTTTTTATATACTCTTAAAGAGGATGTTATGATGTAGTCGTAAGAGGAATAATATCTTATAAAGAAGGCTATTAATTGAGTCACAAAATGTTCAGATTCTCTAATTAATATATATTTTTTTACTATTTTCTATAGCTTTTAATTATACTATATATATATAAAGCCATCATTAGTGACGGTTTATCAGCCGACTATTTGATTATTTTCCTCGATACGACTACCTCTGAGACTCTTAGTCAGAGACTCAGAACAGAGTACAAAAGTCATTCGTGTCGAGATATTAATTAAGTCCGGCAGTCAGCAGATCTGCGCTTAATACAGACTGCTTTAGATCTAACAATTTAAACAATTTCTTCATTTGGAAACTCCAATTAATCAGTTGCTTGCTACATATATTCTACATCGGAATAATAAACCATGTCAGAGTTATCTATCAAGATAACTGATTATGCAAGCCTTGAATATATATTTTACTGTTGGAATCGCCCAAATTGGTGCACTACATCATATAACTACCATTTGAATAATCAATCGCATATTTAAATTAAAATAATTTAGATGAGAGCAACTTCCGAGTAGGGTATCTAATATTCAGTTTTTCTTAGACAAATATTCCTTCTTCCCTTTGGTTGTTGTTCTATCATTATTGAATTTTATGGTATGTTAAAGAAAGCATTTTTATACATTTCACGCGCGCACATAAATAACGATTATGGTTGCAAGGCCAGCCATACAGAAGCTTTATGACTTTTGGCCAAGTAAATTGGCTACAATACGGAACACTGGCAATGGCACAGCATAGAGATTATATGTGGCACGCCAAATGTGGCAAGAGTAAATGGCTTCATTCTATTGCGGCTAAAATGCCAATTGTCGAGCAGCGAGCGGATCTCAACTTGAGGAAACTACAATAAATGAAAACTTTTTCTGCACCAGCAACGATATATGCATCTGTGTGTGTGTGTGTGTGTGTGTGTTGTGCGTGTTGCATCCGCTAAATTAATCCAAAGTGGTCTGGCGGTGCACTTTCACGACAGCACCGCGTCAGAAGTCACTGGCAAAGTTCACAATTTCAAGACAACAACAACAACAACTACAATAACAACTAAAACGACTGATGTTGCCACAGCAAGTGGCGTCAACAGACAACCTTACCCAAAATTGGCGAGCATGCTGCAACGGAAGTGCAGACAGGCTCTTTAGAAAATGAACTGAGAGAAATAATGAAGAATACTGTACTCAATACAGAAGTTATTTAAAGTTGATAATTCTGTATAAAACCCACTATGAAATTCATTATATCATACGAAAATTGAGAAAAGAAATTTACAAAGACATAATTTCTAAGCTCAAGTTAAATTCTTGGTAATTTCCTAAACTTGAAACTATTTCGATTTAAGCAATAATATTTAGTGATTATTTTTAGTTAAAAGTAGTTCCATAATTTTTTATGTTTTTCTTTTAAATAATATATGTATATGAATCATCATCAAATAGAATTTCTCCTTCAAGTTAGATTTTTGTAATTTCAAAAACTTTAAACTATTTCGGGTTAAGTTAATAACGATTATTTAAAAGCTTTGCTTTTATTCTTAAATTGATTATTGTTTCCTGACCTCTTTTTATAATTCAAACATATTTTTTGAGGATCCAGGTCAAGGGTTTTCTTTGGGTTGATATTTACTCCAATATATTCCGAATCCCGTCGAGACAAAATATTTCCAAAATATGTTTTTTTCTTATATCAAGTACTAATGTTGTTTGACCAATTCAAATATAGTCTTACAAAGAAATGAAGTAAGCTTGTATCAATATTTGGCGTTCTTAAAAGTAAGAACTGATAAGTCTTACACTTATTCTAAGTTTAGAAATACATATAGTGAATATTAATATAGCATCAGCTTTCAGTTTTTAAATCAATTATAAACTCTGCTTGTTTATACATAATTCAGGATAGAGAGTCTATTTTAAATTTAAAAACAAAACAATTTTACTCCGACTCTAGTTCAATTTAGAACAACAACTTTCTCTGAGTGCGTATGTGTGTGTGTGTGTTGAAGTTGCTGTGTAATCAACACACTCAACACCAGTTGCCATGACAAAAACCTCAAAGTTGCAATATAGCGAAAAGTCAATTGTATTTTGATGTTGCATACGCCGCAACAGCGGCAGCAGCAACAGTCATGGTAATAGCAACAACAGCTGCTGCAGTAGCAGCAACAGCAATTAAATCACCAGCAACAGCAGCAACAAGAGCTGAAGCAGCAGCCACAGCATATTTGGTGCACAAGTTTCGGCCGCACATTGCAACAATATTCAATTATTTACTACAATAATGGCCTGAGGTTAGTTGTAGATGATGTAAAGTTTTGCTTGCAACACTTGAAAATGTTGCTGCCGGCTATTTTGCAGCATCGACACTTGTCTTACTTTATAATGAATTAATAATACATTTTCGTATGAGCATACACTTGGCAAAATTGGGTGCATTCTTTAGCTGTGGCATATGGTTAGAGTAGAGCTTAATCAAGGATGGAAAAATGTTTACATTATGTTTTCTTATAACTAATTAAATACTAGAAATTAGGTATAGAATATTTTTAATTTATTTATGTTTTTCAGCTCTGAATGAGCTTATTTTTTAGTTATTGAATAAATAAAATTAATAAAATACTAAATTTGAAATAAATACTGAATTAATACTTATTAACTTCATAATGTTGTTCCATAAGCTTATTGCAAACATATATTTATCTAGTAAAGTTACACGTATTTAAGACTATTTTTTGACAAGTAACTTACTTTTGAAACTCACACAGTTGAGCGAAAACTAGACTGGTTTATCCAATTGTAGACAGTCATTCAAACTTCAAATTTCCAAGTCCGTAATGCTCACCAAATGCACTTAAGACAACCACACATTAAGAGAGTTCAACTAAAACTCAATGACATAATCAGGCTTACGGTTGGTAATGCATCATAATGACCTGTCAAAAATGAATTTCTCATGGAAATGATTAATTCTTACCCAAGCAAACACCTTGATAATCCTCAAATTCAACACAACTTTAACTCACTTGCTCGAAACATTGCATAAATCAATTCACTGGCTGGAAGAGGACTTGAATGGTTTAATCTAAAAACCCAAAAATCAAATCACTCAAAAGACTTTCTGTGGTATCGATTTCTCAATCAACATCCAATTAAAAAGTCTACGCAATTCTTCAAAATTTAAGATTCAAGCGATTTTTGTTTACACTTGAAAGGACTGCAATTAAATTATATTATATATTTTATAGCTAAATAAGAAGCCTAACTAATGTTATTGTTTAGACAAACTAATTTGTAATTTTAGTAAATATCGATAAATGTCACTGTCGGAGAGTCTGAGTTAGAGATAAGAACAAGCAAGACGCCCACCTTTGTGTCGGTCATAAATAAACTTGTTAATTAAAATAGTTTAAATACCGCCCAGACCCAGACTTTGTGCAACGAGCAGTTATTATTTCTAACATAACTACATATTTTTCTGCGTGTTGCATACACAATGAGAAATTATGGAATGCCCCACGTCCCACTTGAAATAGTATTTAACAACACACCAAATTTTAATTCCAATTTGGGTTAGTTATAGGTTTGTTTAACTAAAGCTCTTTGTGCCCAGGTCACTTCATAATATTTGAATCCTTTAATAAGCATGCGGCGCTTGTGTTGCAATTTGGCCGTAATTAGCGGCACGTGTATCAAGAGGCAAACCAAAATTGTAACCTGATGATAAGCGACCCCAAACCTTCAGCACTTAATGACTTCATTTTTAAAGTTTTTTTAAACTTTATTTTATTTCTTTTACCTTTCACCATTCAGCAGAAGTGTGAATTATAAGCACGCAAAGGCTGTCACGGACCGCCGTTTAGTAAGCGTTGCGAGTGCATTTTATTTTATTTTATTTTTTTGCGGCAGCAACAGCAGCGAAAATGTTTAAAACTCTCCAGGCGATAATAATCTGGAAAATGAGCAACAAAAAAGTTACGCTGAAAATTGTTCAATTAATGCGAGCGCACTTGCTTTTTTCTTTTGCTGCATGCCACAATGTTGTGTGTTACGTTCGTTTCTAACGTGCATAATTTGCACACACGCACACACAGCCAGCCACACACACGCGCTGTTTTCGATTACACAGCGACATGCCTGTAACTGCCATGTAATTAAGCGCATGCCAGAAAGTATGCAGCAATAATGCTGCCATGCACCGGCAATCAATATGCGGGCGCTGGGCGCTGCTAGGCGTGGCACAGTCCAAACTTCCGTTGAAGCCCTGTCAAAAACAGCAGCAATATAAATATATATTTATTTTATATATAAAATGTTGGTTTTTGAGTTTTCTGTTGACCAATCATCAATCAATAACCACCAAATTACGCATACGCCACATTGGACAGCACTAGAGCTTCTCTGTTGTTGCAAATTACTTAAATTGCTATTTGTTATTCTTAAATTTACCGAAAGTGAGAATAAAATGTAGATTAAATTTTCTATATTTAATGCATATATTATAGTGACTGGTTTTCAATTGTGACGTAAAGCACATTTATTCAAAAATATATACGAATTTAAATAATATGTGAAATACATGAAAAAACAATATAATCCTTAATATATTCATATCTTGGAATAAAGTATTTGTACATATTTATCGTTAAAAATTGTTTAAATATTTTCCTGCCTGAAAATATTTTTATGCCGGGCCAGTCAGCGCCAGAAATTGTTCAAATACTTGCTCTGCACACAAAAGTAAACAAAATGTGGGACAGCCGTACACAGACTCAAACAATAATAATAATAATAATTGTTAAAGGGATAATAATAAATATGAAAATTCATTTCAACTTTCCAGCAACAATGGACTTAAGAAATTTGTTAAGTATTTGTCTCTTTATTACAATCAATTATTATTAATTATTTCATTTTATTACAGATAACTTTTGGTTCATGACTTGTTTACTATAATAAAAATTATATATATATATAACCACCATCACATTTGTCATTAATAATAAACAAGTAAGTAAAATATTTAGCTCCATTCAAAAATGATTTATTTAGTTTTGTCGCTCACGGCCGCACCGCTGAGCCTTTGCTTTGAGTAATTTATAAATGTTTGTGGGCAAACCAAAAATAAAAAAAAAAAATGAATAAAAGGCACAAATAGATTCGAAAATTTGTTGACAGCCTCAAATTTGTGCCCGCTGGGCATTTGTCTGTCACGCAGGTCCCAAATGAGCGACTATCAAAATAAAAAAGGGGTCCTGTGGCGTTGTTTCATTTTTGTTTATTTATTGCCAACAAAGCCAAAACAATTTTGCTGATGCTTTTGTGTTGTGCTGTGCGTGTGTGCTTGTTTGTGTGTTTGTATGTTTGTATGTGCTTATGTTTTTAATGTGTCTAAATGTTTATGAGCTTCTCCCCAATTTCGTTTGCTTTGCGCCTCATTTGCATTTTAGGCGCTATCCCTCGAAATGACACTATTAAAATAATACAAAGTGAGAAACTGAAATGCTTAAATGTTGAATGTTGACACACGCCAAGTGTGGCATTGTGCAGCGTTGCACAGTGCAATGCCAGAGGCAACAACAGCAATTGTTCCACATTCTATATACCCATTGTTGTTATCGTTGTTGTTGCTATTAGTGTTGCCGCTTAGCTCGTTAGACGGCCATCATGCAAGGACTGCAATGGCACGTACAAGTGGCAACAACAACAACACACAAAGGCAGACAGCTGCGAGTGTGAAAGCCACTTGAAAACACGACTAATTGGAGCCGACACTCTTGTACACATACACATGAATATGTATGTCTATAAATAAGTACAGTAAAAAAATGTTCCTTGAGTTTAATACCGCTTGTTGTTTATAGCCATAAGAAAAGGAGTTTAAAATTAAAGAAAATAACAGAGAAAGGAATTTTCTCCAATTAAAAATGTATTTTCTTCCATCAAAAAAAAAAGTTCCCCAAAAACAAGAAAATATATAACAATAGTGTTTAAGATTTAAGATTTTCTTAGTTTATACAACAACATATTTGCTAGAATTCATGTAAAATCGAATTGGGAATCGAACCCAGTTTTTTCCACTCTTTAAACACTTGTTAAGAGAAAAAAACTTGATTGAGCCACTTTTGAACAAAGCTTGCACTCAACCTATCTTTTTCTATACAGAACCCTAGCATTTTTTTTTGTCATTGTGTTTTTGTGGGGTGAGTTCAAATTAATGGAGAATAATAATAGCTTTAAGTACAGCCTTCACATTTTCTTAGAACTAATGTGAAATCTAATTGGGAATCGAAGCCAGATTTCGTTTTTTAAACCTGATTTCGAATTTTCACTTTCTACTCTTGAAGAAAGCTTACGGTCAACTAAACATATTTGTTTTTAAATGGAAGTCGAGAAATTGCATTAAAACTCAAACTTTTGGCGCAGTGTACAAATATATACATATGTATAAAGAGCCTTCCGGCGATCGCATTAAGTATGCGCCGCGTTGTGCAGCGTCCAGCAAAAATTTATGAGCGCAATCGCTGCCGCCTGCTGCTATACACAATACACTGGGACAAACACTCGCACAAACACACACATACACACATGGACACTTCTGCACACACAATTACAAAACTGTCGTCGATTGTTACAAATCAATGAGCACATAGATTGCCTTCGCAGCCAGCAGCAAGGAGCAAGGAGCAAGGACCAAGGAGCAAAGAGTAACGAGTCATTAGCAGAACGCACAGGACGAAAATTTGCTGAAGTAGCGCTAATTGCAAAGCAATCGAAGCACATGAAACGCGCACTAAATCACAGCCAGGACGGGCGTAGAGTGTGCGGTCGAAGGTGGGGGTAAGTAACACACAGTTACTTACGTGCCACTGATAAGGACACACATGCCACTTAGGAGGCACAGCTGCTTAGCTAAGCATTTGCTGTCGCTGCTGCTGCTGCTGCTGCTGCTGCTGCTGCTGCTGCTGCTCTTACTGGCCATCCTTTGGGACTTAGCCAGGTCCTGTGATGAAGGTCAATATGCTTACACTTAGCCTGATTTTCTTGCGCTTTTGTGCTTTGGCTTTTATTGACAAACACATAAAATGCGCTTGAACCTTTTGTTAACAACAGCAAGCAGCTCGCAGCACACCTTTGGTTTCACACACATATATATATATATATATAGATTTTTTTTTTTTGGGTCACCTTTGTGTGTCGTTGTCCCTTTTGGGATTCTGGTCATGAGAAAAAATCTCCCTGAAACTTACAAAATCTACAATCTCTTTTGGCGGCAACTCAGCTTATAATGCAGAATGTATATTTGTTAAATGAAAGATTGTCTAATTCTCAAAATTAAGGTATTTGTAAAAATAAAAATGTCTAAATTGTGAGCACAGAAATCTTCTTACATTAGCTTTTTTCTAAATAAATTCTTTCCATTAATTAGGAGTTTTTTCTAAAAATCCGAATATTTTCGTAGTTCTACTTAATTTTAGACCGTTTTCCTAGAATTCAAAAGCAATGCCATGTTCAACTTGTTATTATTATTATTGTTATTATATTTTATTATTATGCCAAACTTTTTGCCATGCCTAAGTCACATGACAATAATCGATCGGTTAACAAAATGAATATATAAATTTAGTTACAGCCAGTTGAAGTGTTTTCGGGTAGTGTATTCGGTTAGCCACTCTTAGCAGTTGTGCATATTGTTTCGGGGTTGCCTTTCATTTCGGTTGCTTAACTATTTATGAGCTAGCAATCCCTGGAACGCAGTGTGTCTTTATTTGTGCTGCTACTTTGGCTGCCTTCGGGGCGTTAAATTGACTTGGCTTAGGCCCCACACACACACATACACTCGCATATAGACACGTGGGACTTACGCATGGACGCACCTGGGCATCTCTTTTACTTTTTAGCCCGGTAAGTTGATCAGAAGAGCATTTGGGCTCTTTGAACTTTAAGCGCACAATTTTAAAGCCCCCATTTAACTGGGCTAAATTTGTAAAACGCGTTTTACGACCAAATCTTCTTCTTGGCAAATAAAATTTAGTACTGTCGCTAATTTCTGCGCTGGCCAAATAAAAAAAAAGAAACGTTTTTGGTGTTAGCCAGTTTAACGCTACATAAGCTACCAAATGCTTAGCCTTTTTTATCGCCGCCGTTTGTGCCATAAATAAGCCTAGATGGCTGACAAAAAACGGAAAACTTGGTAGCCTCTAAGTAGCTACAGCACTCCGGGGACCAATTACCCCATCGGTCAGGTAACAAGTTGGGTGTTGACCCCCCCATAGACCAAGAATTAACTTACATTTGGCCCGGCGAAAAAGTTGGCCCAAAGAAATGCCCGCCGCCTTGGCCATATGTTTCACTAATGGCCGCGCACATTGCGGTCATTAAGGGTAGCCCAGCCTGCAGATGTTGCACAGTTGAGCTGGCAAACAGGTGCCCAGGTGGGTGGCTGTGGGTTTGATGCCGAAGCCAACGGTTTTTGGCCAACCTGACTACTACTACATCGGCCACTATTTGGGCCCACAACACTTGAGAGTTTTATTGAAACGCTTTTCACCAACTTTCCATTTGTGCATTTTTCAAAGTGCTCCTTTTTTCTTAAACACCGGGCAAATGTAAAGTACGTAAATTTTTACTAGGTAAGTTTTAACTGTACCGATAAATAAATAATAGGATTTGAATAATTGTTTTAAAGCAGGTAAACTTGGCCAAGATTTTACTATGCTAAAAATGTGTTTAGTTTTGGGAGAATGATTATAGTCATCAGTTAATATTTACTTTAGATTTCTGCTACAAATTTTACTTGACGGCGTTTCTCATATTTCTCGGCAAGAATTATTAAGACAATTAAATTGAAGACATGTGGAAATAAAGCAGTGACTCTAAGACATGTAATTTCTTTGATTTGATTATGCTAGGTTGTTAGGTAATTTAATTAAAATAGCTTAAGTAAGCACAAAAAAGAGCCACAGGTAATAACACAAAATTAAATAAGCCACTTGCAATTAAAATGCACTTCAATTAAGATAATCCAATTAGACCAAGCATAAATCAAATAGCGTATAAATATTGGTTAAAATTAAGAAAGGTTTAATTGACTGCATTCTGTGTTTAATTTAAGATTTTGGCAATTAGTAATCAAATTATTTGACGAGCTGAGCTCTTGAGAATTGAATATTTTGCTATAAATTTACGAAAATATTATTTACGTTGAAAATATCATATATCTGTGTGTATAATGCTTATGTGCGAGTGCACGCGTGCTTGGGACCAAATTGCTAGAGCTAATACAAACATAATAGCAATTATGCAAAGCAGCAATGAGCACCTGAAACTACACAGTCATAAATTGGTTGGTGTAGGGAACAGGGGACAAAGAGGAAATTGCATTCAGACAGAGGTACACAGTGAGAAACAATTGAGCATTTGTTGCTCTATAGGTATGATAGAAACTACGAAGGTCGAGATGAGAGCTTAAATCATCTTAGTGATCACAATACTTTCTTGAAGTGAAACCTAGTCGATCTAAAAAAAAAATGATAATAATAACGACCATAAAAATAATAAAATAGTTAATTTATAATCGCAGCCAAGGCTTACTCCTACTATTTTTAAAGCATTGAAAACTAATTGCTTTAGATTCAAATATTATAACTTATCACAAAAAAGTTTTAAAATTCCAATGGAATCTAAATATAAAAAAGTATTTTTTAAAAGTCATGGCAAGAAAATATAGATTTATATTTAATAAATAAATAATTTGAATTCGGATTGAAGAAATGTGTTAAAAAAGTTATTTTTTAAGGCCATTGCAAGAAAGATCTTAAAAAATATTAAAACGTTAGTTAAAGTTAAAATATGAACTTTTGTTAAGTATTTTTTAGGTTTTTTCTATAGATTCTTACTTTGTTTTAAGATTTTTAGTACTTCATTCCATTTTTTTCAAGCTCAAGGTGCTATTTAATAAATATTTTTCGCAGTGTATTGCAAATTGCTTTTCATTGTTTGCATGTGCGTGTGTTTGCGTGTGTGTGGGTGCTTACATAATATATATATATACGTGTGTATGTGTGTTTATCTATTTACTTATGCAGCCCACTCACGTATGCGACAATAACCTCATCAATGTCTTGGGAGTTGCACACATACACACACACACGCACACACACACACTTGTATGTATGTGGTTGTGCAATATTATGCAGGTTATTACCGGGCAAGTTTAAATTGCAAATGAGCTTGCCTAGCTTTTCAGATCGTAATCAAAAGTTTCGCTCACCTCTCGCCGAGGCAGTTTCCATCCATCTACGAGTCAGCTAGTCAATGATTGTGCAACTCATTTGAGCGCAAATTCATCCCATATCCTTGGCATATCCTTGGCACATCCTTTTGCCAAATAGTTTCAATTAAATGTTTGCTATTATAGATACGCATCTGTGCTTTGAACAGAACTGCTTAGCATTTATTGATCCGTCGCCTTATAAATCAAAGACATTAATCAATGCTATGCAAAAGCAAATCCTAAAAGGGAATTGTCAAATCTGGCCCTTTATATCTATCTCTCTCTCTCTCTCTGACTGAGCCAAATATTAGCACACTTGAGCTGCTGACAAATCTAGAAATAAGGGGCCAAAAAATCAAGAACACAAGATATACCGACTATTATTTACTCTTGCAAAAGCAAAGTTTACCTGAGATCATTCAATTCAAGTTTGATCAATATAGTTTGAAAACTAAGAGAGTTTACATAGTGTTGTAAATAGCTGGATAGTTAGTATATGGCTATAATATAGTGTTATAGTTTATTGTGTTAGAGACACCTTCTTCAACGCGCCACAAAGCTCACGACAAAATTAAAACAACTCCTGCCAGAGTATACAAAAGAAAAAAACCTCACATCTAAAATGAAAGAAACTCAAAGCACAAAGTAGAAAATTATGCAAACGAGGCCACTCTCAGCAAAAAAAGGAAAAAAAAAATCAAGAAAAGGGACAACGAGGCCCAATATCATAGAGCACAGAACCACAAAAGAATTGGCCTAAAACAAAAGCCCAAGACAAAGGCATTAAAGTGCTCAACTGTGACTACTATGTAAATTTTACGGTTTCACCTTTTTGCCAAGAAACAACGAAAAACAAAACAGAAATAAATTCTTGGAAAAAGAAACCCACACAAGCTGTTCCCTAGCCCGCAGGACCTGACCGACAAGCCAACCGTTCCCCACCTAGTCGGTCGAGCAGGCGCTAATTATGATATATGAAGGTAGAGGAAAATATAAGAATATTGCAACACACACACACATAAATTGATATTAATTGCGGTTGTGCGTCCACAACTCATTGACGTTGAATTTTCTGTCTAATTGTTTTTGGTCATTATTATTTGTTGGAATCAGACTTCGACTTGGTTCAAAAGTAAACCGAATTTTTGCAACATCAGTTAAATCACCGCGGCAGTTGTAAAAATAAGGCAAATAATCATTTAATGGCTGTCTCAGCATTCTCAGTCACTCTCCAGTCCCCAACCCCCCCAGAGATTTGCTCATAAATAGCAACGACTTTGTAAGAGTATGAAAACAAAAGTATATATACTTTGATTATGAATGACACTAGATGAAATCAAAGCTAAATATTGCAGTGGTAATTAAAAGAACTCAGCGCTTCAAGTTTGGTCTGACTATTAACCATTAAATTTTGTAAACTGTATCTATATTAAATAAATAAAAACAAAAAAGTCACCATGTCGACAAAAATGTTGACTACAAGAAATTAAATTTAACTTTTCAATTGTTTTTATTTATTTATTCTTAATCAAACTAAAGACAAGAACATTGATCCTCTGACAAACTCACAAAAACATTTCTTCATTAAAAAAAATTAAGTTAAACATTTGTAAATATTTTTTTCACTTTTCATATACATCTATCATTTTTTTATTAGATTGTTTTTGTATATAATCTATCTGAATTCAAAAAGTTGTTCTTCTGCAGAATGCAAATAAAGTTTGGTTGTTTTATTTTTTACCAATAAATGAACTATCTAAGATTCAGTTTTAGCTGCTTTTTGCCAAGAATGATTGAAGCCCACTCTTTAGTGGCAGATTAGCTGACATGATAAATTCTCTTTTCAGACACTGATACAACTATTTGGAGTAACTTAAGCTGGCTTCCATTGGCCAAGATTAATCCAAGAGATTAATCACAATTTCTTCGTCACTTGCTTTCCCAATTATGTCAACTAGATATATGCTGGCTTCTACTCCCAAGATTAATCCAATACATAAATCACATTTTAATTTTACTAGGTATCTTCCTCCTCCTTTGTTGCCGCAAACTAGTTCATTTTTCAGCACAGCTAACGACTGCCGGAAAGTATTTATATTTAATCGAGAGACAGAGAGAAAGAGAGATCGAGGGTTTATGAGGAGGGGGTTGGGTTTGCTTGGCAATTTATTTGAGACCACTAAAACAAGCGGCGAGTGAAAAAAGCAGCGTTTCCTTGTTGTGCTTTGCATTTGGCTTCGCTGCTGTTTCGCCTTGGCCCGGCTAATGAACAAACAGTGCGGATGATGAAAAAACCACAGTAAACAACGCCAATTGAGAAAGAGCTGAGAATTGCAGTGCTGGCAAATAGCTGGGGCCAAAAGGACTTTACATGTAAACAGGCGCGCTGCATAAGCAAAAGCAAAAGTAAACTTCAAACGAGAGGCAAATAAATGATGGTAACTGCCAACTAGCCGATGGAGCAACGAAGTGGCAGGGGTGGGGGGCTAGGAGCAGGGTGCAGTGTTAGTGCAGCAGTGCAGCATTATTAACTTGAATAAAAATATTTACTGCTCGTCAAGGGTTCAGTTAGCCGACAGCGGCAGGCAGCAGTTGGCTCTGCGATGACGAAGTGACAAGGACGAAAATAGTAGTAAGGATAATGTTGATGAAATGCGCCACTTAATGCACTGGCATTTACTTGCCCACCCCACAAGAGGCATGGCCACCCTCATTATACCCTTTAACCATTAAAACTGGGTGAAACAGAGGGTGCCATGTGCGTAAGAGATAGAAGGAAACAGAAGGAAACAGCCGATTTCATCTAGTTCTTCTAGAAATAATTTCGAAAAATTTTGAAAGAAATTTCGTTGCTCTCCTTGATATTTTTAATCCCATCGGAGCTCATCTTTATGTGTGTATAAAAATTGCATAACTATTTACATTTGAAATTTGAAACATAACAGATATTCAGAGACTCTTCTTTTTCTATTATTAAGAGATCTATTTTTAAGAAGTTCAAACGAAAGCCCTTATTTTGTTGGAAAGGAATACTTTATAAAATTCAGGATAATGTTGACAAAAAGTTCGGAATTTAACTACGCATATCACATTTCTTTCATTCCGATATCGATAACTTTTCAGCTCACAGGATTCAGGCGACAACATGGGAATATGGCTATAGCAGTCATCAACGTCGCTTATCGTTTATTAAATTCATTACAGGATTCTTGTGATAAGTGAATACTTGTCTATGGGGTATGTGCCCGTTCAGCAGTTTCACCCGTTCACCACATGCAATTTTCTTTTTTGGATTTGTAAAGTTTATGTTCCGTTTTTTTACAGCTCTTTGTTAGCCAAGCCATGATTAAAGTCTATTTTGTTGTAATTTGTTGCTGGCTGCGGCGACAAAGTTGTTGTTTTTATTACAGTTGTTGTTGTTGTTGCTGTTGTCGCTGCTCCCTTTTAAGTGGCACAATTTTGTGGCGCTCAAGTTTTTCACCTGGTCGTCGCATCGCATCGCGTCTCCGCCTCCGTCGCCGTCGCCATCTTCATAACGCATCGGTGCTCGAGCGTCTACCCGAGTGCAACTGAGTGAATAAACCGCAGCTGCCACGTGCAGAGTGTTGGTCTTGGTGTTTGAGTTTGAGTTGGCTGACTGAAGGGTGAATTACGTAGGAAGGGAAACTGCGCGTTTGCGTGGGAGCCAAAATGCGAACTGTCGCCCAAAACAACACCCAACACCCAACACCCAACACAAAATTTGCTGGCAAAACATGCGCGAATTAATCTTAATTGAAAATTTCATACCGCACGCCTCTCTGGCTTGCCATATGCCTTTTACTTACAAACACACACACACACACACACACACACTCACGTACACATACATTCACACACACTTTCGCAATGAAATATTAAGGGAAATTAAAATGCGCATTCACATGAATGCACAGCAAGTCCTTCCCAAATATGGTTGAGCCTGAAGAATGCACAAAAAGAAAATGTTTGTTTCCGTTGAACAGCTGGATTTATATTGATTAAGTTTACATAAATTATAACTGTGGTGGGTCCCATGCAAGACACTGGCTTCAATTCTCAATTCATTTTATCAAGAAATAGTTCAAACCTAAAAGCTTTTTGTTAATTTGTCTATCCATTTAAATATGTTGATTTCGAATTTCAATTATTTCAAAACATTTTGAAAATTCACATTACTTTTACTAAAGTTTTCTCAACTTCAATTATTATTTTAATCTTTTTCAATTTCAATTTACCTTTTTTAATTAAACTTTCTGAATTCCCTTTATTTGCTTGAATAATTTATCACTTTTTGGCATTGTTGTTGCGAACACAAATTTATTTTCACTTAAAAACTTGCGGTTTTTCCCTGTGTGTTTTTTAATCGTATCGTGCCTCAGTCACATCATAACATATTAAAAGATATTTGTGAGGCATCAAATTTTATTTTTCACATTTCTTTTCATGGAAGCGGCAGCAACAGGAGCAGAAACACTCTACACGGCAGCTCTGTTTATTTTTCATTAAACCGTATTAAAATGCTAAACAACAACAAGAACACACACAACACACACACATGCACTTTCTGCCACACACACACACACACACCCCCTCCCCGTCTCTGTCACTCTTCGACTCCTTTGCTTTTCCTTCCACAACAAACAATTAGGCGGCATGCTAATTGTTTCAGAAGGCATTCGCACTTCGTCGCTTCTCAAGTGTGTGTGTGTGTGTGTGTGTGTGTTTGCACACACGCCTCCTTTTACCAGTGACGCCTCTCAGCTTCTTCTGGTGCAGCTTAAATTGAAATTTAATGCTGGAGCATAATCCATGGGATTGGACCATACACATGTTAAACACATTTTTGCCTCGACTCTCGAGTTCTTAGCTGAAAATCCTTTTGGCATTTTGCAGACAGAGAAGTTCTGTTCCGGAGTAGTTGTTGTTGTGGTCCTAACCGGAAGCTTTACCTTGCAAATTCTAATTTGTATGCAAATCAAAATCAATAGGATTAACCAAGTTACACTGTAACTGCTACTCTTTGTTGTTGTTTCGCTCTCCTTTTTCCTGCACGTTGCACAAATTGTTTTTTTTTTTGTTCCGAAATATATTTCAATGCATGCAGTTCGTGCCGCAGGTGTGTGTGTCTGTGTGAGTGTGTATGTTGTGGAGTGTGTGGCTTAAATGTGCATAGCTCCTGGCTTATCTGTGAACCTTTTACACTCTCGCAGTTAAGCCAAAAGTTTATGTTTTATACAGTTTTTGGCTCCGTTAAAGTTTATAAAATTTTCGCTGGCTTTTAAAAGCATTAAAAGGTAAATTAATAAGCAGCAAGGGCCAAAATAATACCAAGCTATTTTAAAGATAATACAAATTGAATGCCTTCTTAAAGGAAACCAATAGCAAGTCAGACAATTATAAATAGGGGATATTTCGTGGTCATAATTGATTTAATCCCAAGCAAAGAACTTGATAAACTTAACCAATGCTCCAACAATTTACCGGAGAAGACTTAAGCAATTTCATCCAGACAATCCGTTTCCTTCCACAAAGTACGCAAACTTCCTTAAGCCATCAAGTCACACAAAACTAATCCATCCTCCAGTTAAACGAGCTTCTCCTATGAAACCAACTTAACACTCTGCAATCAGTTTCCCTTAAGTATTGGGGCTACTAAACCTACTAAACAAAATTAATAATATAAAAAAATTAATAAATAAAATTGTCCGTCTTTATTCAATGTGATTCAAAGGAAAGTTACATATATTTATGACAAATAAAATATCACAAAATACATAAGCCAAGGCATGCCAGAGCCTAAGCCGGAGGCATTTTTTTTTTTAATAAAACTTGGCTTACTGCGTGTCAAATGGAATTTTTTCAGCCACATTCACATGAACGGAAAATAAGCACAGAGGCTGAATCGACCGATAGCTTGGGCCTTTTATGTAAAAAATTCGAATTTAACTTTTGGTAAGCTATATCTTATAAATATTGGAAAATGTAAAGAAACTTATAAATATTTTTTTTGCATTCTTAAAGTCCTCTTTATTTGGTTAATTGCAGTCTTGAAACACAATGGAGAAATTTTTTAAAAATATTTTTCAACAAATTTCACTCGCTATTTTAATCTGTTGTCCCGTTGCTATCATATTCCGCTCCTGTATACACATCTGCCCGTATGTGTAAATAATGAAAAGGTAGTCTGGCATGTCTGTATAAAACAAAACCATGTAAGAATGCGACACTTGCCACTCATTGACTAGCTCATATCCTGTATTCATTTTCGACTCTTCAACGCACATCTTACTTTATATGTATATGCATTACTTTGCTCTAACTACAACTCTGACTCTTAAAAATCGAACATTAATAAGGATTTTACTATCTCGAAATGATTTCGTATTCAGCTTAAGAATACTTAGTCAAATGTAGAAAATTGAGGGATGGTAGTGTAAATCTGATGTGATAATATGAATCACTAAGTTCTGATCAAAACAACACCTTGAATAATTTATTAAATATATTTGAAAAACATTCCCACAAATTAGAATTTCTTTTCTATTTTCTCCTCCCGTTCATCAAACTCAAGATACCCATTTGTATACAATTTTCAATGTGCCACAGGGCATACATAACAGGAGCATAAAATTCTTACTTTGTCTGCGCTTTTGCGGCTTTCGTTGGTGCCGATGGCCCCCGTAGCCATAGTCGTAGAAATAAAAGCTGGCTGACAGTTGGGGATTGCATAGTGCAGACATAATCTGCCAGTTATATGTATATATTTTTGTACCTCAGTTGCATTTAGGTTGCGGTATGTGGCGAGTGCCATAAGCGTTGTGGAAACGCATCGTCGCACATTGTTTTTATCAACTGGGAGTGACGGTGGTGCGGCGGTGGTGCAACTGTTGCTTCTGCTTCTGCAGCTGCTGTTGCTGATGCTGCTGCTGCTAGGGATTATATCCTGCCACAATGAGCGTATTTCATGATGTATGTATGCCTAAATCAACAGTGCAGGTGCAATATGCGATCCATTGAAATGTGCAGGTGACATGTGTGGGAGCCTTTCATTCCACATTATACAGCTCGAGAGCACTGGCAGGCAACATTAATTAGTTTAGCCGAATGTACTTGGAAACTGCTGCTACTTATGCCAAACACACTTTTACTAATTCCATTAATTGTTTATTTTTTTCTTTCCTCATTTTTTGTTTGCTTAGTTTTGCAAGCTGCGCACCATTTTGCCTACAAGAGGCGCATTTAATTAGCTTAATAAAGCAATTCAAGCGGCGAGTGTGAATACAATCGTGCCTACACTCGAAGAAATACTATGTGATAAATACACAACAATTTTTTTTAATTTTCACCTGAGAAAAACAGTCGTCCTTATCCTTAAAACATATTTAAAAATAATCTAACATTAATTTGTTTGAAATGACAAAAAAATCAGGATGTCAAACATTAATGAATTCTTTTTCCGCTTCCGATTTTTATTTGCAAAGTTGAAGAACCACTTACAGGCTCATGAGAGTGTTGATTTTTGATTCGGCTCAGATTCTTATTATCAGGTTCCCATTTAGCAACTAGCAATCGAGTTCTCGAAATATGAATTTCATTCAGATGATTTTTGAACTTGCTCAGAGTTTAATAACGTTTGTCATTTTTTGACAGTGTATTATGAGCAGTGCCTACTAATAAAACTGTTATAATGAGTTGGCCGTAACGAGTTGAAGAGCCAGACAAACTACGCCTCAATAAAATGAGATAAAAGTTGGCACGGCAAGCGGCTGTGTGTGTGTGTATGTGTGTGTATGTGTGTGTATGTGAGGGTGTGTGTGTGAGCTCGTGCTTATTAATTTGATTAACATTGCCTACGATGTGTATTTGTGTGTTGCGCCTCTTTTGCTGCTGCGAATAACTGTAATTCGTTCAATAAGCCGGCGCCTTTTGGGTATGCAACACATACATTTTTAAGCGCGCAGCAGGCGGGCAAAAGCGGACTGCATAAATTCATTTTAAATTAATTTCATAAATCAGTAGGAATGCATATAATTATGTACGTGTTTGTGTGAGCATATAAATCATGTAATTAACAGGCGCATATGGCCCCAGTGCAGCAACCAACTTGCCACATGCCCCAGCTTGCAACAACCACACCGTGATAAACAAGATATTAACGACTTAATTTACTGCATGCCGAAGCGCCTCACAAATGTGTGTGTGTGTGTGTGTGTGTGTGTGTGTGTATGGCCATAAAATGCAGGCAATACAAATATAAAATGTTAAATAAATAAACCAGGCAATCAAAAAAAAAAAAAAAATAGGAAGAAAAAACCAGGACAAATATATATTTGGGTTTGTATAGTAAGTTGGGAGGTCGGTTTGCCTGGCCTGGATAATGCTCTTGCAATTTATTGGCCAGTATATAGATTTATAGACGCATAAATTACACATACTAGTTCAGCTTAATGGAGCTTATCAATCATTGAATCGATATTGTTGCCACATTTGACATACATGTATTTTTAATGCCTCAGTTGTTGCTCACAATCAGCATTTATTCAGAACCTTTTTTTTTGATGCGTTCTTGCGAGGGGGGGGGGGGGGCAGATGAATATAAAGAACACTTAAGCAGAAGATTTATTTAATTTATGTGTAGGTTTATCTTTTCTTTAGTTAGGTATTATGCTAAGCTAGTTTACAAATTTGATTGTCATTTTTATATTATTGGTTTTATTTTTTAAGTAATGTGGGAATAATGTTGCCAAATTGCAACGCACTTAAAATTTTGCAACGCTGAACACTTTTGAAGCCTGAATTCAAGTTTCAATTTGCAGTTAAATTAAATTTTGAGAATTTATCGAACCAAGTTGTCAAATTGTCGCTCAACTGTTGAAATGTTTTTGACTTTGCGTTGTCAAAGTTGCTTATACTTCTAATATTTTGTTGACAATTGAA
This sequence comes from Drosophila melanocephala, assembly GCA_037043625.1. Classification (NCBI taxonomy): domain Eukaryota; kingdom Metazoa; phylum Arthropoda; class Insecta; order Diptera; family Drosophilidae; genus Drosophila; species Drosophila melanocephala. The sequence goes on along the minus strand of JBAMBD010000597.1, from coordinate 129,003 downwards.
TTAAAAGTGAGTTAGTGTGAACTTTTCAATGATGGAAGTTTGCATCATGACTCCGTAAGGCAACAGGTAAGAAAAAAGAAAATGTATTAAAATACTGTGGTTTTTTTCACTTACTGACCTTTCCTCATCATTTCTACTGTTCTGATATAATCAGCTTAAAATGGTTTCTATCAAAATATTTGTATCTAATTTAATGTTCATCGAGACAATATTCTTTTCCCAGTATTATTCGCTTTATCAAATTGCTGTATCTTATCTCCCATCTAAACTACAAACTTTGTGTGCCCACCGCATATGCCCCACTCTAGCGAGTGTAGGGCATTAAACAGCGCATTTTTTGTGTGAAATTTAAACGCTTATCTGGCGCAGAAAATTCGAGCGTTGTTTGCTGTCGCAACTTCTGTGAATGAAGCCAATTTTTCAATAAAGTGCAATAAATGTTTATCCATTTATGAGCTTAATGTGGTTTCGTATGCCCAAGCCCAAGGCATCTTGCATATTTTTCATTCTTAAACTGTATACCCTGGAGTCCACAAAATAAGACAGAAAATGGGCTAATATATTTTTTATGCGTTCAATAACAATTCTTTGGGAACAAGTAAATCCTGTAAATATGTAAAAATGCGCAACTAATAAAGAGGATTTTACATTGTAAACAAATCAACTTTTTAACTCAGTTTTAGTTAAAACTGTTAAGTTCAGATAAACAGGGTATCTGGTTAGTCGTTCAATTTGTCAAATAAATGCTGCTTTTATTAATGGCTGCTGGTCGACCGCACACTCATTGCTGCCACACTCACATAGTGTATGTGTGTGTAAGTAAGAAATTCTGCCATGTGGCAATGCAATTGTATGTGTCTATGTGTGTGTGTGTATGCTTGACTGCATTAATCAGTTGTTAAACAACGTAAACCTTTTAGTAATTAATTTTACTGATAACTGCAGAATTGGCAACAAGCGAATTCATTGACAGTTTATTGATTGGTTTTGCCAAACTGTTTGACAATTAAGCGGTCCTCTCAAAGGCAATCAAACTCAATTGCCACCTTTGCGGCAGCAACAAATTATTTATTATTACATTTTTGTGAATGGAATTTAATTGTGCAACAATTTCGAGTTGAGGATATGCAAAAGATTTAATCAGTCCAACGAGCCAAGTGAAAAAATTGCAGATAAATTTACTCATCAGACCCTGCTAAAAACAGCATATACGTTTAAATATTTCGTATGTATTACCTAGCTTTTGGCCATTAAATTATATTAATTAAATTTATGTTTAGACCAACACGTAAATCTATTCTATAGATTGCAATATGCTTATGTCAGCTGAGGGTCATTGTTTTGGCTGCCAAAAGTGCAGAGGGAAGTTAGCATGCCAGCATGTCCAATTGGAAGCCAAAGTCAAAGACAGCCGAAGTGTGGTCCCTTATCTGATTAGAAATTTAATTAGCCTCTCCGTCAGAAATAATAATTGCTGAGGCAAACACATACAAAACACTGCTATTGAAAAGTATATGCCCGCATAGGTTAAAGTGGAAAGTGCAGCTCTAAACGGCGCAACAGAGGGCCAGCCAGATATGGCTAAAACATGTGGGCCTTGGCAAATTGGGAGTGTATGAAAGAAATTGTATGTAATTTGAACGCCTTTGCAGTTGGCCGACGGGCGGGCCAAGAAAATAAAAACGCCCATGTGAGGCAGAAAGCCAACGACCTGCTGGCAAAAACAGAAAAAGAGAAGCTGGCACACAGGACGAATACCGCATCAGTGCACTGAGAGAAAAGCCGGGTTTCAAATTCAAGTACATCCACACAATTTCTTCTTGAGATAAGTATACTATACTTAATTTAAGAAATTAAACGTTAAACGACAATGTTTATCTAAGTTTATCTTATATGAAGTACAGCTGAAACTAGAAACAAAAATGTACAGCTTGAAAATAATTTTTTCTTGAAATGAGTATTTTATCCGCAATTTAATAGTATTTGTTTGTTCAACAATAAAGTAAACATATTTAAGTATTTTCTATATTTTCTCTTTAACATTGAAAATTGACTTTAATTCAATAACAATTTATACAAATTTATTTTATGTAGCGCATATCTTCAACATGTATATAATTTTATTTATTTAATATTTACAATATCGTCTTCTTGTACTTATAAGTATTGGTACTAATTCGTTAAGTGTAAGCCTGAGTTTTAATTTTAAGCCAATTTTAGGTTATGATTTAAGAACTTGAAAACTGTTAAGTAGAACCAATCATCTTGCTCCAAGTTTTTACATAAGGAATACTTAGACATATCTAAATAGCTTTTCTTCGAATTTTAACTCTTTCGAAACAATCTTACAATTAGAAACTTCAGAATGGAAAACGTTCTTGAAATAAGAATTTCATACTCTGATCTAGAATTTGTATTAGTCTGAATACAAAGTTCTAGACAGAACTCAGTTTTCTCTGAGTGTATGGGTAAGTGCTGGCTTGCAGCTTAAAAAGTTGGGTGTGTGTAGACATTTGCACGCATGCTGCCTGCCGACTGTCTCTGCCTCCGCCCAAGTGTTTTCAGTGTGTGTGTGTATATGTGTGTGTGTGTGTGTGTGTGTGTGCTTGTGTGTGTGTGGAGAAAAGGACGCGCCCAGCTTTTAAGTATAATTTTGCTAAGCCAGGCGGAGAGACACGAGATAGAGGCGGGAACAGGTATAAAATGCTAGACAAAAAGATGAGCACGCCCCCAGGATGTTGCACATGGAAGCAAGTAGCAAGTAGCAAGTAGCAAGTATGAGATATCAGGTAGCAAGTAAAACTGTAGCTAACCGAGTAGGTGGAGATTATTTAATATGATTATGCTGAAGTAAATTGCTTGCAAAAATGTGTGTTGCATGTGTGGCAGACGAGCCCAGCCGCCCAGTTTGAGTTGTGTTTCGGTTTTATTTTTTATTTTTTGTAAGCAGTTCATTGACTTTCGCTCGAAAACACTTTAAGTGCAATTAAGCACCATATGAAGCAGCATTTAAGCGCCACAAGCACTCAGTTCTATGCCACACACAGAAACACGGGTTGCATGTTCAACTTGACTTCATTTTCGTGACAACTTGAAGCTTAATCTGAAATGCAGTTGACATTTTAATTGTTTGTACTTAATGTCCTCCTGTTTTTCTATTCAGCTGACGGTGCATTAATCCGGCAGCTTCAATAACAAATTTCTTCTAAATGAACAACAGATGAGTGGTTGGCAAACAAAAAAATACAATTCTGTGCTTATCTATAGTTTAAATTTAATAAATTATCGCAAAGCTCGCAGACTGATCTCAAACTGCCAAAATCTTAATTTTCACTATGAATTTAAAAGAAAGCTATTTCATATAATGGTCCGACAATTGTCTGTCCTAATATTTGGAGCATAGAATAGGTAAACAAAGAACTGTTTCATTCAAGAACTCATCTATCGACTTATTGTTTCTATGACAGCCATATGATATAGTGATCTGATCTAGCCAAAATATTTATTGAAACGAATATTTATAAAGAGACGAATATGCATTTTATAGCTTTAAAGCTGAGGGAATAGTTTGACTAGAAACATACAAAGAGACTGACAGATTGACAGATTGACGGTTATTTGGTTATATATATATTAAACCATATGGAGTCCGAGGCGTTTCCTTCAGTTGTTTACGCTTTTGAGTTTAACATTGTTTGGTCAATCTTAATTTTCTTCTAAATCTTGTTAATTTCACTTATTGAATCTTTCAAAACTTTCTTGAATTATAGTTAAATTTATGACTAAAAAGTTAACAACAAGGGGAAATTTATAAAAAACTATCTCTCTTTTCTTGTTGCATACTTTTTAAATATGAATTTCTTAAAAATACTTTGCTTATTCTTCCGTCATTAAACGCACCGCGCATAAGACAAACAACTATTAAATTTATATTCTTTCTTTCAACGCTTTCTGAGGTTGTTTAAAAGTTTTGCCTTCACAGTTCGAAAACAAAACATTTCACTAACCTTGTACAACAAAACCAAATGCTTTCTTAAATTATTTTGACAGGATTCTCAATAATTATAAGAGCTCTTGAGATATTTATAGTTGCTTTTGAATACTTAAATATGTTTATTTATGAGCTTCATTCACGCCCTGCCCCACTGACCCGTGTGACAGCTCTTGGTGTTGCCCATTTAGTGCAATATTTGGCTAAACACACATACACACGAACATCCACTCACACACACACAAATGAACACAAGCCACACTTGCAGCTAACACAAATATACAGTTGCCGCTGGCATTTGTTGCACGTTGCAGTGGCAAAAAGGAGTCGTGGGCAATGCGGTTGCTGTTGCCACAGCCGCAGTGGCAGCAGCCCGTGTTGGGTGTCGTTTTATGGCGAATTGCTTGCTATACCCTCTCAATGGGTCCATTACTGAACACATATCGATAACACTCGAGTCTTGATTTAAGAATCAATAATATAGAATATTTACAAGCTCTTCCTTATCTATACATATCTAAAAATAATACCAATTACATAACACATCTACCCAACAAAAATCTATATGCTGGTACTAGCTTAAGCTAATTAATTAAATTATGAAATATTAATTTCTAAATGCGTTAATTATATAATACATTTGAAATTTGTTTAAATGAAAGCAAAGACTCAACGAGCTGTATACTTTAGCTGCTATTACTCTGCAATATAAGTTAGCTTAAAGCTTATGACTATAGGTTAACTTTAATTAAAATAAATAAATAAACAAATAAATAACTAAATGCAATCATTAAAAGTTCTAATAAAAATCTAAGATCGTCAAGCTAGAAATGAAAATATAATTTAAAAACATTACCAATTTTGATTCAGATAAATCTTTGTCTGAGATACTTTTTTGCCAAACAAGACTTTCGGACAAAATTTACTAGTTAACAGTGTTATAATGCCTCATATATTTGTACCCAAAAATGTTCATTATCTAGCTTCATATGAAGCATTTTTAGATTTCAACAGATCCACTTCATTATGCAAGGGTAATTAAAGTTCGGAGCAAAAATATTTATTCTCGTTTTTATGCAGCCGCACAATAATCGCTGGCATTGCTCGGAACTCGAAACTCGCACAAGTTGAATTTATGCGGGCTGTTATTGCAACTCACACATACGCACACACACACACACACACACACACACCCACACACACACCCACACACACTCAGACACGTACGCACTCTTGTGCTCTGGCGCCATTTTGTTTTTTAAATGCAATATGACGGTGGTAAAAATACTGTTGCTGGCTGCCATTGTCAGCTACATTTCCATATCCATTTTCATTTTTCCATTTAAAGTGGTTTTCGCTAAATTGAAACCAGAAATTGCCGACTTCAGCGCAACAAGTTTTAGCTGTTGTTTAAATTGGCTTAAAGCAACAGTGCCTATGTAAATATTTTTAATTAGACAAAAACACATTCGAGTTGATGTGCAAACACAAAAAATACTCAAAATACCAAATTCATATTTATTAACTTTGATATTCAATCGAAACAATGCTCTGAGAAAAATTGCATTGTTAGCAGTCAAATTACATTTGTACCTTTGCCACATTTGCATGCAAGACAACAAAAGACACAAATAAACAAAAGTAATTTAATTAGTGCTAGTCCAATATGCATTGCATCTATATTTGCCTTGCTTTTATTGTATATACTCTGTATTTATTTGAATGGGGTATGCGTATTCGGGTAACTGGTGACTTTCCTATAACTGCCTATCTGTCTAGATAGTAATTAAATCTTATAAAGTTAAAGTGAAGAGGTTGATCGACAAATGCAAATAAAAGTTGTTCTAATTCTACATAAAAATAATATTTCATGCTGAGCTAATTCATTGACCAAGTCTGCATAGAATATGTAATAGTTAAGAAGTAAGTTGTGGTGAGGTTAACTCAAAGACATAGAAAACCTCAACCAGGATTAGATATAATTGAACAGCTATAGGCTCAGAAGGGAAGCAAAATAAGTAAATAAATAGATCGTAGTGCATGGAGTGCATTGGTTTAATCAAATAACCGTCAGTCAAAATTATTAAGTGATTAAGATATCGTTTTTATTATGAAAAAATGTAGGAAGCGATTGGCATTAAAATAAATTCATTTTAATTTGAATCCAGTGGAATATCTGGAAGACAAAAGAAAATAATCGTTTTGTACATCGATTTTATAAGTGCTGCGTTATAGGACAACTTATAGTCTTGCAACTTTTCTGATCTTTGTTTATGTTTTGCCCAATCATCCAATTAACAAAGAGACTCTAATTATTAAGTAATGCGCTCAAAAGCCTCAAAGCCAAACAAGCCAAACCGAAACAATGTGGAATATGTCGGACATGTTAAGGGGAGTATGAATGGGAGCTGAGAGCATTGCCATTAAACACACACACACTCATCAGCTCGCACTACAATAATAATTAAATTACTCATGACATATGAATGCAATCAAAGTAAAAAATATAATTCTTTTTTTCATTGCATTTTAAAGTGGTTAAATCGTAAGCCGCGCACAAGTTTGCCAAAAATTATCTGAGGCATAAAACATTTAATTGAAGTGCGCGCAAATATTCGATTTGACAGTCGCTGAAAGCACCAATCAAAATGACAAGCGTTGAATGACATTAAATATTTAATTGCCCAATGAATTAAGTTTTTACATTGACTGGCCTTGTAAATGTCTCTTAAAATGATAAGCCGAGAAGTTGAATGTATATCAAACATTATTCAAAATACAACTGGATAGTTTGGATAGCTCTTTATTTGACAATAATTACGAATAATAATTATATAAAATACAATAAATTAAAATTCAATATAAATGTTATTATAAAAGTAATTATATACTTGATTCCTTATATATTTCCTTTTATTTATTGCTGTCGTTATTTGATAATAATTAAAATTAATTACAATTAAAATTAATAAAACATATTTTATATTTGTATATATTTAGTTTTAATATTCCTTTCATAATAAAGTTCTTCCCGCTCACATAAATATTTACACGGTATGTTAATTGAATACGTACATAATTTGTCCGCTTTTATCAATTAAGTTGTCAACTGAAATCAAATCACAAAGTGCAATTATTGTAATTGGCTTATTTAATTGGATATAAGTAAGCATTTAAATAAGCCTGAAGTGGGAATCAGGTATTTGCGGTATTTTTTTCCGGGACCTCGATGTTGCCATTGCGGTCTCATCGATTCGTATTCATTCGGTTTTATTGTTATGCAGTAAGCATTTTTAAAGCGAGCAGACCGCAAAATGTCAAACAAATAGGTCGAAATCAAAATCAAATGATGAACTACCCTTGCTGCGGTTTAGTTAGCCAAAACGAAACAAAAAACAATCTACACCAAAATCCAAAAAAGAACGAATGATGGGAGTAATTAAGCAATTATCTGGGATAGGCGAATGTATATGTAGAGCTGCCGTGTGACAGGGCCGTTGCTCAAATACTCATTGAATGCCAAAATAACCACATCTATTAAGTACTTTTTGGTGTGCCCTTTTTTAATACTCTAACTGAGGGTGAGGTAGTAACTATTACAGCTAAGCTTTGGAACCGATTGGACTTTGCATGAACCACTTTTTGTTTACCAAGCTATCCCGAATAAGCTCTCCGGCTATGTGTGTATTTAATGCTCTTCAAATTTTGGGCAAAAACAGTCAACATATTCAGGCTATCCAAAGGGTATTTAAACTTTGGCATGACCAAGCAAGCTATTCTCTCTGCTTTTTTCTTTTTTTGGTATTTGCGACCAGACCTAAAAGAAAAAAATAAGTACATAAATTGCAGCCACCATGACACTGACAGTGACTGCCAAAACAATTACAGCCTTTTCAATACACGCCCACACTCACACTCACATAGAGAGAGAGCGAGAGAGATAAAGTCCGTTGGACAAAGCTGATGGCCAGAACACACGGTTGACATGTGCCAGGCTCAACAAAAAAAATAAGAATAAAAATGCCTTTTGGCCATGTGGGCGGCATCCACATAGCATAGATCACAGCTTGACTCGGACAACGTGTTCAATGCGAACGAGCACTCGCCATCGCCATCGCCCATTGTTTGTAATCTGCTTAAAATGTAAAGTTAACAATGTGCCCAATTGGCAATTGGCCAAAAAAAAAATGAAAACAGAAAAACTGAGAGAAAAAATTGAAACAGCACTACAACAACGAAAAGTCGAAAAGTTACAAAATGTCCATTAAGATTTGGCTTAGAGCGACCTGAATGGGAAATAGATTGATTGCATGTAGCTCGTTCGTTTCAAAAAAACAAAAAGCATTTTAAGGAACTTCAAGTAAGTTTCCCATTTCCACTGTATTTGCAGTTTAAAGTTGCTGTGAGCTCTTTATGTAATTTGTGCTAATTGAAGGCAATCATGTCGAAATTTTAGGAATTAAAAAATTCAAAGCTGAGGAGCACAATTAAGTGAAATTTTGTCAACTATTATATAATAAATATTGAGGACATTCCCTTCCAATGTAATATATTTCTCCTTTATATATTTAACCTTTATCCATTAGAATGTATTCATTATTAATCCATACCTGATTGGAGAGCAGACTTGTTGGCTAAAAATGACCATGTGTCGACCTTTCCCATCAGTGTCATACCTGGACTTTGTCAGATTCTTCAAAAGAAGGTTTTTTTAAGCAGAAAAAGTTTGTGCTCCCATGAAAAATATCATCTGACTATATTTCATATGCTCCATATTTACAACTTGTTTGCTTTACATTATAAAAATTGCATTTGTTTAACGAAAAGAGAAATTTAGCTTGCAATTAGTTAAACGAAAACTTAATCAAATATTGAGAGGGTGTCTAAGGGTTCCAGGGGTCAATTTTAGGTGTGCATTATAATTAACGGATACTTAATTCTATATTCTATATGTATTATTTATGCTATGCTACACATGAAAACTATCACATTTGTAGAGAAATTTCTTTGCTATTCTGCTAACAAAGAACAGTTTTTTAACCCACACCATTCCACTCTTTTCCCTCTTTTAATTAAGTTTTCATGACAGAGAAAATTAATAAAGAGTGTGTGTGTATGGGTGTGTGTGTGTGTGTGTGTGTGTCATATGTATTTGCATAATCAACGACTTATGCGCTTGCAACGCAATTCAATTAATGATTTGCATAATTAATTCACTTAATGCCAATTCTGAAATAATTCGGCCCATATGCGAGAGTCGAGTTATGCCATTAATTTTGTATCGGAATCAGTCTGTTTGTGAATCAGTCTCAGCATTTGATGTTCTTCTTCAGATTCTTCTTCACTCTGTGTGTTTGTTTGAGCTGCTGTATTTTGAGTGGTTGCCGCTGAGTGCTCGGCATTTTGGCCAAGTGGCACTTTGCGTGCGGCCACAAGTCAATTGCAGTGCACAACCACACATACACACACACATACATTGACATACATTGATTGCAGCAGTAGCAGAACTCGAAAGCTATTACGATAATACGCGTCGTATGAGTAATTTTAGTGACTGGCACAAGAAATGCACTCAGAGAAACACCTTCTAGTAATATCAAAAGAATAAAAGGGTGAAAATAGCAAGCATTTTGTTTTTAATATGACGCTTATTATTTATTCTTATTAAATTATAAATTATTCTTGATTTTAAAATCGACATTAAATGTCTACTTTAATATGACAGCCGCAATTCTTGTATCGAGTACAAGTAACTTATTTGAAGCATTACTTTACGAGAAATAAGCATAATTTTTGTTTTTGCTAAATCTGAAACTGATTGTTCAGTTCTGATTAAGATGAGAAATAAAAGGAAGACAATCATTAGAACATATTTAGTTTACTTGAGATTAGTGATTTACAGCAAAGATGATTGATTAATCAGCACAGACTTCAGAGATCGGATACTTAAGGTAAGATATACTTGTATAATATTTAAATATTTCTAAATATTCAGGTAAATAAGTTTTTAAAGAAATAACTGTCAGTTTTTGAAGAACGCATCTGTTTTGAAGTCAGAAATAAGAAAAAAATAAAGTCATACTCTAATCTAAAACGCAACATTTTCTGTAACTTTGCTTATCAAATTCGCTCTGCATTTTATTCGCTGAGTGTAGAAATGTCGCAGGTCTGGCAACCTTGTCCCAGTCAAGCAGCCAGGCAGGCAAGCCAAGTCGAGCAGTCTAGCAGTGTAAGCAAGTCGGTTCGACCGCATTCCCTGTGTGTTGTGCGGCTTGTTAATTTGATTTCTTGTCAAAGCCAGGCGCAGACATCGAATGGCAAAAGACTTGTCACCTGCTGCTAACCTCGCCTTGTCACACTTTTGACTTTGCCCGTCTCCTTCCATCTCCTTCCGTCTCCTTCTGTCACAGCTTGCCGCTGACGTGACAATTTCACACGAAAAGCACACACACACAGAGAGATATAGAGAGAGACAGGCCGACAGACACGCGTTTGCCTTACATAAATAAACAATGGCAGACAGGCAGGCTGGCAGGTGAAGGCAGCAGCTGCGACAGGAGCAGCTGTAACAGCAACATCAGCAGCAACTACAGCAGCAGCTGCCTGCCACGTCTTTATCCTTATCGAATCAAGGACATTTCATTTCGCAGTCACTCGCAACGAGGCGTTAAACAAGTAATGCGCGTCAGAAATATTTAAAATTTAAAACCATAAAACACTTTCAAGCTGCAATGCGCTAGAAAACATCTGTTCCCTGTTTTTTTAATAGATACAAGTAGGAAAAGTCATAAGTAGTATAATAAATTCATATTTCTAAGCTTTGAAAAGAAATAAAATATTATGAATGTTGTATATTTCTTTGTCTTAAGAAGAACACCTAAAAAAATTTGTAAAAAGTCTTGAAAATACAGAAATGAAAACATAAGAAAATTAAATTAAATTAAAACAAAGAAATATCTTATTAAACATTTCTTAGATTAATTATTACAAGGATAAAAACTAATTTTAAATGGTCAAAATTTAATAGATATCTATTATTTGTATCAACTATTTAACTTATATAAAACTGACTTTTCGTTAGTACAATTTAATAAGAGTTTGTTTGCAGCACTGGAAAGAAAATCAAAAATAATTGTTCAAAAGAATCTTTAATATTGATTGTTAAATTAACCGAACAAATCCCAATTATATAAGATTTCCTTTCCAGACATCGAAATATGAATTTATTAGAATTTTGGAAAAGAAAATCTAAAATAAAAAACTCTTCCATTATTTGTTAATTATGTTCAAGAATCATGCGTAAATAATTCAAATTTAGTGTGGTTGGTTTGACATTTAACATTAATTAGAATCAGAAGCTGTGTTCATTAATGGAAAATTCAACTCACGAAGAAATCTAAGGATAAGAATTTGGGTCGAACCGTGTTATCTTGTGGCTTGCAGCCTGCACTTAGCCTAAAACACTTTCAAGATGCCTCGCCGTGCTTGCCACTTGCCTAATTGTAATATAAAGTGCTGTATTTAATACGCTTAAATAACTTGGCCAGCAGCATGGCCAGAACCACAGAGTCGCTTACAAAACCGCGCTTCATGAATTTCAAACAAAATGGCACAAAGCAGCGGCGAGCGCATAATCAAAATGGCCAAAGCGCATTTAAGCCATAAGCGCATAAAAAATATATATATACGGAGCTATTACAAAGAATGGTCCACATAGAGAGAGAGACAGAGAGTGGCAGAGAGAGAGAGAGAGTGAGAGAGAGCAGCAAAAGCAGGAAAAGCGAAGAGAAGTTGATGATAAGAGCCTGCTATATGGCAGTATGTGGTGCTTGACTATAGCCATAAAGCTATTGCTGTAGGCTCTGGGCTGGCATATAAAAGAAAAAACCTACGAAAGGGCATCACATTTCAATTGCCAGCACACAATGCTAACAACAATCACGTAGCCATCGAGATAGCTCGAGAGGCAAGTGAGAAGGCTCTAGTCGAGAGCGCTCGACTAGCAAATACCCTCAACTACAGACTTTAACTATCCATAAGCCAACATCGCTGAGATATTCAAAATGTCTGTGTGTTTGTATGTATTTTTTGATAACTATATGTAAATGTGTACATAAAAAACATAAAAAGCGTGCTGCTGAACAAGTTGGTAAACATGAATATAACATTCCCTCAAACGGTTTTAATGAAATTTTTACAAATAGTGGATATTACTCTGACATGGTATATGCATACCAAATTGTAGCTTTGACTGCTATCGGTAATCGGTTCTTATCGATATTTGCGCAATCGGAGAAGTTATCGAACAAATTAAATAAACTTAAATAAATTAAAATCAACGTAGAAGTCACTTGCTATTACAGTCTTTGAGAGTGGCGAATTTACAGAAAGACTACACATATTTGTCTGGAGCGACTTGGCTGTCGCTTATGGTCAAGAATTTATATCCTTTATGAAGTCATCGACTTTCTCTTTTGCCGATTACTTACTTGAATGGGTATAACCATTGTACGCATTCTAAATGAATTCAGGGTATAAAAATCACAAAAAACATCGAAACATATATTCACTAGTTGACTTTAAATTGTTCTACAAAATACCTTTCATTATCACCTAAGTATATATATATTTCTTAAATAATCGAGAAACGAGTATGCTGCGTAGGCAAGTGAAAATATAATATATACTTATACTATATGTTCAACAGATGAATGCAAAACATTCTCATTTAATTTTAAGAATCATGCATATTTATTTATTTTCATTATTGCTTGTCCTTATAAAAGAAAATAAATTTTTATAATCTACAAAAATAATAATTTGGTATATTAATCATTTTTGGCTAATAATCCCTATGCGAGCATTTGGCGCAATTTGCATAAGGTTCGTCTTCAACAGACTTAAGGGAGCTTTAAATTTCGAATATCATCATTGCAATTTACCTCAATGCGGAACGACACACATGTGTGAGATATTTAGTTTGGAAGACAAGTCTGCTCCCAAACCAACAAAACAGCTGTTAAGCGTGCAACTGCCTGGCAATTTGTCATTCAGATGTGAACGCTGCAGCATGTGAAGAATGTTTCCCATGTTGAATGAACGCTTTGGAAGATGACACATTCAGTTTGTTATTCGAATTGCTTTCGTAATATTATTCAGGGTTGTCAGCTTGTTCGGCGTTGCAAGCCGAATGATTTATTCGACATGCCCAAAACCAATTGCAATGTGCACAAAAACTGTGGCAATGCAATTGAACTTCTGCAACTCTCTGCACTCTCTCCCCACACCCAATCGCCCAAAACACACACACACACATAAAAAGAGTTGGCAGATTTGAAATTGACAATATTTCACATTGGCAAAAGGCAAATTTATTTGCAGCTTGGCAGCCGTTTTGGCCCATTGAACTTTGCTGTTGATTGCGAACAAAAAAAGGAGGAAAAACGTGACGAAAAAACCGTTGCCTGCTTTTGGCCGTTAAAAAGTTTAGCTGCTTAAAGCACTCTTTAATATGGGCCTTTTAGACAAACCAACAACACTCACAATAAAACGTGGCAAAAGCACAAAAAAGGTCCAATCGTCTGTAGGCCCATTGTGCGGCTTGGCCAAGAAGGTCGGTCTTTCTCAGCACAAAATAAAAAGTCAGCCAAGTGTGTAAAATGTTATCGCAACATCAAATTTCATACATCATAAAACATATTGGCTTAGAAAGTAACAATTTTGATTGCGGTAAAGCGGCACAAATACGACAGGCGTCTCGGAATAGCAATTTCAGAATACGCACCCCCAATCTCCTACCACATCTCTCTCTCTCTCTCTCTCTCTCTCTGTCTCTCCTTCTACCGCTCTGTCAAATTGGGGCGCAAGCAGGCGTGGCAGGCAACGAGGCGCACAGCTAAGCGGCTTTTAGCCCAAAGAGACTTGAAAGTGACACAGGCAAAAAATGTTTGCTTTCATGTATATCCTGTAAATCAGCAGGAATGGGTAGATGCAGGCAGTTATGCACTACAAACTTTTATGTATATACATATCGATAAATATCGATAAGGTGTCTCAGTTATTTAAGCATATACAAATTTAGAAAAGTTCTAAATTTACCAGAGTTAAAGATATTAAATATAAAATATATATTCGTTAAGCATAAATAGGTAATAGGTAATTTGATCGATAGCTCTTTTTCGTAAGATCGGTTAAAATCGTTTTCCCTCCCTAATGAATATCAGGAACATCACTTTTTGAATATTCCGATAGTTATTTTTATCGTTAACTCATTTCTCTAAAATCGATAAAAATAAATTTTCACTCCTCAGACTTAGAAGCTATCACTTTTTGATATTCTGTCCGATCTCCCTTATAACTAAGGACACATATTTTCCGATTCCAACAAAATTGGTATTTCACCAATTAGTTTTCATTGCCAAAATTAGGAATCACACATTTCGTGCCAATCGGGCCAGAAGCCATTAAGGCATTCAATATTTCAACCTAATTGTTTGTTTAAAATTTTATTTTCAGCTTCAGCTGGTTACAGGGCACCCTGTAGTTGCATACACTCGACTGGGTACGACACACCCCGCATTACTCTCACCCTCTCTGTCAATCGCTGACTGTCGGCTCTCCTGTCTTACTCTTATCGATGCCAATGAATCTTGCAGGCGTCGCGACGCCTTTAAGTAGGCCAACAAGCTGAAGAGTCTGTAAAACTGTTTTTGTGAGTTAATTTTGGAGCGTCCAAAATGACTTTATAAGTAGCTGTGACCCATAAACTCAAAGTGCACATGCCGCTTGCTACATGCCACATCGCATGTTGGCTAGATAAAATCGAATCGGTTCAATTCGCTTCTAACCCTACTCAATGTTCATTATTGCTAATCAAAATGCAAGCGAAAACTTTGCAAATTCCACAAGTTGCAAGTGTTGCAAAGTGGCAAGTTGAAAGCTTGCCAGCGTAATGTGCAGCAGCCAGATGGCAGCCTTTTTCTATTTGGCTGATAATCAAGAGTCAATGATAATTTGGCGAATGCGTCTCGCATTTGCAATGGACTATGGGAAAAAGGACACGTTTTTTTTACCTAAATTCGAAAATTAAAAATTTAATTCAGAAATCTCCCTAAATTTAAAGAATTTTCTTCAATATGAAATAGAAGGTTTTACTTGTTTTTAGAAATAATTTCTTAAAATAAGAAAAACAATTTCCACAAATTAGAAATCGTTAATCTAAAAAATACACACCATATTCATATTTCATATTTCTGTTTTCATATTTTTCGAAATATTTTCTATTATTATAAAATAAATTTCGAAAAGTTGAGCAATCCCTCATTTTTAGAAACATCCTTTTTAAAATTCAGAAACAAATATGGAAATTTACTGAATCGAATATATAGAGAGTTTAACTGAATATTCGAGCTTAACTGTTGACTGCCTTTAAGTTAATTATATATGAATTTTATAAACTGTGTAAAATGTTTGTGTAAGTGAAATCTTACTAATGTTTACTAATAATATAGGTAACAAGAAAGGTGACTTAAAAATTATTCTCCCATTTACCCAAAGAAAAAAACATGCTGGAAATTTGTCATGTTTTTCTAAATCTTAAGAAACAAATTAGAAATGAAAATCCTTGTTTTTAGTTAACTACAATTTTCAGTTTCAGAAATTTACTCTCTAAATAACTAAGTGAATAACGTGAATTTAAAATGCAGGTCGATTTTATACGCTTACTTACCTAACACAACTTCGATAATGAGTTATCAGCTATTAGTTATCTTATCATATCAAAAAAATAACAAACATAAAATGTTTTATTTTTTGAGTGCAATATTAAAGTTTGAAGCATTTCTAACATCATTAAAGTTTAAGGCGTTTCTAACAAAAGTTCGGTTGCTGGAAAGATAATTTGTTTGCCAGAGAAAAGCTGTTTTCATTCCATTGAGCCACGTTAAAAGTTTTGAGCCAGCTAAAACTTGACTTGCTGATTGTCAAAAACCATTGCTGCAAGGCAACAGTTGCCACTACTTAAAGCCGTTGCCCGACGGCATTGTTGTTATTGTTGTGGTGTGGAAGTGTCTTGTGATGCGTGCGAGTGTCCTGAATCTAAACGGAAATAGTTCAAAAGTTCAGCACAGTGGCAACAATCAGGTCGACGGGCGAAAAGAAAGATGCGGCGGCAAGCTGCAAGTGGCAAGAGTTGAAGCAACTCTTCGTATTGTTGTCAACGATGTTGTGGCAACGCATGGAGGAGTCAACTGTTCTCTTGCGGTGGTCCTGCCCAAAGTAAACTCACTGCACCCACAGTCGATTCAGGCACTGAGAGAAAAGCGGTGTTCCTAATTCAAAATAGAAATCCTACCGTTTTGTTCTTCAGATCTAGCATGTTGATGTTTTTATGAATGAGTTTCAACAAGTTTAAATCTATTATCCTCAATGCCTTATTAAGTAGAATAATACTTAACAAATACTTGGCTAAAATTAGAGTAAATCCTTAGTCTTTATCTAAGAACTTATTAGTTTTTTTTTTAAGATCTCATAAGAAGAATATCGAACTTGAATACTTCAAATAACAACTAAATACTTTGATCACAGTTCTTGATTTTAATAATATCTGATTTTTTTCTGAATAATTTTAAATTTAAATCTGTAATCTAGAAAAAAAACTTGAGATAAATATTAATGATCAGTCACAACTAAATAACTAAAAAAAACTTTCCTAAAATACAAATTTGGTTCTCTCTCTTTCTATCTCTCCCTCTCCCTCTCTCTCTCTCTCTCTCTCTCTTCGACATTCGATCTTGGCCTGATTTTGAACAAATTTTGGCTGAGTGTGGGTGTGTGGGTGTGCGTGTGTGTGGCAAAGAGTTGCTTACAGCTTTGCCTTACGTTGTTCATTTGAATATTTTAGCTGCTGCATTTACTTCCTCAACCGTCTGGGATTTTATGGCAGAGTTTGTAGTGCAAGGGGCACTCTAAGCAAGCTTCTTGTCAGTGTTTATGTCACCGGAAGTTTTGTTTTCACATGTGGTTAACGTCGAGCAGGCACAGTCTATCCTGACAGCCAGACAGACAGACAGACAAACAGACAGACAGTCAGTCAGGCAGACAGACATTCAGGCAGGCAGACAGACAGCTAGGCAGACAGTGAGACAGTTAGTCGAGCAACGTCTTCTGCTTCTGACCCATTTGTCATGCGGCTGTCGGCCTTAACTATACACTTGGCCAGGCTTTCAGTGCGGCCCAGGACGTTTGCCTTTGCGGTTATGTGAGCTACACACAGGGCGGGAGAGGCCAAATCTCGTACCTAGCATATATATTTTGTATGAATATGCAAAGTACTTAGTGCAACAATGCCAGATTATAGTGAAATTTATTAGCTCGTCTGTGCGGCCTGTGGCATTTTAATGTCTTATGACTGCAGTTGGCAAATGCACAACGCACACACACTCGCACACCACCCACCCACATATATGTGTGTGTATGCACTCAAAGCTGGGCACATACATTCACCCCCCCTTCCCCCCTCTCTTAACATTTCCTCGTTGCCCCAATTCTACTGCTCCTTGACTCGGTTCTAATCAAAGCCCAGAGGCAGAAACAGCAACAACTTCTTGGCTGCTAATTAGTTTATCATCGTGCCATGAGTTCAGGTTGCACACAGGCCGGTTCCAGGATTCGTTTATTTTAGAGATAGTAACAGCATTGAGATTCAAACTGGAGATACCCTGAGACAGCTTTCCTTTTCAATATGCAAATACTTTATTAAATTTCTAAAATTATAATATTAATTCAAAGGCTATATCTTAAAAGCTTAATAGATAATACGAAGTAAACCTGAACTGCCTGTGATATATGAGAACTTATATTTTTGTATATTCGAGGTGACTTATAGTCACTGAGATCGTGTGAGAGACAAGGCTGATCAAGAGTATATATAAGCCTGAAGAGGTCGTAGATGATTCGGTTTGCCCAACTTCATCATCATCCGTTAAGCACAATTGTTTCCCATAATAGTTTCCACAAAATTTCAAACGAAATCGAAACTCGGAAGCTGCCTTGACTACTTAAGAATTCTAATTTCAGTGCCACTTGCTGTGCTGTTTATTCAGTAAGCAGAGCAAGAAGAAACAAGTAAAGAAAAAATCTACACAGTGTCTGTATTGCTTTCTATATCTTTAGGTGTGTGTGTGTGTGTGTGTGTGTGTGTGTGTGTGCGTGGGCGCAGCTCAACGAGTAATTAATGATAAATACACTTCCGACTAATTGATGAGAAAACAACAACATGTTAAAGTGGCAGGCAACATTTGCTGGCGCGCTGAGTGAAAACATGTGTGGCATGTGGCAGGAAGTTTGGGAGCACTCACCAACAAGCAACGCTAATGCCACATTAATACCTACGAAAGCCAGTCAGCCAGAGCCGCGATACTTAATTGATAAAACGTAATTACTTGATACCAAGTACCAAAATGCACTCGCACGGAAGTCAAAGTTGGCCAATTCAAATTCAAATCAAAATCAAATGCCGCTTACATAAATTGATGCAATCAGTTGAGACTCGAGTCGAGTGTGTTTCAAAGATGCGGATGGTGGTTCACACACAATCTCATTCAGAGACAGACTGGGAGATGGGAGGGAGGAGCGGAGGAGCGGAGCAGCGCCCACATCGTCATTTGTTTGGCTTTTGGTTTTCCCAGCACTTTTCTGTTGCATTTGGATAAGTTCAAGCTGCTTGCCGCCTGCTGCTCGCAAAGTTGGCTGCTCGCTGCTCGATGCTGCATGCAACATGCATTATAAATTACAATGCGTCGCAGGCTTTCAGCTTCAAACTACCTTTTGCCAGCTTTTTGCCAACTTTGTGTCAGCCCCTGCCACTTTCGGCTGCGGGTGCAAAGTTTCTGTGCTTTGCCTAACTTTGTTCAGTTTTCAATCTCTAAGTTCATGAATTCGTGAGTCATTTAAAGTCAGCTATAAGATTACATTTCCTATGAGTCCAATATATCTCAAGTTTGCTCCTCGCTATACCCTATAAATCTATAAAAGTGTGTTATTGTCAATCTATTCTCGCACGATTCCAATAAACCTCAAGTTTGGCTCTCGTCATATTTTGAAAATAAATAAAAGTTTAAATTGATCTCAGCAACTATAAGAGCTCATCATGATGTAATTAACAATAATATATATTTTCTAAAAATTTTGTAACTCAGAAAATAAATCGCCTCGAAATAAAAATGCTCTGATAAAAACAAATGTTCTGATTTTAAGAAATAGTTTCTAAATATGCAAATAGAACTTCCTTAAAATTTTAAAGAATTTTCCTTTTTTTTATTTTTTATTATTGTAATAAAAAAGAATATTATTAATTAATTTTTAGAACAAACAACTTTCTAAAATGCAGAAAGAAGTATTAGTAAACATATAGAAGTAGTATACACATATAGAAGATATACCCTGAAAACTAGACATTTTTGTCAAATTTAAAAAAATCCACACCGAAATTAATAAAAATAAAAAGGCAACTTTGCGTTTTGGAAATATATTTTCGGAATATTAAACTGCCAAAAGAATGATTGTTTTGTTCTGGTTATATACTGGAATACTTGATTTAGCTACTGAGTAACTGTTAGTCGTGCATACTCGTTTTCAGCTCGTCAACTTTGGCTATTAGTTGGCAGGCTGGCAACTGTCAAGAGCAGAGTTTCTCGTTACTCTGTCACCAAGCACCCGCCCACCCCCTCCGCCCACAACCCCTCGCAATCACCACCCCCTCCCACACTTGCCTCGGCTGCTCTGTAATTGTAGATGGTATTGCATGACATATTTTGATTTCCATTATGTATATATATTTTTTAATATATTCCTGATGTTTGTGGAAGCGATTTATTGTTTGACAATCGCTTTTATCTGTGACATTATATTTGTTACTATGTCAACTTCATTCGTTTTTCGCATTTTCCGTTTAACAAATCATTTCCGCTGCTTAAGCGGAAAATATCGTTTAAGTTCCGCTTTCCTGTTTAACATTTGCGTGCGGCGGCTTTGAGCGAAAACAAACTTTTTATAACATATTTGTTGGCGTTCCGTTTCCGACAGTTGCCTTGGACAATTCTGATGAAATTCGCTGATGGAGTCGAGCATGGAGCATGAAATTGCGCAAAACAGCGGGGCATCTGCATGAAAATGACAAATGGCCTTAGCCGGTCTAAGGACGATAACGCATAGCGGACATAATTGGAAAGAAGTTGCCACAAAAACCGATAGCAAATCAAACTATGAACTTGCCAACTGTGACCAGCCATTAGCAGATTGCACTGGAATAATGGAAAAAATGATAAGTTGACAGAGAGTCGAGTGTTCTCGTCCATCGGACACTTTAGTACCATGAAAAAAATGAACAAAGGCTTAAAACAATCGCATATCAAATGCGATGACTCTCGCTTTAATTACCTTCTAGATACTTGGCGATATTTTTTCTAGCTATCGCACTTTCATTCCATCAGTCTCTCATAGAGCTGGTCATTCTGCTCCAGGAAATATAGTCAAACTAATTCATTTCAAGCTTTCCCGAGTCGAAATCTAGATACTTATCTATCTGTCAGGCAGTCGTCTAAAGGATCCTGCATACCAGACTTTATTTCTCTTAGTATCTTTAAAGTCTCCCTTTTGGGTTTGGCCTTATCGCCCTTATCCTGTCAAGCTCCTCAATCTTGAACATGTCCAAGTCAAAATTTATGTTAATCATAATAAACTAAACACAGTATTGCCTCCTTAGCCAAAACACCAGATACTTAGCAATATTTTTCTATAACACAGTTGTCAAAAAAAAATGGACATTCCAAATTTCAGCTCAATTTGTCATTTTAGTCTTTATAATCATAAAGTTTGGTTTGGCTGTCAAGTCAAGTTTCATAATCTCGAACTTTTCCAAGTGGAAATTTCTGTTAATCACGCCAAATTCAATACCGTACAATAATTTAATTGTATCTCCAACTATTGATAGTTTATAATATTAAATATAGTCCAAATATTCTTGTCATTTTTTTACTATTTACATTTATTGACTGTAAAAAAGTTAGATGTAAGCTAAAAATACTACTATATCCATCAACTGACATTAGGAATAGAATATAATATAATAACCAATGTTTTTCGTTTATTTTATAATTTTTCTCCAACTCGAATACTTCAAAAGTCTGATTTATTCTTTGGCTGCTCAAGCCAGATTTCAAATTAGGCCAGTTCCACTTTGCATATAGATGTCTTCTGCCGCTTGTTACCCGCCTGCCTGCCAGCTTCAAATACACATTTTTGATAAGTACTTAAGTACAGGGTATTGTAAACCAGCTGGAATTTAATTGAGGCTCGACCTTTTCAGCCGAAGCTTCTGTCTCTCGACTTGTGTGTCTGGCCAAGTACAATGACCTCGACGCCCACTTTGGCTTGTCTGCTTAGCAGCAAGACCCCCCTCAATCCCACCCACACACACGCACACGCACACGCCCCCTGAGTATTCGTGTGTGTGTGTGTGTGTTTTTGTTGGGCACGCAGAATGTGGCCACACGCTGTGACAATTTTGGCAATGCCAAAACGACAGCGGGTGTCCTTTTTTGGGGCGAAAACTGTCAACGAGGACTAGCCACAAAACACAGCCACAAGATGAGCTCGGAAACCAATGAACTGCGAGCTGAGTATTTCAATTCTTTCAGTTGCCAGAGAGTGCGGACTCCTGAGTACTTTTAAAGTCCTTTCGAATGCGAATGCGAATTTAATACGATTCGAGTGCATTTCAAATTTACCTGGTGGATGTTCGACACAAATAACAGGAGGAAGAAAGAAAACCAACTTCTCTTTGCCAATTTCGTGGCACAATGTAAGAGAGTTAAATGCATTAAACTTGCACAAGGAATAGTCAGACAGGCAGACAGTCAGACAGCCGGCCGGCCAGTTAGGTAGACGACCAGGAAGTGCGCCTCAGGATGCGCCAGCTGTGTTCAATGATAGCGGAAACGGAAACTGCTAAATAACGTTGCCACTCACAAGCAAAAGCACACACTCAGCAAAAACATTTCATTGCTGACTTAAGCTTGATTGAACTCGATTCAAGTATTTGCAGTTCTAAGAAAACCGTACTTGATTTAATATCGATTTATGACCAAAATAAAAGCTCAAATTAAGCACTAAATATTCTTTTAAAGAATTATGCTTGTTGACTTGCTAGAATTAAGTCGGAAATGCTTAATAAGACTCGTGTTATATTTGCTATATATTTGTATAATATAATCAATTCAAATTCGGCTATAAATTTTCTTTTTTTCTATATTTTCACACATTCATTTTCATTTCAGGTTGCCATCTTAAACGGGTGCAAATAATTACCAAATCGCGTTAGTCTTTTAAGAATATAGTTTTTTACATTTTATAAGTGTACAAAATTACCTTTATTGTTAATAGTTTAGTTTGCATTTCATAATTTAGAATAACAAACTAATTTTGAACACTGTTCAAGTCAGACTTTTAGTTAAAAAAACTTAAATGGATTAAGCCAGCATATCTTGATTTAAAATCGTTTCCTACTCAAATGAAAATTAGGACTGGACTACTCACTAATGTATACTTAAGCAGCAAGTAACTGGTATTTTTTCTCAGTGTACAGCTAACTAAAGAAAGACGATAGCAGCGTGGACTGCTTTGGCAGTTGGCAGGTGCAAAGTGCAAACAATGATTAAACCAGCTGCAATCCCATTTTCTTGTAGCAACAACCATGCCCACCGCCCAACGCCCCCACACGGCCACGCCCCCACCGTCTAGCCACAGTAGTCGCAGTTTGATTGTTTAAATATTTGATGCGATACCAGATGGCAAGAGCTGCCATTCGCCTCAACTCCTTGCCACCTGTATAATTCATATCGATATCCCCATATTGAAAAGCTCACGTTCGTGTCATCTTGTATACATGTGTAGTGTGTGTGTGTGCGTGTGTGTGTGTGCGTGTGTGTGTGTGTGTGTGAAGGTGTGACAGTGTGTACATTACACTTTAATTTAACTGCAGAAAGAAAAGAACACACACAAAAACTGCTGTGGATAGAAAAGCAATCTCGACTGGGGGTTTGCGCTGTGTGCAGTTTTTTGGAATACATATTTATTAAAGCATGATGCTTTAACTAGGCATAACTTTTTATAGGGTATCTTAAATGCAACGCGAATCGAAGTTTTTATGGACTTAAAATGTTCCAATTTTGGTTGAGTTTTATGAAAGTATTTATGAAATTTGAAGATTGCGCTGACTGCCTACTTAAATCCATCGTAATATATTTTAATATATATATTTTGAGATCTACTTTATTATTTTCTTGGACCTTTAAATAGATACAACCCACAGTTAAATACATAACTGGTGAATATAATGTAATAATATAATGTTAAATATAAATGGATATAATCTAATTAAGTATTCTAAATCGATGCTTACTCTGCTAACTATACTCCCAGAAAAGAAGAAGGAATTCCAATCTAAAACAAACCTGTTCGAATATCTTGCGTAAATACAAAATAGAAAGCTTAGAGCAAATTAGTTTAAAAAATGCTTGTTTTCCCCCTTTTGGTTCCCCCCATTATCTCTCTAAATGATAGGTGTACTGGAGCAGCCAACACAGCAATTGCTTTCAATTTTTAAAACAATACTTCAGCATAATGGTTTTGTTGCACGAATTGCTCGAATCAAGAGTGGATGCCCCACTTTCGCCTCTTGTTGCCCCGTTGCAGGCAATCTGGCTGGGTATTAAAAACACTTGAGCGCCATCTCCTAAAAGCAAACTCTGCCAAAACACATAAATACCTTCATATAAAATGCATTTATAAATAACGTAGCCATCATAAAAAACAACAACAAGAACAGGACACTGGATTGGCCAACATCGGTTGGTTATATAACAAAGTTAGTTGAACCAGCAAAGGATTTTTTGTGGGTAGCAAAATAAATAAAATATTAATTTATTTTTATTTGCAATTCTCGTAAAATAAATTTCAGTTTCAGCTTTTGGCAGGCAACAACAGGCCATAAATTTTAATTTTTACTTGGCCAACAAAATGACATTTTTAGTTTTTATGAGTTGCCTTTTTGACATGCACCCCCCACACACACTCACACACACCAGAAGTGTGTGCAAAGTGTGTGTGTGTGTGTGGGTGTATGTGGGTGTATTTGGGTGTGCGGGTGTGTGGCAAAGCAAACAAAATGTGAGCATATTAATTAAGATTGATGCTGATGTACAATCCGAAAAGTTTCTGTTGTTATATTTCTATTGTGTTACAACATGAGCATGATAAATCCTTTAATAGTAAAATATGTTTAATTATTCTTGTTCCTCGATTGTTTCAACATTTCTAGAAATCAAACAACGAAAGTTGCTCCAGTCTGCAATTGTTTTGTAGTCTATTGTGGCTATTCTGGTTTGTTTATTATTTGATTACATGTTGATGCTCTTTGCATTTTAGTAGTTGAGCAACTGGTTTGTTTACCACCATATCCCATTCAAGCTTCATCAACTGGCGTACTTTTAAGCTGCCAATATTCGAATAAAAAATGATTGAGATTGGACTACTAAATCATTCAGATTTCATGGGAAGAATTGGTCGAAAGAGCAGCTCTTCAAAGGGAAACTTTTATATTTTCGAAGATACCCAAACGAGAGTCAGCAGTTGTTATAATGCTCCTGATACTTGGACAAAAAATCATATTTTTCTTCTATTATTTTCTATTATATAGCATTGCTCCAATAGCAACAATCTGTCGATAGATAAGTTCTTATATTATTACCAAACTCACCAGAAATACCTGCTAATATTCACCTAACATTTTGACAAAAAAGAAAATATTAGCATCGGATTACTATATCATATAGCTTCCATGGGAACAATCAATCGAAAATTCGACTTTTGTCTACAAGGGTATTTCAACTTCGGCATGTCTCATATAACTATTCCATTTTGTTTATATAGAGTTGAAAACTTTTCAAATAATCATTAGCTGTAACATTAACAAAGGTATTTCTAAAAACTTTGCATGCTTTTCGTTTTTCACAAATAACATTAAACTAAGCAGAACAACATTTTAGAAAAGCTCTCTTGAAGTATTTTCAATACACGTTGTTTGTCTTTTCGAAATGAGGAAAAACATAGTTTTTTATATATGTTCTTGGAGCTGCTGAAGGTATTGCGGCAGATCAGAGGCAGCCACTAATTAAACGATTAACTCAAGTGGAGTTTCAATGGTCGCAACTTAATTCACCGCAAACAACCAGCAACAACAGCAACAGCAACAAGAACAACTCGGCATCCTTAACAGTGACTGTATCTGTATCCGTATCTGTATCCATTGCAGCTGTCTGAAAGTTGTTGAAAACTTTTCCAAGTGAAATATCAGCGGGAGAATGACTGACTAAAAGGGAGCGAATGGGTGAAGCAGACAGTGGTGGGAGACAGTAGGCAGAGGGGGCTACATGCACTTTGCACTTCTTCTTCTTTTCCCTCTTTTTTTTTTGCGCAAAAAGGGGAGTCCAATGCCGAAGTTGGCCAGCACTTTCGCCTGGATAAAGCCAACTAAGAAACCCGGTCACGTTATGCACATTTCGCTGCACTTGCGCCACGGATGGCAGCCAGGACGAGCAGGCGCAGGAGCATGAGCAGGAGCAGGAGCAGGAGCAGGAGCATGAAAAACAATAAGCGACCAGGGAACAGGATGAGCAGTGCGCGGGGCAAAGGAGACAGCACCCGCAAAAAGGACTGCGCAACGTGCACGTTCAAAGGCCAAAAAACGCATTTCATGCATAGCGCAGGGGAAAACAACAGCAACAACACCGACTAGAAAAGCAACAAGAAAAACGGCAAAAAAAATAAACATCAAAAGAAAACGCACTTAGAAAAACACAAATCAAATAAGAATCAGGTAAAAATGTTGTCAACAAAAATCCTAAAAAAACAACAAAAATTTGTCATTTAAAAAAGATTTCTGTTTGTTTTTGAAATTATCTCGAAATAATTTGGGTACGATTTTTTTAGTTAAAAATATTTAAAATCCAGAAATTGACTGCCAGAAAATTGTCTATTTTAAGTACTGCTGTTCTGAAAACAATTGTGACTTCATTTTATTCTTAAACAAACTTTGCTTGAGTTGAGAAATTAAATTCTTTAATCAAGTAAGCGCTGCTAATTTGTGTCTTGTAATGGCTAAACTCCAGTTATACTTATATTTTTAGTTTAAACTAAAACTTTGCAATTTCAGTGTACAATTTAAATAGATGTGTTCATAAATAAATTGCCTTAATTCGCAATTATTCCAAGACTTTTAGACATTGAAATAGATTAAAAAATTAAAGTACAAACAATATCGAAAATCGTAAACCAAAACCAATATTTATTTATATCGCTTGATGTGACAATTAGGATTGATTGATTTATGCTTTCGGCCTGCTGCTGCTCAAGTTTCCAACAGTGTTTTTTCGCTGAGTGTGTTGACTAAAGTCAACGGCCAGCGGCGGAACACTGTACCAGAAAATATTGGTGGCAACAGTTTCAGTCCAACGTAAATTACCTGGAAAATACGTGACTTGAGCGCGAAACGTGAGTGAGCCGCACAGCAGAGAGAGGTCCACGAGTGGAAAGGTTGCCTACGGCATCGGTGAAAGGCCGGCGAAAGGACATGCCAATGCAGCAGAACCGAAGCAGACCAGCACAAACCCAGCCAGGACACCAAAACAAACAAGCAAACAACTGCAGGCGTTGGCCTCGCCGCGCCGCGCCTCGCCGGCATCAAAATCAGCATCAACATCAGCAACAGCAACAGAATCGTTTGTGTTATTCCCAAAACTAACCAAAACGGCGAGAAATACACGCACATCGCCAATCAGCACAGTACAGTCCAGTCCAGTACACCTGAACGCCAATGACTTAACAACAAGCAACAACAAGTTACACTGCAAGAAAAGCAATACAAATATTATACTTTCAACTATTTTGT
This sequence comes from Drosophila melanocephala, assembly GCA_037043625.1. Lineage (NCBI taxonomy): Eukaryota > Metazoa > Arthropoda > Insecta > Diptera > Drosophilidae > Drosophila > Drosophila melanocephala. Next base: position 102,007 of record JBAMBD010000597.1, on the reverse strand, counting down.
ATGTGTATGTGCTGCATGAAAAGTCAAAGGAATTTGCTCGCAAACACTTTCAATGTGCCCACTTACAGGTTGTTTAACAATAAGTTGAAGAAGAAAAAAGAATGCTCGACTAGCAGATACCCTTTCTGCAAGTATTGTTACATAAATTGACAGACTAAGAATATGAGCTGGAGTCATTTAAAGAAAGGGTTGATTTGAAGTGCACCTCGCTGTTTTCTCTCCCTTTTCTAAAACACGCTCTGTCCCTTTCACTTATTCTCGCACTCTCTCTCTCTCTCTCTCTCTCGCTTTCTGTTTCCCTCTCTCTTCTCGCTTTTTCCCTCAGTTTCTTTCCTATTCATTTCTCGCTTCTTTTTCTCTGTCTCTCTCTAAAACACTATCTGTCCCACTCTCTCTCATTTACTCTTTCTGTATTCCTCTCTCTGCCGCCTCTTCTCTATTTGTCTCTCTTTCCTTTAAATTGTTCATCTGTCTTTTTTTGCTTTTCTTTCTGTAAATCAATCTTTTCTCTTTGCATCTATCTCTCTCACTTGATCCATATTTCCCTCTCATTCTATATATTTTTAGGCGCTCTATTCCACTCTCTATCTCTCTCTTACTCATTCTTCATTTTCTTTCTTATATTCTAAAGTGTTCTATCTCGCTCCATCTCCCTCTTTTATATGTTTACTCTTTTTCTCATTTTCTATTTTTCCATATATTCTCTCCCTGTTATATTTTTCATATTCCATTTGTATTTTTCTTTTATTCCTTTTACTAAATTTGTCTTTTTCTCTCTCCTTAATTTTCTCTCCCTCTCTCTCTCTCTCTCTCTAAATAAGAGTCACTTAATATACTTTATATGTGTTACTTGCAGTTACCCAAGTTCATAATACCCAGCTTGCTAACTCTCACATTTACAGGGTGTGTGTACATTTAAATCTGCTGTTGCTGTTGTTGTTGCTAGCCACTTTTCTCGCAGTGCACTTTTGTGCGGCGAACTGTGCGTGATTTTTATGCGGCCAATGCACTTAATTCAATTGAATTCCGCTTTGAGGCACCATTGTCTAGACACGTGCCCCACTCGCCACTTTCATCATCATCATCATCATCATCATCATCATCAGCAGCAGCACTCCTGAAATGCTTGTTGTTGTCGCTTTTGTTACTTTTGCAGTGCAATCGACGTCATAAGTACCTTCAAGCAATTAAAACACTTTAAGCCCACATCATAAATGTCAAAATTAATCCACTTCCAGCTGCCAACTGGTGGATGCCGCTGCCATTCCCACTTTGCCCGGCTTTTCTAATCTTCCGACTTGGGTCTACTTTGGCTGCCTCGTCTTATCATCGTCGTCTAGGGCTCTCCTCCACGTCGCCATGCGTCGCACTTCATTCACAGTTGGAGCTCATGGAGCGCATGGAGCAGCAGCAGCAGCAGCAGCAGCAGCTGTAACGACTCTTGAACTTGACATTTTCCTTTTTTTTGAATCCCTATCTTCATCCCTCACCTCACTCGCTTCACTCCCCGCCCCTGCTCTCCTGCCTTGTGACTGCCTGTCACTCTTATTTTTAATCTCATGCAGCAGACGACACACTGAAAATTTTCTGAAAAACAAAAGATGATTAAAAATAGCAGCGTGTAAAATATTGAGAAAAAAAAACAGTTTGCGTGCAGCAGCCAAAGGAAAAAAATAAAGAAAAAAAATAAGAGTAACTGTGTTGCAGCTGAGTGTATCCGACGGCGCAATACTCTGTGAAAAGTTAGTAATTCATCACAGAAAGATAGTTTAAAAGTGTGATTTTAAAATGGAACACAAAAGTGTTGTTAAAGAATTGAATTAGATTAAGTTTCTCAAGAAAAGTATTTTTTTAGAAATATACTCAGTTTATTGTATTTATAGCTGTAGTTCAATGACTATAAATTAATATATATATATGTATAAAGTATATCTATACAATATATCCTAAATCGCAACAAGTTGAGACATTATTCTAGACAATTTTGTCTTCATAATAAATCATATCTTCAGCTTTTTCATAGCTTTGGCCAGGCTTACATTCACACTAAATATCCTTGAATATCGTTTAATATTGAATTAATATTAATATTTTTATTTTATTTAAATTTAGTATAGAATTTTGTTAAGATAAAATCTAAATAATATTTAATTTTTAACTTATTTAATTCGAGTTAAATGTGAAAGGCAGATCAAAAATGCGTTTGTGTTACACATTTGGTTATATAACTGATATACCCTCTCGCATATAAATAGATGTTGCATGTGTTGTTGTTGTTGTTGTTGCCATTTGCTGCTGCCGTCCCTTTTTTGGAGCGATTAACGCGAATGCGCAATTGAAATTAATTGTCAGTCAAAGTGGCAGCCACAGCGCCAACAAACACACAGCACAGTTGCAGGAGGGGAGTTGGCTGTGGGGAGGCAGAAGTGAGCCAGCGACTTGGTTGCAGCAACAGCGGATCAGTGGATTCATGCCCCACGCATCTGCAACTCGCACGTGTTTAAAGCGCATTTTCTATTTTTAATTTCCTTAGTCGCAGTTTTCACTGGAAAAACTCCGAAGCTCCTTAAAAGTTGTTGTTGCTCTTGTTGCTGTGGTTGCTGCTGCTGCTGCTGCTGCTGCTGCATGCTGCACGCACATGTGGCACAAATGATGTCAACGCGGATTTGCGTCGCCGGCTGCTGCTTGTCTTCGACTACCTTCGACTGCCCTTCCTTTTCCGCTCGAGTAAATCTTGCCTTTATTTCGATGCACTCGCGAAGGGTATTTCACTTTGGTTGGCAAGCCAGCGTTCAACTATGCTATAGTGTATATATAGCCTCGATCGGAATGATATATGAATCCCAACTAATTACCTATCCTGTTAACTTTGTAAGCCACCTCAGTTTCAAAGCATTCTCAGTGAAACCTCAAACATATATCAAGGATGTCTTTTGCACTTAGTACGTATTTTATATTCGAAAAATTATATCGTAGGAATTATGGATCGAAAGATAAAATTCGCTTTAAAAACTTGTATAAATGCATAATGAAGTTGTGTAAAAAGATATAAAAGATATAAAAGATATAAAAGACATAAAAAAAATAAAAATAAAGATATAAAGATATAAATATTCTTGATAAGGATGAAAAGCCAAGTCATCTCAGAGTCTGTAAGATCTACAAAATGTAAGTTCTCCTATTAAGATTATTTCATTTTATCGATAGCTGCCACGTTTCGCTAATATCGATGCAAATCGATTTCCGATAGCAATAAATTGCACAATTATAAAGATGAAGAACTCAAATTAAAATATAATATTATTATTTTATATATATTTATATGTGTTATTCTAATTGCAATAATAGCATTATGTTGGGATAAGAAACTGAAATTGTAATATTCTGTAAGAGGTATTTAAAGGGCAACATTCCGATTTGTATTTTTGGTGTTTTATTTGTTTTCAAAACTGTGGCACAGACAACGAACGCGTTCTCCAAATGAGGCGTGCCTCACAAGTTGATTTCATAAATTTTCATATAAATTACAATCCCTTTCCCCTGCCCCTGCCCCTGCTCCTGCTCCTGCTCTCACTCCCACTGCAGTTGCCACTTCAGCTCCTGGTCCTGTCAATGTTTATAGCAAATGCGCCTTGATCTTCCGCCTTGAGCTCCGAAAATGAGGCGGAAACATCAATTAGGCATTTCACAATTTATGAAATGCCCATTGAAATGCCTACAAAAGAAGTCGCCTTGAATTTTGTTTATTTCTTTTTTTCTTTTTTTTTTTTGTTTATGTCTGCTGACGAGATCCTAATTGCTGTAAAAATGTCGTAAATGCTGTGCCTTGCCACGCGGCAGGAAGTTTATGACTCCCATTTAAATTAGGCGGCACTTAATGAAACTAACTGCAACTTGTCCTGGAATTAGCCATGCCTGGCAATTATCTCGATTATTGTGTAAGAATTTATGATTTTAATTGCTGACAATACAAATATAATTAATGCTATTTGCTATTTAATGGAACAATTACCGATGGAGTCTGTGCACTGCAACCAGGTGGGTCTAAGACGTCTCTCTGTCGCACCTAGTCTGTTAGTCTCTTCGTGTTAATCTCTCATCTCAAGTCAGATCCCATTTGACAGCTTACGCAATCTTTGGGTCTTAGTCATATTCATAGTCCTAGTTGTTTCTTACTCTGTCCAGCTCCAAACGGGGAATCCCTTTCTGTGTAGAGCATCAACCAATTCGTTGCCAGGAATGTCTGAGAAGAGGACCATTTCCTTATTGTTGCATCTCTCCAAGGTGTTTATTCTTTCCGTCTTGTAAAATGATCAATGCCAAAAACCTAACAACCAAATTTGCTGATTCCAGCTTTAAAATTGGAAGAACTATGATTTAAGACAACTTATTTCCACTTTTTTATTATTTTACTTTATTTTATTTTATTTATTCAGTCAATAAGCGAAATATTGTTTTCATTGATATTAAGGAATATGTGAAACAGTTCCAATTAAGCCAAATTGTTTTTATTTGATATTAGGGAAGGTGTTAAGTAGCTTTATTATAATAATTAATTAATTAATTAATAATGATAAGAAATATTTCGAATTTTCTTTATTTTTTAATTAAGAAATCTTTAGATATTGTATATGCTATTGAAAGTAAATAAAATACCTGTTCAAAAGTATAAATAAAACTACATTTTTACCACTAACAGAAAAATACTCAAATTTCATGGAATAACTGCATTTTCTCAACAAGATTGATTTCGTAACTTGAATAATACATTTTTCCTAGTTGTATATTTTTAAGCAAACTACAAATAGACTGGGTTGCGGGTTTTTTGCTACTTAAGAAAATAGTGTTAAAATGTTGGGAGACAAATCAAAATGAATCAGACAAAATATATAACTGTTTTAAAATATATAACTAGACTAATGTCTTAAAAATAAATGATTATTGAAGTCTACGCAAGCAATCATGTTGAGCAAAGTCAGTTATTGAATAGAGATAGTTATGCAGCATGAATAATTATTTAAGTTAGAAATAGATCCAAAATAGCTTTAGCTGACTTAGATTAAACTAACCTTTACATAAAAAAAAACTCGAAAGAAACTCGTAAAAAATAACCTTAAACATTCTAAAGAATTCCAATTGGATTAGTCAAAAAAAGTTAGCCTGAAACCGGCTTAGACTGGTTTTTGTGGCACCAACAACTGCACTCCACAGAAAAAGTTCTCACTTATTTGCAGCAGATGCTGCAACTCGTATGTGCCTCATTTCATACAAACACCCACACACACACAGACACAGACACAACATGACCTGGCAACAATTTTAAGAAAGTGCTGTTGGCAATTTGCATGTGCCGCTGAATTAACTGTGGCCATGCAACACGATGTTGCACGCCGCGCAGCCACTCTGCATATTTCTCACACTCGCATTGTGGCTGTGCCAGCCACTGTCAGAGATTATTTATAAATTGCCAGTAACTCAAGAGCTGTGTGGCATGCTGCATTACTGCAACATGAGGCATGCGGCATGCGGCATGAGCAACGTGCACACAGAAGACGCTCCACTTCCGGCCACACAATTGCCAATTGCCAACTGACAACAAGCGAGCCGCAGCCAACAACAACGGCCAACTGCTAGTTGCCACACATGCCACACATATTATGCTGCTCAAATCAGCTCAGCGACCACTTCAGACGCCAGACAATGGGCGTGGCACACATTGTCAACGCCTCAAATGATAACAACAGCAACAACAACAACCACACACTGCGCAAAACCAGAGCCTGTAAATGGTATTTGCAGAATTTTTATTTTATTAGATGAGAAAAAACAATTAATAAATAACAATAAAAAATAATAAACAACCAAAATTTGGTTGCTTCTTAAATTATATTAAATTTCAATTCTGATTCCGACTGGCTCTGATAGATATTCCATGGCTTAATTCTTGTTTCTTTCTTTTGGTGTTTAAATTTTAAACTTTTAAAAATTAAATTGAAAATCTTAGTAAATGAATTACTTAACAATCAATGACAGCTGACGAAAGTCAGAGAATTTTGATTTAATTGTAAATGCAAAATTTAATAATAGTAGTTTAATTATAATATTTATTATTAGTTAGTTTATAGCAGAGTTCTGAAGGGGTGGATGGGTGGGAAAATACATAGATGGATATACAAATGTATAGATAGATAGGAAGATAGATAGGAAGATAGATAGGAAGATAGATAGATGGATACATATCGATATGTCACAGTAATAAATACAGGTAGGCAGATCGATAGACAGATAAATGGATAGGCAGATAGTTAAGTAATTAGATCGATATATATACTGAAAGATATATATATTATTATACAAATAGGTGCATATATATACATAGATAGATAAGAGACAGATAGGTACACATATATATCTGTAATATATACATATACAAATATGAACAGTTAGATAAATGGATAGATAGATGGATCGATGGAAACATACCTATAGATAGATAAACATAAAGATACAGATCGACAGATAAATACATAAATTGTATACATATAAGCAGTTGACAGATAAATAGATAAATGCACAGATAGATAGTTAGTTAGACGATAGATATATACATATAGATAGATAGATAGATAGATAGATAGATAGATAGATAGATAGATAGATAGATGGATAGATAGATTGGCTAACTAAGAATTAGATAGATCTTCTGCTGTCGCTAGGAGCTGTCTTGGAGATGAATACGCCAATATATTGTGATAAATATATATATAATATATTTATATATCGTGTATCGCATATCCATTGCCAAACCACTCCATATCTTCTACGATGTAAGCGCCTCCGAGTTCTCGTGTCCAGACTGACTTGAGTAGAAGTTTGCAGCGCAGTTTCAGCTTAGTTATGACTATCGGCAAAAATGAAATCAATATTGATTTACTGAGTATTCTGCGTATATTTTGCGTACACTTTACAACGCCTGAAGTGCAACAACCCTGGCTAAAATAAAGTAAAAAATAAAATATATTTATAAAATAAAAGAAAAACATAAATGCACAAAACTACGACAAATAACTGCATTAAAACACACAGAAACAGACACCATTTGCATGCTGATTTCTCTCAGTGCAGCCTCAAGTGGAGCAAGTAACTTTAGCAACTTGAAATCGTATCAGATAACAAAAACAAACAGCAGCTCAAATACTCAGAAAAAACAAAAACCAAAATAATAACTACAACAAAAAAGGGACAGGGAAATGTCTAAACAAAGGCTCAAATTGTTGTTGATGTTGTTGTTGATGTTGTCGATGTTGTTGTTGTTGTTGTTCAACACTTGAGTTACAAATCGACGCATTTGTTTGTTCCTGACTCTCTCTCTCTCTCTCTCTCTCTCTCTCTCTCTCGTCTGACTCACTCTCGCTCAACCCGAAAACTAAACTTGGCATTTGCATTTCCCACGTTGCCCCAAAAATAAAAAGTGTTTGTGGCAAAAAGGAAAAAGAAAGAGTCGACTTTTCCGTAATGTCAAAGTCAACGTCAAAGTTGAGAATGTCAGCTGTGCCACAAAAGATGCAGATACAGAATTTGTAAGTCAAGCCACAGGCTACAGCTAAAGATACAGATACATTTGACTGTTAATTGGAATTTCAATTCACAGGAGAAATGTGGGAAAAGATAAATAGACGAAATTAACACGTACTCAGCTGCAAATGAGCAGGTAGTTGAGCATAAAAGACAGCCACACACACACCACACACACACCTAAACACACACAGATACACACACAGATACAGATACAGATACAGATACAGATACAGGTACAGATGCCGAGGCATAACTAGCCAAATAACCCTAATAAATAAGTCAAGTCTCGAGCGAGGCTATAAGTTAATACGACCATGTTGGCAGTTGGGGCAACAACCACTACAACTAAATGCCACACAGCCCAACGATGTTGCATGCAGCAGTTGGAAGGGTAGTCGATAAGAGACAACGATAGCGAGAGGTAACCGCTTCAAGATACCCTATAAATACTCTTACTACAACTAAAACTCTGACAGATCAAAACTATTCCAAGCAGCAGACGAGAGTGAGAGAGAGAGTAGTGAGAGAGAGAGAGGGGAAGAGAGAGAAAGAGGGAGAGAAAAAATAACTTGAGAATACCTCTAATAATCCCCATCTTTAAATATTATTAATTGCAAAAGATATTGATGTGAATAAAGCTGGGGATAATAAATATTTTGATTTATTTTATATTATGAAAACGTCTCCGGAAATACTCAAAAACTTGTTTCTCTAAAAGGTATTTCTATTAAATTTAATATAAGTAATTATTATTATTATTATTATTTTAATTATTATTACCATTAGGAACTGCATAAAGTTTGCAGCTCAGCAATAATATCACCTGCAAGATTAATTTACAACTTGGGAAGAAATGATATATCCAAGTTAGGAAACCACATCTGCCGCCGCCATTCACCTGTTACACACTCCACACGAATACACCCCATGGCCAGGCATTTAATGCCTACAGGGTGTACGAAGAAAAGAAAAGTTAATTAAGGTGTTTGTCCGCAACAGGGATAGCAACAAAGGCAGGCCTTATAAATGAGATATTTATCCAGCACTGGACAGACGTGGCTGAGATACACACGGTTAGGAGTAGGGGCAGGGGCAGGGGTAGGGGCAGGGGCAGGGGCAGGGGTAGGGGCAGGAGTAGGAGTCGGTGGAAAAGGTAAAGAAAAGGCGAGTGATATGCTTGTTCGGTTTCTGGTTCTGGTTCTGGTTCTGGTTGAGGAACCTGTTTCGGAGTGTTTGCTTTTGAAATGTTTGTCATTATCATCGTTAACTTTTTGATGAGTCGAACGTGTGTGATAAAAGTGTCGCAAGGACTTTGATTGGGAATGAGGAAGGGGGAGGAGGAGGTGGAGGAGTAGGAGGAGGGGCGGGTAACGAGAATGGAAATGGGAAACCAAAGCGCAAAGAAATGACAAAGGAAAAACCTAATAACGCAACGCACACACAGATTGTACAGTGGTCTCTCGAGAAGAAGCTACAAATAAATAAACAAAATTCTTATTTTGATGTTAGCATTTTTTTTAATTTATGAATTATTATTCAGATTTAAGTATCCAAAAATGTGAGTTAAAAAATAATAGTGCTTAACAGAAGTAGCTGAAATAAGATATACAAAAATATATAAAAAAAATAAATAAAGAAAAATTTTAAGTATCTTGCAATTATTATTCAAATTCTTAAAAAGTTTTCAAACAAAAACGCATCTTTCGACAGCTCTTTTCTATGACAGCTATATGATATAGTGTTCCGATCCAGCCATATATATACCACCTGTAGCAAAAGGACAAATATACGACAAGTTTTATAAAGATATCTTCAAAACTTTTGGAATGGTTTTAGTAGAAAAGAATATAGAAAAATATATAATCTAAATGAAATACAATATAATTTTTGTACCCTCTGCAAAGACATAAAAAAATAAGGAATTTTATATATTTTACACTAAGAATTTTTGAGACCTCGAGCTGGCCACTTATCGAGTGTTCACTGTAGCTGAGGGGGGGTCTGAAGTCGGACCTAACTCGCATGTATGTTTCAGATACAAATTGCCATTAGTTTATTGAGCGGCTGGAATTTATGGTTCTTCGTGCTGCATGCGGCATGCGGCATGCGGCATGCTGCTTTCACTACACTCTCCGCTGCCGCATGCCGCATGTGGCATGCTGCGCGCGTGTGTGTGTGTGTGTGTGTGTGTGTGTGTCGTGGCCAACCACGCAACAGACGCACGAAAAATGCTCACAAATCTCAGACACGCTCAGTCACATGTGGCTCCTCTGATGTCCTCTCTCTCTCACCTCACCCTCCCCCTCCCCCTCCCCTCCCCCGCCCTCCAACTCCCTACACCTCCTGCACACCCTAATCCTGCGTCTACCTCAACAGACAGCATTTTTGGCATTTGTGGCACGTACAAAATTCATTTGTTGCACTATTTGATGAAAATGAAATCAAATTAAATTTTCGGCACAAATTCAAAGTGAAATTTCTTTTTGTGCCCACGTACACTGAGCAAAACAATCGTTTACTTTTGTGTATTCAATTTATTCAACTTAAGAATCTATAATCTCAAATTTCTTAAATTTCTCAAAACACATTTTTACTAATTAAAAAAAAAATCAAAAAAAAGATGAAGAAAAATCCAGAATATAACTTTGATTAAATTGAGACTAGAATAAATATTATTCTGGATATATGTATTCCATATTGAAACTGTATATTCAATATTAAAAATCTTGGATTTAAGTTTATTTGCTTCCTATTTCATCTTCATCACATTTCTCAGTTTTAGGAACACATTTTTAATTCGAGCTTATTCAACATATTTTAAGCTACAAATTTTCATTTGATGATTTCATATTCTTGAAATCAATATTTTTCTCTGCAAATAAAGAACAAAAAATGATAGAACACTTTCCTCTATTTGTAGAACTTTTTCGCTGGGTGCACTAATAAATTTCTCTCAGTGTGTGTGGTCATTTTTCAATGCCAAACAGCAAACCATTTTCCTTGCCTTTCTCTTCTTATACCCTGGACAAAAGAGAGTATGGAGAAGGGTATACTAAAATTGTGAAGAGTATGCCAAAGGCAGCATCTCTATATACATAAGGTATATATATTCTTGATCAGCAACAAAATATTAGATGATTGAGAAGAGTTCATCTGTGAGTCTCTATAAGTTCGCCGATCTCAGAGACTATAAGAGTTGCAGACTTCAAATTTGTTATCGATAAATTTCTAAGCTCTCACCAAATCGATAAAAATCGATAGTCACAATTTTAAATTTATGCTTTTTTTATTTGGGTATTTTTATACCTTGGCATAATATAGATCAACTCTAAAAATAATAAAAACATATATTTAATCTGAAATCATATTATATATGTGTTTAGATAGAGGGTATCTCCAAGTCGAGCTCGCTCGTTTGCAACAGTTTTATTTGTTATTTTGCTGTCCTTGCAAATTTGTGTGTATTTTATTGGTAATATGTTTTCAAGATTGGCATCTGAAAAATGTCAAATTTTGCCTGGCTGCGAATGTGGACAACATTTAACAAAACATTCGCAGATGCAACAGCAACTAGTAATGGCCACAGCTAAGTGTATCTGTATCTGTATCTGCAACTGTATCTGTATCTGCAACTGTATCTGTATCTGCAACTGTATCTTTATCTTTGACTGTTTTTGAATCTTTTGACGAGCTGTCTGCAATTCATTTTATTGTTTATCAAATGCTTTTAATAACATTTCAAATTGCGCATATTTGTGTGGACTAAAAAAATCGTTGTGGTTTCTGTCGTATTTTTAAGCAATTGTTTATGAGTTGTTTGAGCTGCTCGTCGTTTTTATAACGCAGATAAAAACGCGTTTTTGAATAAATGGCAAAACTGAATTTAAATTTAAGCAGAAATTTCAAATAAAACAATTAAATAATTAATCAGAAGACATCAAAATTAGATATAAGAATAAAGACAGCAAACTTGATTTAAGCAAAAACATACTCAATTGAAGAATATATTCGTAATCAATGCCATAAAAAAGTAGGTGAATTAAAACCGTTGTTTATTTTTAGTGTAGAACTGGCGTTAACAAAAAAAACTCGGGTTGGAAAAAAAATAGTCAACTAAAGATTTTAAATTAAATTAATTAAAATAATTAAATTAAATTAAATTTAAATTTTATATATATATTAATAACTAAATTTCGATCTGAAAACAGGATCTTTAATTTTTAATCGGTAATCGATTTGTATCGATATACATGAATCATGGGCACTTATCGCTAAAATGAATTATTAAATTATACGTAATTGTAATAATAATAATATAACAATAATAGTAATTTAATTAATTTTAAATTCCATATACAAAACAATTGCCACACAAACACAGTTGTCCAATTGAATTGATTGATTATCCAACACTAATCATTATTAAATTACAGAACGTGCGCAAAAAACAATTCTCCAATTGAATTAATCGATTAATTACTCAATTTACCAACACTAATCACAACTACAACGACAAAATTGAAAAGCATACAAGTTGACAACAACAACAACGAAGGAATTCTCTCTTCGGTTCTCAGTTCACAATTATGCCATAATAATAACTGTAATCAGGCTCTGCTGCTAGTTACAATTTGCCCACAAGCATAACAAGAAACAGAAAAAACAACAAAAACAACTACCGGCATTTGCCCAAAACAAAACAAGTTGCACACACATGCAGCTCTTATACTGCGCGTATAAGTTGTAGGAAAACCCAGTATTTGGTGCTCGGTGCGCTTAAGTAAAGAGAGACCTGCTGCATTTAAGAGCATTGCAAGTTTATATATAAAATTTAAAAGCTAGTTTATTACTATGTAATTTACTTTACAGTTACACATTACTATATTTTTATGAAATGCCTCTTATATAATCCACAAATATTAAAACAGTAAACCACAAAATCGAATCTCCTCTTGAAATCACTCTCTCTTAACAGCGCTCTCTTTTCATTGTCTGCTGGCACCCAACAAGAAAAAAACACTGGTGAAGACTCTACTCTCTGTGGCTGCGCTGCCAGCAGCGCTGCTCACTCGGCGCCCGTTCAGTTTTCTCAGAGCAGTCGTCGCGTTCGCACGCAGAGCGCATTGCGTAAAACAAGAGCAAAAAGCAACAGAAGAAAAAATAAAGTTTTCGTTAGTTTCGTGTGTTTTTGCGCAATTATTGCTGGCAGTAAATTGGTTAAATGTGGCCAACAAATAACGCCATTTAATGCAAATGTGTGAAAGTGTTGTCTCTAAATAAAAATATTACAACTAAGAAAAACAACAGCCGACTTTGTTTAACGCATTTGTAAAACGTGCGCGATACGGAAAAAAACAACAACAAAAAACAACAGCAACAACAATTATCATTTGGAGCAGCTTTCAAAAACGGTAAGCGCTGTACACATACCAATGTAAATTGCACACAGACACACATGCATAACATAAATGTAATGTAAAATTACACTTTGAACCCGTTGTTTGTTGCTGTTGCTGCTCTGTTAGCTTGCCATCTCGCTCTGACCCTCTTGTTGAGATCAGTTGTTTGCCATTAAGCGGTTAATTTGCGCTTTACATTGTAACTGTTATGGCAGTGTAACAACTGTTTTTTTTAGTTACAGTTGCACACACACACACGCAGACTTGTACTCTCTGTGCATTATTTCCGCCACTTTCTTTAATTGCTCTCTTTAAATCTAACTGCATTTGGCCTTGACGCTTTTTGTCTTTTCGTCTGCAAGTCAAGCTTAAGCTTTGCATCGAAAGCTCAGTCTATCAGCAAAGTCTTTGCGTGTGCGTGCGTGCGAGCGTGTGTATGTGTGAGTGTGTTTATTTTTGCGGAACCAGTTTAAAAGAAAGAAATAAAAAAAACAAACAGCGTAGCAAGAAGTTTATTTGCTTTGAAAAAAATGAAAAAGCTCAACAGGTTTTTTATGATTTTTACCCACGTTTGTATCGCTGTTGTTGTTATTTAGCTGGAAATTTGTGTGGCTGGCTTGACGCTAATTAAATATGCACAATTCTATGGGAGAGTGGAAGATGGGGCGGGGTGCTTTGCACTGGAAGTGATAACTAGAGATAAGAAATATAAAAAAACTAAAATTAAAATATCAAACGAAAATAAAACACAACTGTTCTGCAAATAAATGAAAATCACATTAAATGCGCTCAACAAAAGCACATTAAATGAGCGATAAGAAGAAGAGAGAGTTCACACTGAGTTTATCAAGCCAAGCTGTGCCAAGAATTTATACAGTGTGTGCAGCAAGTATTTTGACTGAGTAAAAACAATGCATTCAAATTCAAATGTGCTATCGTTGTGTCATTTTCTTTTTTATAATTGAAAATAAATAATAAGATTTATGGATTTCAATAATAAAGAAGCAGAAAATTGTCTCTTTGAAACAAAAATAATCATTTTTTTGTGAAGAGTGTCAAACAAATGCTTTGAGAATATGTTATTTTACTTTAAATTTTGCAAGTGCCGCACCGTTGGACTAATAAGCCTTTGTATGTATATCTGTGCAAATATATGTACAGTGGGTCGAATGTATTATGTTGACATTCATCAATGTTGATATACATTTATGTTGATATGCATCTATGTTGATATGCGGTTATGTTTATATGCATTCTCTGAGCAGTTGCCAAACTTGTAAACATATTCGCTTAAATATGCAAATATGTGTGTAAACATGTATCTATGCTTGTACACATGAATCTTACATTTGTATTTATGTTTACGTTATGTCAATAAGTGATTTGATGCATTCTCTCCGTAACTGTAAACTTTGTAAACAGAAATTGTTTATCAAATACGGAAAGAAATAAAATATTCTGATTATAAATATAAATGTTTATTGATTTAATTCCATATATAGCTATTTATATATGTTCGAAATTCTTCAACTACAACTGTTACAAAGTCAATCCTCAAATTAGCAAAAATTAAACTCTAATTTTGATTTGATTAATGATACATTTCAAGACTGTTGTTCCAGCTTAATTCGTATTTCTTTGTATAATTTAAGTCGCTCACTAAACTGCCGTTATTTTTTTATCTTTGACTTAAATTTGGGTCAGTTTCTGTTACTCTTAAAAAAAAAAAACAATTGAAAAAATAAAAAGAAGAGGAAGAAACTGAACCCGGTTTCGGTTTTCTTGTCTTGCGGAAGTCATTTAACCGTCTGCTGAGCACAACAACAATAAGAAGAAGAAGAAGCGATGCTCAAAAAGACTTTTGGCGTCTAGTTTGGGCCATGTTAGAAAGTGACCCACAATTGCGGCCAAGAATAAACCCTAACTGCTTAAAAACCATTTGTTAAATCGACACGGCATTTTTTTTTAATGTATTTGTTTTTTCTCTGTGCTTTTCGCTAAAACTTAAAAATTAAATAAATAAATAACTAAAAAAACCGTTAGCAATTATTTTCAGTTTTTTTTTTTTTGCACATGTGTTTGCAATTTAGACAGCTGCCAAAGACAGTTCTCTGCTACACTGTAAAAACCAACAAATAAATCAGTTTCGAAATTGAAGATTCTTTTACCTTCCTTCGTTTTTTTATGGTTGATACGTTTTTTAATTGAATTAATTTTAATTTAATATATATTTGATTTGCTTGCTTTTCAATCCAAATTTTGTGCTGATTAAATTGAGGTTTTCATGTCAAAGTTGTTTCACTTTCTGATCTCAAATGCCTCGTAGCTGTATTCCTTAATAGACTTCAAATTCTTGATGACAAACTCCTTGATGGCCGCCACATACTCGCCAGCTGCCACAATTAGCTGCTTAAAGGCATCGATCACTTTCCCCTCGCCCTGCAACTGCCCCTTGTAAAAGTCGTCTGCAATCCGGACAATATAGCCCCGGAGGCCCAGCAACTGAGCCTGGGTAGCGGCAAATAGCTCGAATGCCTCCTTGGGCACCTCGCCACGGATCTCGAAGTCGCAGGACACAAGATCAGGCTTTGATTTTTGAGAGGCCATTTCTTTATGTAAAATGTTTGTGGGGAGCTCCGAGAAAATATGTGAACAAATTTTGAATGCCTGCTTTGAAAATGAGAAATGAGAAGAGAAAAATATTTAGATTTAGTTATCATTGACTGTATATATATGGATAGATAGATAGATATATCTACATAGTCTTTGGCTCATTTGCAAAATATGTTGAAATGAATTAAGTTCAACTAAACTACTTATTTATTTTTAATTATTTATTTATTATTTAATTATATTTTGTTTATTTATTTATTTATTTATTGATCTGCAGCCTGTCTCATCATCTCCCCCACTCTTTCTCACAGTGCACTTGCTTGCGATGCTTTGTCTTTGATGAGTCAACGGCTGTTTTGAAGCCACAAGCAAATAAGCCTGTTGCTGCTGCTCTCAAACGCGTCGCTTTAAGTTGACCGCCATTTTTGTTTTGGCTCTCTCTCTCTCTCTCTCTCTCGCCTGCTGTATCAGCAGAGAGCTTCCCGCTGTGACGTCAGCAGATCGTGCATAGGCCGCGGTCTTATTACAGAGAGAGAGAGACAGAGGTAGGGACAGAAATGAAGCGCTTAATCAAGAGCCAGAAATATTTATTTTTAATATATTCAATTAGGTAAAGAAAAAAATGGGCTTTTACCCACAGTTCCCGCTGCGACATTCTTGACCACTTTAATGACGTTTTTTCTAATTCACTGGCCAAACTGCCCTCGACTCACCTAATGCCTTCATCAGCTGCAAAAAAAAAACAGAAAAAAGAGGGAAAGTCCCATTAATATTCGAGCTCTCTGTTTTTTGTTGTTGTTGTCTTTGTGCCTTTATTCCTTTATCTTTATCTGTTTCCTTTTCACCTCCCCGCTGCATTTATGATATCTTGTGCAGCGATGCGATGCAACTACACGGGCAGAAAAAACTGATAACCACAACTGGAAATTCAGATCTTTGCCAAAGTCATAAGCTACTATTTGAGTGAGCATAAAATGATTCTGCAAAAGTCATTAGGCATGACTTAACTATTTCTCTCAGTGCACTTGCTTGATAAGCTAGCTTTGCCTGCCTTTTAATCGATTTCCTAATTAAACTCTCTTCGCCCCGCAGCTGTTGTCACATCCGTCTATCTAAATAAGACATAAAATGTATGACTATATATAAAAAAAAAGCCCCCCGAGAAAAAAGAAAAAAATGAGAAGGAAATGTATAAATAATAAACCTCTCTGGTTGGGTGGGCAATTAGCTGCCACGCCCACATTTTCCGCATATTTCCAGCATATTTGCCACATTGCTCAGTGGCCATTTGAATGAAGGAAGGGTAGCACAGACAGGCAACAACATTAGACGCGCCTAAACGTTCAAATTAGCGAACCACCAAACTCACAAAAAAACAGGAAAAAAAATGGAATAAGAGAGAAATTTAATTAAAGCAACGTTAAAAAAAATAGAATGCATAAATTTAAATACAGACACCCGCCTCGCCCCTTGTCCTACACCCACCTGGCTTGTAATTTTGTAACCTCAAAGCAAAACAAAAAACGTGTAATTTTCACGGTCCCAAGCTGCCACTTTCCGCTCCCCCACCTCTCCGCACCCCTCGCTTTTACTAGCGCAGTCCCAGCATAATGATTAGGGTCAGCAGGAGACAGCCCAAAATATGTACATATAAAAAATATAAATTATCTATTTTGTAAGCCGAAGCTGGAATACTCTAAGTGCTTTTTTTTCTACGTAAATATATATAATAATTATTATTATTATTTTATGCTTATTTTCAATATTTTTTATTGTACTTTGACAAACTTAAGAGCTTATTTATGAATATATGACGCTTGTGTATTATTTAAATATTTTACAATTTAAGCTTTCTTAAAGCTACTTATTTACAATTTAGAAAAGAAAATAATTAATTTGCTTATCTATTATATATTAATAACTAACTTAAATTAAGTCAAGCATAATAAAACCAAGCAAACTAATGATTTTATATTCATTTATATTACAAGGGATTATAGAATCCGCATATGAATATTGAACCCGTCAGAGTATTGTCCGACTTTACAATATTTTCCCAAACTATTTGTATCTATCTATTAATTGGTATATTAATTAATTAATAGCACTAGTAATGACTAACTAATTTTGTTGACTCATTTGCTGTGAGTTCCGTGATAGTTGATAACTTTTATGAAGCTCCACAAAATTGTTGGGAAAATTCAACACTTTGGATAAAGACGACTAAAAAGTTCGGTTAACTTATTAAAGACTTCTGATTTTGCTGACTCACTTACTCAAAAACTACTGAGTTTTTCACAGTAGTTGAATTTTCAGTTATTCCACCAATTAGATTGAAATACAGATGAAAAGTGCTGTTTTCCTTCGATTATCTTCAAGCTGCATTTAAAAAATCTATCCTAAATTGGCAATTTATTAATTTCTTAAAATATTTTTTTGAATAAATTCCAACATTTCTATTGACAAGTTCTTATAACGATTATGTTGAATATTGTTTTTAACTTTTTAGTTCAATTTGCTTCTCAAAACAATTCTTAAATATTCATAACAAATAATTTTAATAATTACTACTAGTTTAAAATAAAATGATAAATAAAGAGAACGAGCAAAGCTAAGAAAAATAAATTGGGTTCAGTGTATAAAGAAAGATGTTAAAAGCTGAAGTTCAAATTCACAAACTCTTGAAGCAAGGCGAATATTTAAGCAGAAGTTAACAAAGCAAATCGATGCTTGGGACGAGTTGACAATTTGTTAGCCTTTCAAATTGTCAGTTGAACAATTTGCAAAGCTGATTAAGTATTTATGATGATCGGCGCAAAGGGTATATAATATGTTTCGGCAGCAGATTTTAGTTTTATCTCTGTCGGTTTTTTGGCAAAGATAAAAGCATTTGTCATTAGCATGAAACGATAAAGGTTTTCCTCGACTTGCTCCGCGAATTTCACTTTCGTCTCTCCAAACAGTCCACAAATATTTGAACTTCATTAGAGGGCCAGACGACGGTGCGACCGACCGGCGACCATTCACTACTTGACTTATGGGCTTTGACCTTTGCTCCTAATGACTATTTGCTCATTATTTAAATTAAAACCCAATTTTAATGCAAGCCAATACGAAGCAGAAGAAGAAGAGCTGTGCAACAAGCATAGCAAAATATGTTTATCTTTTAAGGGAAGCATAAAAAGACTGCTGTGGTCGGCTAAGAAATACCCTGTAAACAAGGCAAATTATCTTTTTTATATATAGTAAATAAATATTCGTATGCTATTTATATATTTATGTGTATTTTTTTGTCTTTGTCGATAAAATATATGCCTAAATATATTTCGTGTAGTCATTTAAAAATGTGTAGTCGTCGTTAAAAATCTACACAATTGTGTTTAATTAGATATACCTACCACCTTTAATGTTTACAGGGTATGACATAAAAATTCATGCTAAGAAACACTTAAGAATCGAGAGCGATAAGAACTCAGATAAGAAATGAAATGCCAACGAAAGAAGTGCAGTAAAATCATAAAAACCTCAAAACTAAATCATGTTTCAAAAATATCGTGCAACAAGCACAAAAAGAGAAATGCAAACATTTCAGCAGGCAAACAGCTGAAATTGATGAGTATCTTAAAAGAGTCCAAGCCGCATTATACATATACATATGTGGACAAGAACAACCAAAAGACAAATGTCATGCTTGGCTGAGTCCGTCTCGGCCCTTGAGGAGGGTAAACGGAGGGAGTATGGGGAAGCAAACCTACGCGCTGAAAATTGAGGTGCAGCCACGAGATGGAAGCCACCGATTAGCGGAACAAGTGGACAAAGTCATTGATGATGATGATGACCAACTGACAGATAACGGAGAGTCCCAGGAGTCGGCTTTCGACACATTCATTGCCCAGTGCTCAATGCTCAATGCCCGACCAGCCCTCGTCTTTCCCTCCTAGCTGAGAAGCACCCTCCTTCATAATTGATAACCATCTAATATAGCCTGGGAATATTTCTCAAACTTTAATTGCAGTGCAAGTAAAATTAGTGAATGGATAGAATTCTCGAAAATCTCATTGACTTCTTTGAAAGGAAAATGCCACAAGTCTTGAAAATGAGTAAAAGGCTATTTATTTATTTATTTAATAATGTGTTCAGAGCTTCGCAGCAGGCTTTTGATATACAAAAATGTAGAGAGTTATAATAGAAGGTATAAAGATCATTATAAGTGGAGCATAAGACCCGAAATGGTATGCGGATATTACAAGTTGCCAGAGAAAGAGATTCAAGAAGAGATATGCTTGTCAAACTTAAGATTGGCATCTAATAAAATACGATCCACAAAATAATTATTAAAAACTCACATTCGCTTTTAATATGACATTAATTTAAAATGAAAGAATAATTTTAATAAATTATACATTAAAATTTGAATGGCATTGATTTTGAATTCAGTCGCAATTGGCTAATTGAAGCCATCTGTAAATTTATTTACTGCTTGTGTAATAAAAAAAATCGGGTTTCTTTAGAATTTTAGTTTGCTTTTGGGTTTGTGCGCAATGGAAAATAATACAAACAAGAAAAGAAATCCAGGGGAAATTGTCATTATCTTTTAATTAACTTTCTAGGCCATTTGCGAAAATGACAAAAAGTTTTGCTCCATTCTAATTGTACAGCGAGTGGTGGAGTCTGTTTTGTGTTTATCTTGTGATTGCTTTTAGTTTTAGTTTTTCCCCGACAGCTTTCATGCCAAACAGAATTTTCCTTTTCATTATGCTAATTTCGCTGGGGTAAATAATTACAGGACGCAAATTGGAACAGGCAGAGAGAGAGAGAGAGAGAGAGAGAAATGTTTGAAAGTAATTGTCAACATGGAGTTAAATACACACTCACACAGACACAGACACTCTCTCACACACACCCACACACACACACACACACAAGTAACAAGAATTTTATCCCAACTTTAAGCCAGTTTTTTGTATTTTCTTTATTGTTGTTTTTCCCAACTTCGTTTAATCGGCTTTTCTTTGAAAGCCGCTTGTTGTTGGCTTTCCCACGCTGACTGACTGAATGAGTGATTAACATAATCGACAATGAAATGAAATTCCGAATCAAAATAAATATAATATTTATATTATAATACCGGAGGTATTATATTTATATAAAGCCACATATCTCCCACAATTTTAAAGCTACAGTCACAGTTCTAACAGCCAAAGATTGGTCAATGATTATTTTTGATCAGCCACAAAAAGTGGATTTAATCGGCAAAAAATCATTCTCTATTGTGGGTTCTTGGTTTGTTTTCTTTTCTTTTCCTTTCTTTTCTCTCGCGCCTCTAATTGAATTATTACATTGAGCACAGCAAGATTAAAGTTTTAGGTTGCATGCTCAACATGCTGCACAGCGAGAAAAGTGGCGTTTAAATAAAAAAGCATCTAAGAGAGTAAAAAGGTTTTTATTTATTTACTTATTTTTTTAAACACATTATTGGTTGCTTGAATAATTGGTACGAGAGGGTCTGAAGTCTGGAAAAGTACTCACAGTTAATACAGCACTTTTTCTCGCTGTGCAGCTTCTGAAAACATGTGACCCCATTGGGTCCCAGCATAATGTGCGAGTAAGCCGCAAAGTTATTTCCGAGTGCATCCATCGTGTGGCAACAATTTGGGACTCCTATGAGTAGGCAGCTCGCTGAGCTGAGCTGGCTCAGCATTAAATTTGTCAGTCAGAGTTTTTTTAAGCTGTGCTGGTTCATTCAACTTGACTTCTGCTATGCGCCACAAAATGTTGACAGTGGTTCGATAACTTTTTCAAGTTCTAAGCTGGTCATTAAAAAACATGAAAGTCGCTTTTGTGTGTGTGCGTATCTGTGTGTGAGTGTGTGTGAGTGTGTGTGAGTGTGTATGAGTGTGTGTGTGTTGGTAATTTCAGCTTTCGGTTTGTTTGTTGAATAATTTATGCGCATCGTACCAATAATAATAACAGTAATTAATGCGATAAGAACATTGAATATCAACCACAGTCAAAATCAACACACAAAACCTGTCTCCACATTCGGCCCACGCATCTCATGTTCAAAAGTTAAAAGACGAAATGAAAACCAGAAAGAAGTAGACGAAGATTGAATACTCTTGCAGGTGAATGATAAATAGATCTTCATATAAATAAAGAAATATAAATAGAAACAGAGATAGAAATAAATATAGCTATAGATATAAATACTGATATGGATTTTTAATAGATATTTATTAAATAAAAACTAGCTATGACAGATGCCAGATGCGTCACCAGATTCGTGACAAAGTTGAAATATCCCTCTAGTACTAGTCTAAATCAATAATGATAAAGAACAGCTATTAAAAAAGGTATAAGCCAGGGTATAAGAGTATGGGGTAAAACCCGCATACGAAGCAAAGCTTTAAAAACATGAAAAAAAATAACAACAAAATGAAAATTAATTTTATGTTTATGACAAATTTATTTTTATATATTTTTTTTTGTGTCATTTGTGTCTTATTCTGCTGCTGCTTGTGGAGTCGCGCAGCGGGTCAACATTTTAAACACCCCAATCTCTAGAGAGATAGCTGGAGGAAAAAGGCGAGGAGGAAGAGGAGTAGGAGAAGGTTTTTGTGTTCGAATTCGATTATCGCTGTCGATTTGGTTGGTGGGTGTTCCTTCTCTTTTTTAACAGGGTCATGGGTCATAAACAAAACGCAGCTATGGCTCTATTTACATATGCAACTGTGTGTGTGGGTGTGTGCGTGTGCGCGTGTGTGTGTGTTAATGCCCATGAATCACACACACGGCATTCAAATTGCCGACAACTCAAATTGTTGGTGGACAAAACTGATTGCCATATAATTTCAGCTAGTTTCACCAATTGATTATTCAGTCAGTATCAACAGCTGTAATAAATAATGCACATATAAACTCAAGTATCTGCAGTATTGTTCGCTAATAACATTTGTACACTCTGAAAAATAATAGAGTACATCATAAAGATTGTTAAATATTAAGTTTCTATAAGAAAGGAGAACTTAAATAGTTTAGTTCGTTTAGACATTAATAATGGGTTCAGGGTCAAAGAAAAGCAAGCAAAATAATTTATAATTTGTTCTTGATTCAAGCACTAAAACATATGAAATGTGAGCAAAACATCAAAAGTGGGACTTTTAGAATATATTCTTAGCAGGAGTCTGCTTATTCAAGAATAAACAACTTTGCATCAAATCATTTGCATTGCTAATTAAAATAACACATTCTTTCATTGAATTTCGCGCTTCTAACTAACAATTATGAATTTGATTACGATTAAAAAAGCAGCAAATTAAACTCGTTTCCAGGCCCCAAGCATTCAATTAGATATATAACTGCACGACTATTATTTTTACAAAATTATTATCTTATATCTGATTTAACTAGTCTCGATTTGCTTAACCGCATTTACTTCATATCCAACTTAACACCCAACTCAGCGTTCAGATTGAACTGAACAACAACTTAGTTTCCAGTTATACAGTCAGCTATTAAATGCAATCGTGTGAGATAAGCTCATCTTATGATTAAGCCACTTATTTACTTCGTAATTCATACCTGAACCGGTTTTAATTATTATTAATCTGTTTTCTGTTGAAGAATGGGACAATTTCACATAAAGTATATCAAATATTGCAGTCTTCAATTACATGGAGATTAATTTTTTTTTGGGAGATATTAATAACATTTTTTTGACATTTTAAAGGGTTTCGGTTTTAATTATTCTTTATGATAGATTTTTAGTTCCTTTTTTTTTTTCATTTTTCACACAAATCTCCTATTTAAATTGCGTTGAATTCAGCTTGAATGAAGAAGTATTATTAACGATTCAAATGAGCATAGCAAATCTAAACTTAAGCTTGAATCTTCTGCATTTTAGAGTGGAAAGTAGAATACTTAATCCTCTATATAAATAAAAATTATTATAAATTCCCCATTGGCAAGTAGAAAACTTAACATATCTAAGATTGTTCGGGTTATCGCGTAGGCTTGACAGTTGCTGGACTTTATTTCTTTTATGAGCTTAGTTGGCAAAAAAGATTGTAGATTAAAGATTGCAGAATGTGTTTCGTTATTATATACTTAATAGGGACACGGTTAATTGCTTCAATGATTTGTCAGACAGCTAAGCCAAAGCAAATCATTTGCCAGTCTTTTTGCACTTAGCAAATCATCACTACTCAATTGTCTTTGCAATCGCATGTTGTTCCAAAAGCAGGTACCTGAGAACAGCTCATGTCATCAGCTTATATAGAGACACCATGATTCGGGTATTTCGGGTATTTAATGGATTGGCCAAGCACTCGTTGAAATTTGATTCTTAAGACAATCCACTTGCCAGACAGAAATGATCATTGATATGTAGGGAAGCGTTTTGGGTTGTGTTGTGGAACAATTCTCAAAAAAAAAAAAAAAACAAATCGTCGCATTTCTCGACTTTGGTCACAGTGGTTTCTTCTCTTGCATTGTCTTGCCTGGATTCTTTAAGCTTAAATATATTCACGAACCATGTATTTTGAATTGCGGATTATGCCTAATTAAAGGTGAAACCAACCGGTGTCTGCATATAGATATTAATTTTTTTTTATGTATTATTTAACTTTAATATTACGTTATGTAAAGAATATAAAATATAGCTGAAACACAAACGGAATAATACTCGAAAAGCTTTGCACATCACACCTTTTGCACACTGTTGATGACTTGTTTGCATGTCCTGGCATTCAAGCTGTCGCCACTCAACCTGAATATTGATCAATTATGGCCCGTAGCAAAAAGGACCTTCGTTCACTATCCCCTATCGCCACTCCTCTCTCTCTCTCCACCTTCCGCTTTGTTTGTGCTGCACAGGAGCAATTAGCGTTTGACCCATTATCATCATCATCATCGGCACACAATACACCCATATAGTTTTGTACATTCATATCAATCAGTCTGTTTGCTAAGCCACTCTTCTACTTCTTTCTATTTGCAGGTAAGCATTTTGATGAGATACCTGAAACAACAACAACAGCAATTGAGTGAGTATTTTTGAGGGAGCTTTTGTGATCCACTTCAAAAGGAGAGCTTCCCGCTTGTAATTCGATGCCCATTATCCAAGTCATTTCTTTCTTTTTATTTGGGTTCCTTTTGTTCCATTTATGGGAATTAAATTCGCTTCAAATTTAAAAAATAAATATTTTCCCACACAACACAATAGCAAGGAAATATGAACTTATTTCAGAAGCTGGAGAACTTAAAAAAAAAAAAACTAGCACAAAACAACTTTGAAATTATCAGCCAGCTGAGCCCAATAACAATTTCATGGCTACAAATTGAGCACGTCACTAGATATATAAATATACCTATATATATTGATTCTGTGAAAATAATATCAATTATCATTAGCTGCCGGCAATAAGAAAAACTTGAAACTCACATTTTCCCAACAATTGATGACAGTTGAAAAGAAAATTGGTGGCGGCAGGGGGAGGAAACGTGAATTGCATAAAAGCCAAAGCTAAATAGCATCGAAATTTTTGCTGACTTTTCTTTTTTGTGTGTTGGGGGTTTGGGTTTCTTGGGCTTGGAATGGGATTTGGTGGATTGGGATCGGCCTCATTAGAAATCCTCGGAAACATTTAATGCCAATTGAAGCGGCTCCCAAAATGAAATAAAACAAAATTAATGAGCTACAATTGGTGCACAGGCAACAGCAACAACAACGAAAAATTACATTGACCAGAATAGAGATAAAAATAAATTAAATTAAGCGCTTGTTTCTCAAGATTTTTGGTCCGTGCAGACGACGACGGCGATGACGACGAAGAAGAAGACGACGAAGATGTACGGCGGGCATTTTAAAAAGTTTTTAGACCAATACGTCGAGGGCACAATTGATTGTAAATAAGCATCCACACACACACACACACACACAGACACACACACACACACACACACACCCACACACACACACATGCTCGTGAAGACAACATCTTAAAAGCAAAGCAAATCGAAAATCGTGACATGAATGCCTAAGAAAATTGCCACACTCGGAAAAACCAATTGGAAACATGGCAAACGAAGACGATTAACACTTTTTTTTTAAACCGAATTAATTTAAATTTTGCAAAAATATATTAATTTATAAATTACTTACTTTTACATTTTTCATTTTAGCAATTTAGCAAACAATTTCGTTCCATTTAATGTACACTTTTCATTAGTATTTTACACTTAATGCAAGTTGAATTTTATTTATAAATTCTGTAATATTAAAAGTAAGGTTTACAGTTGAGTTTTTGGAGAATTCAAAGTTCCAAGTACACCATATTTTCTTCGAGTGCTTAGTGGGCTCAGTTACCGAAATTGTTCGGCAGCCTTTTTCCCTATTCTATTTAGCCATGGATCGCCTTAATTGCAGCACACACAATGCTGCTCCACATTTGATTCAATCAAACGCAGATCCATTGATTTTCTTTTTTATTTGTTGCTTTTCTTTTTTTTTCGTCGTCCTTGTCTTCTGCTTATAATTGAAATTGCTTTGCGTTTGGAAAAATGAAATAGAAGGCAGCACATTTTCAATTAATTTGGCAACCGCAAAAGCAGCCGCAAAGAATTTTATTTATTTATATTGAGCCTGCTGCTGCTGCTGCTGCTTCTGCTGCAAGAGTCAAAGTGTCAAAAGCGTCCCCAAAACAGTTGGGCGGCAAAAATAACTTGATGAGGAGGGAAGGTGGGCGCAGTTTTTCCCACCATCAAGGGCAAACAAATCAAGCGACAACGTTTTGTGGAAACAGTCTCGTGGAAAGGGAAGGGATGGGGAAGGGGAGGGGGTGCGGTGGGGGGAGAGGTCTTATGTTGTTAGGGGGCATTTTTATGTAGATTTTATTTGCAGCAGTCGCGAGTCAAGAAATTCACACAAACAAATTGAATTTTGTATACATTTTTTATATACATACCCCACACACACAAAACATAAAGGGACTTCTTGTTTGCCCTACGTCCCAAAAAATGCTTCTACAGTTTTTTTTTTTTTTTTATTCTTATTTTTAAGCAAGCAAGGGTTCGGTATGCTTTATGGCTCTGGTTTAATGTTTGCATTTTTCCATATGTCTATAAATGTAATGTAAAAATCGTATCTCTTATTCAATTTATATTAGTTTCGTTTCTGTGATCTTTCTCATAAAAGAATACATTTCTTAACTAATAATATAAATAATAACAAAAAATATGTTAAACGAAATCTTATTATTCTTATTTTATTTACATTAGTCTCATTTTGACGCTCTTTTACATAAAAGATTATTGTTAAAACTTTTTAGCACAAAAAAATTAATAATTTAAAAAATATTTATGCTTTTTCACTTGAAGGCAATTTGCTCAAAACTTTCTTAACTTATTGTTTAATGAGTCTGTCATTAAACTTAGTTTTTATGTTAAACCCGAAGGGGAAAACAAAAGTTATTTTAAATTATTCACAAATCACGTAATTATAATTTTTATAAAATCTCGCATATCATGCTTAAATTTATTTCGTTAAATTAATCATTTAGTCTTGCGAACTCATCGAAAAATGTTATTTGAATAATAAATTAATTTTAAATATAAATAGAATCGTTTACCTTCCCAGTACAGGGTAGCCACTTCCTGATAATATATAATATATTGGAAGCAAAGTCATCCAAAGGAATGTTCTCATTAGCAGAACAATATGAACAACAATTTTGACTGTTACAAAAGACTTCAAAAATTTGATTCAGACGACATGCAAAAAAAGAGATAAATAAAACCTTAAAAATATACTTCTTTTTGCAAAATAACTAGAAAAATATGATTTATTTAGCTTGTCAAAACATTTTCTTCTAAAACACTTATAAATTTCTTTTCTTTGCTAAATAAATAGGAAAATATGATTTTTTTGCCTTTGTAGAAATACTTCCTTGACATACTGTATATTTTAAGCGAATTTTTTTGCAATGGAAAAAGGAGAACATAATTTATTTTCCCTTGTCAAAACACTTTCTTGACATACTGTGCATATCTGTTTTCTGCCACATAACCTTTGTAAGTCGAGCTGGAAAACAAAAACACATTTAATTTCGCTTGTCACTTGTCGGCTTTTGTTTGCAGCTGCTGCGCTGCTATTATTATTTATTATTTTCCATTTTTATTTATTTATTATTATTTATTTCTATTTTTTTTTTTTTTTTTATAATAAAAATAAAAAATGTTTGTGAACATTTTGATGCAAATCAGTGGAGGCGAAGGCGACGAAAAACGTGAACGAAAAGTCACCACAAAGACACAAAGATAAAAGAGTATTGGAGAGAGAGAGAGAGAGAGAGGGGGATAAAAATTCATAATATAATATTGACATGGCGGACAGCTTGACAGCCGTAAACAGTGAAACATCAAAAAGTTATCACAAACTGGGCGTTTGTGCCACGCTGCGTATCCTTTTGCCAAAGGCGCTGCAAAAAAAAAAACAAAAGCGCGAACAATCAAAAAAAAAAAGAAAAACTGGTGAAAGAGAAAGGGAATAAGAGCAGGAGGACGAGGGGACACCGAGGCAGGACACATGTTCTGCAACACCGGCTGACAAGAGATTCTCTTCTTTTTTTTGAGAAATTTAAAATCAAGCTAAAGTTGGCGCTACTTTTATTTTTTTTCGTTCGCTTTTTGCGTTTTCATCGGCAGTGAAATGCATAAAGTTTTACACAAAAGTTGCTTGTTGGATTTGTTTGTCGCAAAAAGGGTCGCGAACATTTCAGCAGTGGGCAAAGGGGTGAAAAGGGCTCAAGTTGTGCATGTATGTGTATATCTATATGTTTGTATATAGATATACTTACTTATATATGTATATGTATATATATATATATATACTTATATGTAAGAAGCATGTGCTGAAGGCCAGGTCGCCAAAGTTTTGCAGAAACTGACTGTGAAAGTTGCTTTTCTCTTTGTTTGCTGGCATTTTCTTGGGGGTATTAGTATTAGTGTTGTTTGCCACATTTTTTTTATTATTTTTTTTTTTTTCCTCTGTTATGCTTCATTTTGTGAAGCAAGAAGTGCGTGCAAAAGAGAACGAGAAATTTGTCAGAGCGGAAACGAAAAACAAACGAGAAAAAACAAATTGTCTAAGACAAAACGAAGTTGAAATGCCCTAAAGGAATTAAGAGCACTTCACATATATTCTAGTCGTATTGTTCAGAATGGTGGATTCATCGCAAGTTGCATCAAGTCAGCCTTAAGAGTACCAGACACAGATCAATAAACATCTATATCAATTCGACTCTATATTAGTTTATAAATATATATATACATTTACTCCATGCGTTACACACTTGAAGAGGAAATTGCAATACCCTTCGGCAGGGTATCGGAGTAAGGAATGTAGAAGTACAAGTCAAAAGGCTCTCTGCACTTTTGCGGTTAGAGGCGAGACCAATTTGTAGATGTGAAAAGTTTTGAGCAGAGCCATCTTGTTCCCCAAAACCAAAAACCAACCCTACGCTCCTCCCGCCCCTTTCTCTACTCACAAACTAACTGTTAACAAGCAGACGCTTTGAATTTTTCGCGGTGATTGCCACGAAAATAAGAAAAAGAAAGACTTGCGAATTGTTGTGATTTATAAGACTTACTTGCTGAGAAGTAGGTGATAATAAACGGGGAGAGAGGCAGAGAGAGAGAAAACCTGTTGACAATTGGCTAATGCGATGTGCCCCCAAATATCCTTTCGAGCATATCCGTTTCACCTCAAAGAAATGAAATCCTAGATATGAATCGGCAACCGCAAATATTGCGCTCAGTTGGTGGCATTTTCGCTTTCAATAAATATCTCATAATTCCACACAAAACAGGGATGCAAATGCCAACGTGCAACGGCAATTCATTGAATTGAATTGCCAAGGCAACACACACACTCACACACATACACACACACACACATACACATAAAAGACTCCAACAGAAGCAAAGTCCTTGAATGGAAAGATTTAAGATCTCACCAGAACGATAAATCGTGCTAAAAGGTGTCTCTCATTCGTTCAGATATTTACCTATGGGATGTGTGCGCATATATGTGTGTGTGTGTGTGTGTGTGTGTGTGTGTGTGTGAGTGTGTGTGTTTGTATGGTGTGGATTTGTTTGTCTGATAACCTAAAACTCGCTGTGAAACCTGATTTTTAACTGGCAAAACTGAATGGCGCAGGCATGACTACAAAAGGCTCGACATGTATGGCTGCCTGCATACACGTATGTGTGCTGGAAATGAAATGAGATTTCCCTATAGATAACACACGCACACAATCACACACACACACACACGCAAACACACACACACACGAACAAACATATGCACTGTGGTTTCTCGAATATGAAACCGTTTTGGTAATAGAATTCGTGAATAAATCCAGCTTTTCAAATGCCTTTAGAAACAAAAATGTCTAACAAGCATAAGTTTTCCGTTATTACAAAAGGAACAAATACAATTTTTTATTGAAAATACGAATTTTAGCTTCAATTCTAATTTTTATTGACAATAATTCAGTCTTCATTTATAAAATTTGCATTGATTAATTATTCAAAAAAAAAACGAATTTTTTCAAAAACATTTCATTTTTTATATAGCTTTTCAGTCTTTGTTATGTATAAAATTGGCTAATTAATTAAAGAAAAATAATTATAAATCATTTATTTTATGAAAAAACAATCAGGAACCATATTTGTATTTATAATTTACAGAATTTGAGAAAATAATTTATTAACAGAAAAAATGTGGTAGAATCCAATTATAATAAGAAACAAAAAGAAATTCGTAACATAAATTATTTATTTTTATTTATTTAGTCCGCATAATTTATTGATTATTTTTATTTTCAAAAATGACTTGCGAAAATGTTGATTTAAAATTGCTGTATAATTCTAATTGATGAAAGTCATAATTTCCCATCAACTACGGTGCCTCATGACCCACACACACACACACACACACACACAGATATATATACACTCGCATTCTGGTGTGCCACACACACACAAGGTAGATATTCTCAATTTGAATGCAAACATGTTGGATTATTATGATTTCCTTCTACCGTTGGCATTTTTTTTTTTTATCTCTTGCCTTCTGTTTTTAGTAGTTTGTAGACCGGCATGTGTGTGTCTATGGGGTGTATGCGTGTGCTGCAATTTTTTTGGTTTTTTCTTTTTTTTCTTTTTTGCTGCTGTGACAAGTATTAAGTGCAATCAAAAGAAGATTTACAAGCGTCATGAATGAAATATTTGCATCATATGCTGCACACTGAGAGACCACGAACAGACACAGAAACAGAGAAACAGAAACAGGCAGACAAGGCAACAGTTTTGCAACGTGTGTCTGCCACATGAGTCCTTGTCCTATCGTTTGTCCTACCTGCCTGCTAGCCTCTGTTTGCTTGCCGCGCACATAAAAACCCATTTGACATGATATTTATGGCACTTTTCGAGCATGGCTAATAGAAAATGTTACCTGCTCCTATCTTGATGCAGCCAGGTGAGCTTTAATTATTGATTATGGCACCGCGACTCTTCTAAATATGACGTGTGTGTGTGTATGTGGAGGCGATGGCAAACAGGCGATAAGCCACCAGGCATAAAGTGAATGGACGAATTGAAACATAGCTGAACTCATTTAGATTTGAACCCACAACAAAAAAAGGCAAAAATATGCTAAGACAAGTAAGAACGCTTTAGTTGAGCTAGCTCGACCAGGGAATACCCTGAACTAAACTGTTAAATGCATTCAAAATTATAATCGAGAATATATCCTATTCAAAAATCGTTAAAAATGTTACTCATAGTATTTTATCGGAAATCGATTTGTATCGATTTTCGCAAAACGGCTATAATCATTGATAAATGAATTAAACTGGGTCTATTCCACAATATTCCAAATCTGAAGTCTCTAATTTTCGTAGTCTCTGAGATGGGCGTTGTCTTCCAGACTTACATGCCTAAATCTTCTCAGCTTTTGATTTTGATCAAGAATCTATATCACTTTATTGTTTCGAAGATGGTTCCTTCTGCTTGTTACATACTTTGGCGCAAAACCCTTTTTATCCAGGATGTAAATTTGCTCAGCTGAGCTCGAAGTACAGAGTACTAAATTTGAATTCATCTGAGAACTCAAATTTCCTAAATTTCCAGTCATAACTTAGTCATACATTTTGATAATGGTTTGGTTTTCTATAACGATTTAGCCAATATGACAACCCAAAAAACCTTCAAAGTAAGCTGTACGCGCTTCATAAACTAATAAAAGTCTTCAATTACTATAATAAGTGTGAATCATTCAATTTGAGTGCTTTGAAAATAAGAAATCAAAACTATATTCAACACTGCTCAAATTAACTTGAATTAAGAGGTCATTGGCTTGTCTAAAGTTCGCTTAAGTCTCACTAAAGGATAAATACTTTAATCAAAATACTTGAAATTTTATTACCAAAATCATGCTTGAAAAAAGATCAGATTTCACTCTTTTCAATCTAGACTAACAAGCACAATGTCGTGGTTGACTTTTCTCGCAGTGTACTGCCTAATAATGAAAGCGTGACAGCATCTTCTTTATTTAGTGGTTTTGCTTCTTTTTTTTTTTGTTGTTACACTTTGTTAAAATTTCCCATGACTCTTGCGGTAACCTTTCCCACAATTGTTGTTGTTGTTGTTGTGGCTATTGCACCAAATTGGCCAAACAAACAACAAGCGTTGCAGCCACAGTTAGCAAGCGACTGCGTCTTTCAATGTTGCCCCACAATTGCGATTGGCTCTGCTCGCGAATGTATTCGCATATTCATGATTACGATATATGAATGCTTGTGTGTGTATTGCGCATGCATAAATTAGTAGTCTACTCGCCCCCTGGCTCATCCACTTGCCAGCTTGCTACACCATGTGGCAGACAGTCGCGATGATTAAGATGCAAGATGTAGTTATTGTTGTTGTTGTCAAATGCAGTGACGCTGATTACACGAAATTGACTCCGACTTTTTGGTATCTATGCATGTGTGTGTGTGTGTGTTTGTGCGAGAAATTGATGGCTTTGATGGATTGACAACCACGCCCATCTCTGCGTTGATAGTGGGCGGCATGATACTTGCAACTGAGATCCCGTAAATCCCCAAAAGCCTCTGTCTGCCTGTCTGTGTGTGTGTGCTTCGGTGTGTGTGTGTGTGTATGTGTGTGTATGTGTGTGCTTGTAACACAATGCGCCTCTGTCTTTTGAAACTTGACTAATATTAATGATACACACCACAGTTGACCCCCCTGCCCTCCTCTCTCTGTGACCCAATGTGTGTCTGGGCTATATAAATTTTGGTTTGTCTGGTGTTATATTTTTTTCTTTTTTTGTGGCTTGAGCTTGCGTTAGAAACTTCAAAGGCGCAATAACATTGGCTGAGTGGTTAGTTTGATTGGTTGGTTGACATAAGCAAAGATTAAAGATCTAGCTAAAGCTTCAATGAGCTTTCTAATATATACAATATAATAATATATATAATATATTATAACATAGCTTAAATGTGCTTGAAAAGCTTATGGAAAATGTGAAAATAGTTTGCAATTATTTTGCAACAGACGCAGTCATAAAATCAATTTTTAATTTGAATGAAACAAAGCTTTTTTTGTCCACAAATGAGCTTAAATATTATTAGTTATTAATTTTATAATAAATGTTATCTAATTGTGATTTTTTCATTTGTTATTTTCAGCTTATATATGTATCTGATGTCTAGCTACAGACTTAAGGTAATTATTACATCTGTACGGATTAATTGAATAAGCTTTTAAGTAAGCCAACAAAAACTTATCGATTGACATTACTTGGTTTAATTTGATTTCAGCCAATGTCATCAGTATATAAAATACCCACATTTTCACATCATTTTCTTGACGGACACTTTTAATTGATTTGCTTGGCTCGAGACAGAAAACACAAATGTTGATAGATGACATATTTCAGAACATCTCTCAGTTCGTTGACTTAAAGCCAAAAGTTCACTGAATCTCTGAAGTCAATGTTGATGTGTATTTTATATAGATATATATATATATATATATATTTTACTGCGTTAAGGTAGCTGAAAATTCAAGGCAAAGGCTGCCAGATTATTATTGGGGGAGCCCTGCACTCTTATCAAAGTTTAATGGTGCAATTGATAATCTTGAAACTGCTCGCAAGTCAAATGATGTGAAAATGGGTATGTGTGTATAGCCGTCTGTGTGTGTGCGAGTGTGCGCGTTAAGTTTATGACTGTGCGGCTATCAGTGACGCATTTTATGGCCGCAACATGTGAACGGCTCGTTAAAACGGTAAACGTAAAATTGGCAAAAGGCCGGCTATAAAATCGATGCAGGGGCAAGCATACAAAAGGTAATCAGTATGTGTGCTTGTGTGTGTGTGTGTGTGTGAATGGGTATGTGTATGTGTGTGTATATACATATATTTATGACCAATTTGGCAAAGTGCTTAAAACTGTAAACAGCGTCGAACGACGCACAAAAGTATGCAAAGTTAAAGCGAATGCAAATGCAAATACCAAAAGAAAAGGAACTCCTCAACAAATACGCAAATACAAATACAAATACACTCTTCAAATTAACACAGCAACTTGTTCTGTAATTAAACTTAAATGTTGGCAAGCTGTAAATTCTTCGTAGATAGTACAAAAATAAATTGTAGTAACGATTGTTGCCAAGAGGCAAAAGGAAGCATCCTCGACTATTTAAAGTATATATATTCTTGACCAACCTCAACAGAAGAGTCGATTTCGGAGTATTCCGATCTTATTTCGGCTTGCTCTAAGAATTTCAAGTTATCTGTCATTTTCAATATAATTTCTATATTTCTTGCCCTGAAGTAGATTCCCGATGCTTAAAGCAAGAAAATGCTGCCGCTTTGTACTTGGAGTTGAGTAGATCGGTTTTTCTTCGAGTGCACATACAAATATTGCGAAAATTTGCATTGTTATCAGAGAGAGAGAGAGAGAGGCCCGGGTTGGCAGTGCTGCGGTCGCTGGCGCGTCTTGGGGCATGCCCCCGGCTCAAACAATGGAGCAAGCAGCGAGGCAAACAGCAGCGCTTGAGTTGGCAACTGTTTTGGTCCCACTTGTCGTATGCGTAACTTCCCGTATTCATTTGCGTGCGTGTGCGTGTGTATGCGTTATTAAATTTATTCAACTTGACGTGCGCACACACAGAAGAAGGAGATGGAGAGGGAGAGAAATAAAGGAACTGTTGTGGTTGCTGGAGAAACAGCAGAATAACAAGGAAGGTGTCCTTATGGGGGGAGTTTTGGGGTTGAAAGATTGGATGAGATTGCGAGTTGGGATTTTACAGCAGGCCGCCATGGATTCTGGCATGAGTTACTCAACACACACTCGCACACACACACACACACACACACACAAACACTCAGACACACAATGTATATGCAGCTGTCTGTTTGTGTTTCGTTTCTCTTTTTTGGCTGGCTCATCGTCATTTAATATTTAAATTGCTTGTGGTTAAAATATATAACTCATGTATGTATGCTTATGGCAATTTATATTTTAAATTATTAAAACAGACATATTGCAGAACACCACACACACACACACACAAGACAACACACACACACACATGCTATTTTAAACTGTTCCTTGTGCCATTTCAAACTTGACTTCACACAGCACAAAATATTCGGTGGATTTATTTCATCCTCTAATTGAATTTCACATTTCCTATTTTAGGCATATCAAACAGAATGCTATCAAGACAGATGTCACAATAAGTCGGCATTAACTCCTGACTTTCAGCCTTCAGATTAAAATATATATATATACATATTTTGTTACATGCACTCGTGTAAGCCTAAGTTGATCTTAAATGTGTCTTTTTTTGTTGCTAGTTGAAAACTCCATTATTTGCTGTTTGTATTGAGATTATAATCCCAATCAAAACAATACAATTTGCAACTAGTCTAAACACCAGCTAAACTTGCATAAAACATTGTTCATTCTATCGTGTTGCCAAAAAAAAGAATAAAATGCGCTTATTGGCTTTGAATTGCTTAAAAATACAAATGTGACTTTACAAATAGTATCTACATCTGCTGCAAGGCTGGAACGATTGTCAGTAGATGTATGTTATGTATAATTAAATACAATAAAAATATATATATAATACCGTTCAGAATCATTCTAATACTTTCTTGTTTTTTCTTAATTTATTTTTTATAAAATATCCTTTGGGTTTGTGTTTTGAAGCTTTTGATGTAACAATATATCTTTAATTTGTCGAATTTTTTCATACATAAAACACTTCCATTCATACTTTTACAGACTATCCTCCACACATTTTAGATTAAATTTCATACAATAAAAACTAGAAAAAATTAAAACTGGTAATTTTTCCATATTTGCAGTTTCCCAACTTTGCGAGTCTTATGTTGCAAACTATTTTTACCTCTTGAATAGAACATTGCGCATTTTGGGGTATTCCAACAACAAAATTTCAACTTATACATACAAAATGTTTCTATTTATTTAATGTATATTTTATTTTACACTGAATTTTTGGACCTTTGAAGTTTGTTAATTGCCTGAAAAAGTTGCGAATTCCAGCGAGGATTGAGTTCAACATTCAACAACATGATATTGAGTTTTATATTATTAAAATGTGGCTATACAGCTTACAAAGTAATAAAATGCTTTGACAACGAAACTCTTAATTCGCAGTATTTCATCAACTTTGTGTCAACATTTGTCACGAATCTCAACATTTCATGATTTACTTTGCAAAGAAAATATACAAAAAATGAAAAAAAGAAGGAAAACCCATTATATTGGGAGCATAATTTTTGTTGAAACTTTGTGTGCGAATAATTGAAATTTCTGTGTGTGTGTGTGTGTTTGTTGGTGTATGTATGCGTGCGTGTGTGTGTGTGTGTGTGTCTTGAATGCGTGTTTGAGTGAATGCATTTGCATTAGAAATATGCTCCACAAAAGTTTCTTTTCTTTTATTTGCAAAGTTGAATTTTGCGGAGCAGTAATTCATATAAGCCGCTTTCTGCACTGATTGCCAAATGCGCCTTGACAAAAGGCAGGGGACAGTGGGACGGTGAAGTGGGTTGGGCAGAGGGAATTGGTAGCGTAAGCAGCTTAAAGCTCAGTCTTTGGGCTCGGTGCCCGGCGCTTCAAGAGCAATCTCTAATTTAATAATAAACCTCATCAAATGCTTATCTGCTATCAGCGCACAACAAATTGCCAGCAGCACAAAACAGGCCTAACATAAAAAATTGCAAAGAGCAAAAAAATGTATATATATATATGTAATGTATATACATACGCGTACACTAAGATAAAGATAATCCCACATGCGTGGTGTATATGAGTATATGAGTGGCATGTAGTCACGGCGAAAAACATAAGAATTTGTGCCAAAATCCGGTTTAAAGATAAGTTAAGGGGATTGTTGTTAGGTCAAAAATGTTTACTTAGAATAAATAATAAAATACTTGTTATTTGAAGAACTCTGTTTCTTAAGCCCTTGAAACCTCTTCTAAAACTTGAATTAAATATATTTACTTTATTAAAAGATTTGATTGCTTAAAGTAATGTATTTAAGATATTGTTCGTATTTGCAGATCACAATTGCCTTGTATGAAGAAGCCAAGTTCATAAGTTAGGCATGACATTGAAATAAATATTTAGTACTTAATTTAAGAGGTTAGCTACTTAAACTGATACCTTTAACATATTTATTTCACATTTGACGAACGCAATCGGAAGGAAAAATAAAGGAAAATATTCAGTAACAACTTGTTAAATAAATGATATGCGCACATTGTTTTTTCGCTCAGTGTACACGCTGTGCCGAGACAAATGATGTAAATGCCGCACTCAAAGAGGCTTGCCACAGCTTGGGGATCTACTTTTCATTAGGCGCGAAAATATTAAACAGACGACAGACTGAAATTATTACATTGGTTGAGTCGCCCAGTAGCAGTAGAGAGAGAGAGAGAGAGAGAGAGAGAAAGATAGATGGAGGGAGAAACGTCATCAGCAGAGGCGATAACAAATTATATCACACATACGCGACGTAGGCTGCACGTGTCATTGAGCAGCTCATCAGGAGCATAAACCGCCACTCTTAGCATCCATACAGCACTAGCTCTCTCTCTTTCGCACACACTCGTGCTTTCTCTGTCTAAGAGAGAGCGAGGGAGAGAGCTGAGGGGCAACTTGTGATGGCAAACACACTTGAAGCTCCTGCTGAGCAAACAGTTGATATGGCATTGTTAACAGCTCCCGCTGTGCGCTGTGTGTCCTCAAGCGGTTTATTATATATGTATCAGTTATGCCATATATTATGACATTTCGTTTTCCAAGTACATAAGTATACACACACACTTGCACACATAATGCGCTATGTGTATTTTTTCTCGTTCGTATTAAAATAGAAATCAGTGCGACTATAAAAACCAAAGTTATGTGCCAAACTTCTATATATGAAGATTTACGCATGTGTGTGTGTGCGTGTGTGTGTGTGTGTGTGTGGCCTTCAGCCTCTGTCGTCCTGTCCCCAGCCCCGCCCTTCCCCCAACCCTCACGTGGAAGTGGGCGTAATTGTGTTTTTATGCTCGGCATTTTGTGTGCTTTCATGTGTTCCATTTCCGCACGCAAATAAACACTGAACTCAACTGAACAACAAGCAGCCAACCAACCAAACAAACAAATTCAGTCAAGCAAACTCACAATGTCAAAACAAGCAAAAGTATCATAATATATATATATATATATATATCTATGTATATATATGAATATATATTATATATATATATACTCACATAAAATGTGATTGGACTAGGCTCACAGCATAAATCATTCAATCACAAATGTAAGTGTGAAAAGTTTCGCATGCGACAAAAAAAACAGAGCAAAATTATATAATAAATACATGGACTGTTTTTTTGGTGACCCCATTCCATATTTAATATGGAATATGTATGCTAGGAAACTGGAGTTTGCAAAACAAAAAAAAAAAAACATTTTTCAATAAATACTTAACGAAGCTTCCTGCTTATTAATTATTAATTCTTTTTTTTTAATATTATAATTAAATAAAACTAAAAAAGAATAACTGTCTGAGGCAGACTAGAGTTATATTGATTGTTCCTATTTTAGCTATCTGATATATTAATTGTATGTTAATGATTGTTTGTCCAAATGCTAGGAGTATATAATATAACAATTATATCTGCTGATTTAGGTAAAAATAATTTGTTAAACAAA
Source organism: Drosophila melanocephala (assembly GCA_037043625.1). Taxonomy (NCBI): domain Eukaryota; kingdom Metazoa; phylum Arthropoda; class Insecta; order Diptera; family Drosophilidae; genus Drosophila; species Drosophila melanocephala. The sequence continues at coordinate 63,105 of JBAMBD010000597.1, read as the reverse complement.
ACAGTTATGCATACAAAAACTCATTTATTGATTGTACCTATGGTAGCTATTTGAATATGGTATTTTTTCAGGTGAAATCTTGATTAAAAGCCCTGGTATTTAAAAATCGGATTACTTTAGGCAAACTTATGGGTTTGCCTCTTCGAAGCACTATTTGCGGGTCTGATCTTAATATGATAATCGAGTCAGAATAGCATTTGTGACTTTGAATATTGTAATGGTCTAGAGGTAAAACGAGGATTGAAGACATGCCTATATCGACTCAGCTATTAAGGTTGATCAAGAACATATATATATTTCTATTATAAAACCCTCTGCAAAGCTAAAAGACGAAAAAAGAAGCTAACTTAAAGTTAAAGCTTGCCGTCAAAAAATGATTGCCATTGTTTTCGCCCTGATGTCGTCTACTTAGTGTATTAATCATATAAAATTGATTCAAGATTGGATCGCTGTAATGTGTTCATAAATATCCATATATCCATGCGAGCATTAATTTACTTTACTTTATATACATTTGTGCGTGTGTTAATGGTATATAATATATATATATATATATATTTATATATATATATATATATATATTTATATATATATATATATATATATATATCTAAATAAAGCCCAGTGCTACCCGTCTAATTCCCTCGGCTGGAGAGGAGTGTTGACAAATCCTTGGAAACGCCTTTCCGTCTAACCCCTAACGGCACTTCATAAAAATGTAATCCGGTTGATGTTGCCGTTGTTGTTGTTGTTGCGGTTGTTGTTATTATAGCCAACTGGGCTTATGACGAACACAATCATTAAGCCATTATTATTGTTATTATTATTACATATATACGACCGCCAATAGAAAAATTTCCTCGAGTTCTCACACACACAAGCACACACACACATACACTCGCACACCCAGAAAATGTAGACTTTATGGAAAATCGAGCCAGAGCCGCTTGCAATATGATTTACGTTTGCTGCCCAAAGGCTTCTCTCTGCTATTCGTTTTTATCGATAAACAACGTGAAAAAAAGAGAGAAAAAACGCAAAATGAAGCAAGGAGCAGTTGAGGTGATAGGTGAGGGGGGAGTGGGAAACAGCATACACTTGACTGACATTTATCCTGGCAGCGTCAAGTGTCTTCTGCCATCCCTGTCTCATAATTTCCCCTCTCTCTCTCTTTCGCACTCTGTCTCCGTCTGTGACTGCATTGCTGCGTTGTCTGTTTGTCGATTTTGAAATCTGATTTTATGGATTTTCATTTCGTTTGACTTTGCGCTGATTTTCAATTGCTTTGCCCAAGCACTCTCACTCACTCGCTCCTTTTCCCCATTCATTTTTTTGTACTTTTTATTATTTTTCTTTTTTTTTAATAATAAATGCAGAGAAAACCGAGACTTGACAGCAGCAGTCCCTGTGACTTCTCTTCGTCTGTGGCTGCCCTGTCGCTCTGACTGTGTCCTGCTGCTTCTGCTGCTGGTGCAAGGAAATCCTCATGGCAAGGACCTTCACCAGCTCATTGTTTGTATTTCATTCGCTCTCTCTCTCTCTCTCTCTCTCTCTCTCTCTCTCTCTCTCTCTCTCTCTCTCTCTCTCTCTCTCTCTCTCTCTCTCTCTCTCTCTCTCTCTCTCTCTCTCTCTCTCTCTCTCTGTGGTCTTCCCACACAGTGGAAATAAATGATTGATTTAAATTAAACTTTTTATACCCCGAACACATTAAAAATGGCCAAAAACGGGGTTGTAATGAAATTGTGCAAATGTATGTCACAGATAGAAGGAAGCAACTCCAATGCCATAAAGTATATATATATTCGTGATCAGCATCAAAAGTAGAATCGTTTCTAGTCAGTTTGTCTGTGACAAATCATTTATTTTGATCGAAATCTGCCCACGATACAAATCCAAAACCAAAAGCAATTATAGACACAATTGTAAAAATATAGTTTTAGTAGACAGATCGAATGAGAACCTATATGTTGCTAGGGTATATCCAAGTCGCCTTATTCTCACTTAATGTGAGAATCAAATATAAGTTGTTAAAAAGTAAATAATTCTGAGAGCTATATATACATATTTATTTATTTATATACATACATATATGTCTATAATCTTGGTGGACTATCAACTTGACACTTTCTCCCTGTGCAGTCAGTTGTTTACTTTGCCTCATTTTTTGTGAAATATATATTTATGCTGGACTTTGGTCAATAGTGAAATTGATTTTTGCTGCTGCCTCAATTGTTATTAGCTGTGACCCGTCCCCGCCCCTCTCGACACCACGCTGATAGCTGACTGGCCCAAGCAATTAAGGTTATGACCACATCAACTGTCCCTCAGAGGCACGCCCACCTGTGCCTGTGCCTATGCGTTGAGAGACATCAGCATTTATAATGTATGAGCTTGAAAAATGTCATTATGTAATTAATAAACGCCTTTTTGCGCTTGCACGTTTTTTCAATCATTTCAAGCTAATTAATTGCTGATAAATGTTCATAATGTCTGTGCTGTTGCACTGTTGCAAGTTTGGTGCATGTGTGTGTGTGTGTGTTGTTTATGTGCAACACTGCAATTAAACACTTCAATAACAACATCAGCAGCAGCGGACTATTATCATTATTATTATTATCATCATCAGAGCTGACGGCATAATTCCTTCCATTAAAAGTCATCCCCAAAGATAAAAGTACTTGTGTTCATTTATTATTAATTTTTAATATGGTTTATCTTGTTGTTTTTGTGCATTCTTTAAATTAATTGCCAAAGTGCCTTTTGCCTGCATTATAACAATTTATTTTCATATAATATTGTTACGTGTTTTTTTTTAATTTCTGTAATGTTCATTTTCTGCACAAAATGTGGTTAAGGATAATAATCGCCTCAGTGGTAGTTATAACTTTTATTAAATACAAAAAATCACAAAAATCCGATGTAAACATAAGCGGCTTAATGTCTCTTATGATTTTTACACTTACAGTATTAAATTATACCGAATAAATCGGTTAAACCTGTTAGTAATTTTATTCGAGCGCTTTTGAATACTCTTGAGTAAGGTGGCAATGTTAAGGCTCTTATTAAATTAAACGGCCTGTCGACTCAAATGAACTCAGTGAGAAATATAATAAAACAAGTTAGGCATATATAGTCGATAGAGCAAGACTTTGAAATACCCTATGTCTAGCTTTTAAATACATAAAATTATTGCTATTTATTTGTTTTAATCTATGGGGGTGTAATATATATCATATCATGGCATATGGAATGCTATATTTTTACAATTGTGAATACTGTTGCTATCGGAAATCGATTTATATCGATATACTTGAAAAATTAAATACACTTGATCTGACTTAAATTAGATGTGTGCAGCTCTGATGGTGAAAATAGATACTTAATGAAGTTGCAGATGCTACTTTTCTACATTATTTCCCTTTTAACAATTTTCAATTAGTGCAGGGTATAACTAGTCTTTCATTAATTTGTTCCTATCCAACGACTAATTCTGTTTGTAATCTAAGTTAAATCAGCCGTTTTGAGCATTTCCAAATCATTAATTTCAAATACGCTTCGAGTCACAATCGTTTCAGTCTGTGCATTTATCATGGCAACCTGGTTAAATTCAAATTAAATGAATTGGATCTAAGTGCCAGTCCCAATTTGACAGTTTTACTAAGTTTGTCACACACACATACAGTCTCTGCCACACATATGCGCAGAAAGTTGCACAGTTGGAGTTGCTTATTAAAAAAATCATTTTTCATTGCCATAAACACTCACATAGAAAGAGGGAAGAGCGGAAAGCGAATGCGAGGACCTTGCCAGGACACGCACATGACAGTCATCAGTCAGTAGGTTAACTCGATGCTGCTCCTGCTCCTGCTACTCCTGCTGCTCGCTTAAGTGTTTGCTCGAGCTTTACTCGCGCTCAGTGTGACTATAATCTGCCACAGACACTTGCACAACAACACTTTCAACTGTATTAACAACAACCACAACAACCATAACAAAAACTACAACAAAAACCCCCCTGTAAGAAAGAGACAGATAAATATAAACTTGCTAGTGTGTGTGTGTGTGTGTGTGTGACAGTGTGTGTGACAGTGTGTGTATTCCCCTTGCATAGCCTGATAAATGATGTTGCGACAATAATTAATTATATGCCAAGTGATGTTGGCAACGAGGTGAAGGAGCAGTGGCTGTTGGGGATGAGCGGGCATGGTACACAATTCGAAAAAATATAGTATGTTTCAAGTTGGCTAACTCATTTTGTTTGCATTTCTGGCCAAGTAGTCATTTCAGCATCGTTTCAGCTAGCATTTTCTTTTTCTTTGCGCAGAGAAAATATGCGATTTTCATAGTTTGTCAAGTTTACAATAATTGCAGTCGACTTTGTTGGCCTTACGTTAAATACTATTTTAATAATTCGAAATTGCAGAATTAGAGTATTTCAAGTGCTCATTAAACGATATTAAATCAAGTCGATCTATACTCTATTGTTTACCGCTCTTTTTTCTTTTCTCTCTCACTAAATCGCTAACGCTCAAAAACGTTGGGTCTGTTTAGGTTTTTACTGAGCTTTCCCAACCCTTGCAATAAATGTTGCACCTTTTTAAATGTGATTACCCTTAGATTAAAATGTTCTTTATTTTATTTCATTACTTCTTAGTTAAAATTGTAACTTTCATTTTACACTTTTATTTTTAACAATCTTTTTGTTTAATTTATATACTGTTTTTAGCATACATTGAATTAATAAATACTTAAATGATAAATCTATAAATCAAAATAAACTAGAACATTTAAAAGAAAAAGATTAATTATCTCTATTTTTTAAACTCAGCACGTTAACTTTAATAAGCATTTCTTGAGAACTCAGTTGGCTTAATTTATTCTTTTGCAAAGTCAAACTTTATGTGAACAGCCCACTTCTTTCGCGCAGTGCAGCCGCAGAGGGGTCAGCTTGAAGTCGTGTATGTTAATAGTTAATGCCGCAAGCATTTCATTCAAATTACGCGGCATTTTACAGGACTTGCTGCACCTCAAAAGCGGCGACCGCACCTGCCACAAGCTGTTGCCTCAAAGATTTTCATGTTAGGTTGAGCGACGATTTTATGTGCGGTTAAGAGGTGTGTGTGTGTGTGTGTGTGTGTAGTGTGAGTTGCGGCGGTCTCACTTACTTTGCTATTGTACATTTTGAGTCAAAGCACATTAGAATCAAAACCTTTTTTTGTGCGACTTTTCTCTTTCCAAGTGCTGCGGCATAGTTTAAAAGCCTGCAAGGCAACAATTAAATTGCCATTTGAGTTATGCAGTTGGTGTGTGTGTGTGTGTGTGTGTGCATGCGAGTGTGTGTGTTGGTATGTGCATGATTTAGACATTTCAATTTGCATGTGTTAACATGCAATGCAAAAAGGATTCGATTCTTATCGCTCCTCCTCACCCCTCACCGCTCACCGCTCAGCGCCCACACAATGCCAAAGGCGAACATCTAACTACCAACTGCCAGCTGTGGTGTTGGAGTCACTGCCTTGGCCGAATAACTACCAACTGCTGCTAGCCATGGCCAATACAAAATGGTTTTTATTCCCATTTTTTCGCTTTTCTTCCGTTAGCATTCTTTTGTTTTGTTTTTTTTTTTCTTTGGCATTCCTTTCCTGCATTTCGCATTTAAGTTGAGGTTTATTATGGCGCAACTTTCCACACTTGCATGCCATGTGCATGAGCACCGCCCCTGCCCTGCCCCTCTCATCGCTCGGCTACCCCATTTGCCATATGCCACAGCAGGAGTCGTGTCTCCCTGCTCAGTAAGCGCTGCACCTTCTTTATGTGGAAATTTGAATATCCTGCGGTAATTTCCACTATTTTTAGTACTTTGTTGCCCTTTTGAACTGTTAGTAGTGTGTTGCTCTGCAGCTTACTTAAACTACTCCACACATATTTATGAGCATGTGTGTGTGTGTGTGTGTGTGTCTGTGTGTGCTGTGTGTGCGTATGTTTGAGTTTTTGGGGCAGAGCTTTGGGGTTAACTTGTGGTATGGGTGCTGTTGGCTTGGCGGTTAAGTGTCCAACACTTGCAACATCCAAACTGCAAAGCTCATCTTTTGTGGCATTTACGAAGCACCGTTAAACTTTATACTTGCCCCTGCACTCCCGCCCCCTTCCAACTATGATTGTGAGCGTGGTTTTTGTGTGTGCATGGCCAATGGGGCAAGGTTGCCATTTGATTTAGAATGCGGCAAATGCATTTGCAACTATTGATTTGGAACTTTTGAAATTCTTAAACATAAAACTGATATCTTATTGTTTGCATTTTGAAAGTCTTAAAATATCGCAGAATTCAAAACTTTTCCAAATGAATAAATTCAAGTTGCCAAAAATTGAACAAATTCTGATAAATCACTTGGTGTAGCATCAAAATCATTTTATACAAATATTAAAACTGAAAACTTATTATCTATAAATTTAAAAAATCTAGAAACTTTCAAGTTTGCCAAATGCAGGTTGAACATTGAATGAACTGCAAAGATTCATTTCGCAGAAGTTTTGATAAAACTTATTGGAGCTGAATCAGAAGCATTTTATACAAATTTTGAAACATTAAACTTAATATCTAACAATTTTAAAAATACACAAATAACACAGACTTAAAAAGTGACTTTTCCAAATGAATAAATTCAAGTTGCCAATAATTCAGTTTCAGAGGAAGACAAAACAAAGCGCTCAGATTCAATTCACATGGAAATCGCTTAAGTTTTGATCAACTTATTCGAGTGGAAGTTTGCTTAGAACTTTTGTTTGTCTCCACCGTCTGTAGAGGCTATGGGCCAAGTTGCATAACTTTGATGTGGATATCTGTTAGCTCGGCGAACGGATGTCTGGCGAATTGCTAATCATCTCTACACCAAACACACTCGCACACACAAAGCAAGCGCAATTAGAAGGTTTTTGGTGGCAGCGAACATTTCTCGTTTTGTTGATTGAGAAATTAGCCAAGTTAGCAGGACAGCAGTTTGGGCAACGGTTTGGGGGCGCAGGACTTTTATGGCATTACAACGCTCAAAGGCTAAAGCTTCATTATGGCCAGCTTGCTGGCCAATCCTGTTGTGCATGAATGTGTGTGTGTGTGTCAGAGTGCGTATGTGTGTGTGTCAGTGTGTGTGTGTGTGTGTGTCAGAGTGCGTATGTGTGTGTGTCAGTGTGTGTCTGTGTATGTGTGAATGCTTAGATTGCGTGTGCCTTCATTTTTGCTCATTTGAAGCGCATTGCCAGCTCGTTGGCTGGACTAACAACAAGCCGCTGTAAGCCAACAACAGCTGCTAACTTGTTTTGAGACTGTGTGTGTAAGTGTGTGTCGCGTGTCTGCGTGTGTGAGTGTGTGCGTGACAATTGTTCGTACACCGAGTTTTTGGCAAAAGTTTTCGCCACAAACTTAGCGCGCGAGCTGTGTGCACTTCATAATTTTGGTATTTCGGTTTCGCTCTTCACGTGCATTGAGGCATTTATGCTTAGGCTTAATCGACGCTTTGACTAACAAATTCTCCTCGAATTTTTGTTTTTCCTTATTTTTCTTTTTTATTGTTGGTTAGCCAGCACATTGATGAAGTTGGATCGTTTAGTTTATGCGGCAAGTGCGTGACACGAATGTCAAGCAAAACGTACTCACAGATACATAACAGAATGTATATGAATAGAGTCGTAGAGCCCAAAAGTGCACAGCGAGAAAAAGCGGCAAGTCGGTTTATAGTCTGCCTAGATTGAATCTACTTAAATGCAGAATTTTCATCTTATTTAAAGTACGATTTTAGTCAGGCTGTCCAATCGAAAACGTTTACCGATTAAAAATCAGAACACAAAGAATAAATAGAATAGAGCCAAAAGAGAGAAAAAATGCCAGTCAGTTGTTAGTCTGCCTAGATTGAATCTACTTAAATGAAGAATTTTCATCTTATTTAAAGTACGATTTTAGTCAGGCTGTCCAAACGAAAACGTTTGCCGATTAAAAATCAGAACACAAAATTCCAGTCAGTTGTTAGTCTGCCTAGATTCAAATAATTAAAGCTGAAAACTTTGATCATATTTTATTTACCTTGTGTCAACCGATTGAAAATCAGAACTTGAACTGGAATTGCAATTAAAAACCAAAAATGTTCTCCCTTTTTTTTCCAACTTGTAGCTTGAATTTTGAAATGATTTCAGCACAAGTATCGAGTATTGGCAAACTCGAAATTGGCGTAATACGTATATTAATTACTTATATCAGCAGGACGTGTTTTCTAAGTTTGTTGCTTAAACAATATCTATAAATACAATTTTGAGAATAATTAGGAAATATTATAATTGTTGGCAAAGATATATCGGTTTGAATTTGACATTAAAAAATAAGAAACACGTGTGAATTTAATTATGTTGTGCCTATTCCTAGTAGATCGACACCATTACGTATTTTAAGATATATTATGTATATTATATTATAAAGTATCTGTCTACCCTTTGGTCTTTAATTACACTTAACTAAAATGAATGTGCCATAATTGCAAATACGTGAATTAAAGTCCGACGAACTTAACATATTATTATTATTATTATTATTTTCCTGCTGTGCATGAACCAGTGTGTCGAGCGGTCTGTGGGTCGAGGGGGTCGCTGAGGTTCAGCTTCCAGTTGGCCAGGTTCAAGCCGCACATTAACCTCAAATCGAATCTGGCCAGAACGCACAAATTTGTGACGGGTTAAAAGCGGCCATCAAATGCATGGTGTAAACAAACTCGCACAAACTCGTGTCCAATTATGGTCAGCGCCAGCAGAGCAACAAGCACAGCAGGCAGGCACGGTCGGGCAGGTCATTTAGGTCAACTACGGTACATGGCCCACTGGCTGGGCTAAAACACTGATACACAGATACGAGATACGGGGCGCGGCAGCATAATACTAAAAATAAATGAAGACATTAGCGACGCTCAAATGACATGTTATCGACTTTGAGCCACAAAAGTGGCCTGGTTGCCTTTTGTGGCTTGGTTGGGGCAATCATTAGGTGGCATAATCATGAGGCTCCCCCCTTCCCCCATCCACCACAATAGATCATATACAAACAACAATAATGCGCAACCTTCTGTATGTGTGGCACTCGCTCTGGATTTGGTTGCCTTTTCAAAGCTCTCGCTTTAGCGCGCTTTAGATTCTTGCCAATGATACAGAAACATGCAAACTTCCGGCACAGGTCGGAAGTGCAGAAGCGACAATCAAATGCACACTGAGAGAAAATTGGAGAGTGGTAAATTTCACTCTTCATACATATAACGTAAGCTAATTCTTCAAAATAGTAATATATAATAGATTTTCAAGCTTATCAAATTTACCTCGCAAAATTTGTATTTTTTAACTTTAAATTAATATAAGAAATTTACATTTTTTATTTTCAGTAGCCAAGGCGACTTTTAGTGCATGGCGAGTTCCAAATTCTAATTGATATTGTTTGATGGGCGTATCGACGACTGCATAACTCTACACAAATAAAGGAAAATATATTCTCGACTAAGAAAAAGCGGAAAGCAGGTAAATATTTTATACTTCAACTATTTCATAAGTATTCATTTAATTATTTTAATATACTTGGGATCTTAAAGTTTGCGTTTCTTATTTGATGGTTTTGTTAATTAAAAAAATTAATATCTCCTATTTTTGGGGTGATTTAAAAGATATATGCATTTATTTTTTTTTAAGTACTTTTGTTAGATTTTTGGTGTGATTCTACATAATATTTTTTGATGAGTGCATAGACTACTCCATAACTGCAGATTATTCAGTTAATTACGTTTTTTTTCTATTTCTATTCAGAAATTATTTTTGAAAACCAAGAAATCTTTTTCGCTTTCACGGTTACATTTTTATGTAAGCTGAAGAACAATTTTTTTTTACGTGAACATTTAGCATAAGCCAAAAGCAGAGACCCATACCAAAAAAAAAATAGCTCCACCCGCACACACATGAAAAAGCCATTAACTTTGGAAAGGCGGCGATTGAAGCAACGGATTTGTATTTTTTTATTTTTATTTTTTTTAGTATGTGTTTTGCGATAAATTTTCATTTTGGCCAGAACTGCGCATTTTCGCCTCATCCACCAGCACGTGGACAGCCTGGGCCAAGCTATGGCAATTAGATGAAGCTACCGACATGCACGTAAATATTTTAACAGCCAGAAGCGAGTCAATGGCCAATACACCAAGGGAGAGGGGTGAAATAGAGTGTAAACGTGGCTCAAATGGCGCAGTTGCCAACTGTTGTTGCTGCAACAGCAAAATGCAAATCAAGTTTCTTGGACTGCTTGCTTGCATCCCCTTTCACACACAGGGCTGCAACATACAACATGAGTTGGCCAGCGAAAGCCCGGCACTCAATCAATGCACGCGCCCATCAATTAAAGGTCATTTACATGTCAATGCAGTCCGTCAGTCAGTCGAGCAACACAAACCACAACACTTAATGTTGGCCAACTCGACGACTACTTCTTGCCAGTTCTGCAGTTGTGCAGCCAGCCACACGTCATTTTCTTTCGACTTCTTTGTAGGACTTTGACTTGCTTTCTAGTTTCCCAGAACTAACGGCACTTGCATGTGTTCTCAGCTACTTTTTCTTTTCGTTTTCCCTTGTTTTTTCCACTTCATTTTCTTAGCTTTCTTCTTTCTTTTTCTTTGCATAGTTTGTGTTGCAAAATAGCATTTTGTTGCTGGCCAAAAAAGGAAAATAGTTTGCAATTTGTAATTTTTACAGCGTTGTAATTTGTTAAGTGCCTTGGCACACTCATTTTTAGTTTCATGGCTCTTTTAGTTGCCCAGTTTTGCATATATACTAACGTGTTTTTTTTTTTATTTTTTTTTATTTTTGGTTTTGCTGTTCTACAAATGAAGTCATTAAAAGTACGTACGATTTTGATTGAGCTTTAAAGTTTTCACTTTTAAAGTTTTCTTGGGCTTAATCATAGTTCATAGACTTGTTGCATAATATGTTGCTATTGAGGAACTATAAAGTACACAAATATTTAATTTAAGCAATATGATCGGTCGTTCCTATATCTATAATTCGACAGGACACCCAAGAGCTGAAGCTCGTTTCAAATTAGCTTGACTAACTTTTTGTGTGACATTGCTAGTAAGCTCCTTGGCAACTACTTAATCAATTTCTTAATAATACTCTAAATAGCTAAATATACATTTTTTTTATATTCAAATTTTTAATTTAGACTTGTTTTATTCATTTCGCTTATTGATATGGAAAGCTTCGCTTTGCGAGACTATTTTTGTTTTCAAACAGTAAATGTTCACAATACGTTTGGGTGCCATTATAAGAATGTTTATATTATGTTTGGGATCCAGCTATGTTTACAATAATTTTGGGTCTGTTAATTGGATTCGGCTATTAAAATGTGAACTCAGCTCTTAAGCGACTGGTCATCAGATTGTGTACAATTGTTTGTGTTTATAAGATCTGAGCTGAACTGTATAAATGTATACAGAGCAATGAATATAGGTTAAAGTTTAGGTGTAGAAGTATCTAATTGAATAATGTTAATATATATTTATACGTCAAACAGCAGTTTTGCTAATTTTTTCTCCCACTTCCGACTAGTCTAACAAATTTATTTCCGTCTCTGCATTTAAGTGTTTAATTCCCACTATTATAGATTATATTAATATTATCGCAACTATATTATATTGACTATATATACTATATTGACCGATGTGCAAAGCACTTTCTGGCAATCCTTAAACTTAACTGCTTTGCGTATTCAAATGCAGACAGCTCGAAAGTATGCTTTAAATTTAAATTCAGCAATGTTCCTAACAAAAATCATGCATTTCTCGCACACACCCAACCACATACACACATGCACACACACACCCAACCACACACACCCAACCACACACACGCACACACCCGTACACTGACACATTACCCGGACAATCAGCAATGAATGAGCAAAATGCAGTTGGCGAATTTCTTCACTGCAAACTTACAGTTTGCCATACATAATTGTCATTGTTTGCATGCATTGTTATATGGCACACAAACCATCCGCACACACACGCACACACACACACACACACACACACACACAAGCATCTCCTCTTGTGCGTTGCAATTTATGTGTTGCATTGTTTATGACAGCTTTATCGCAAGTTAATGACATGCGACTGTGATTTAATGTTTTTGCCACCATTGCAAATATGCCAGACAAAATGTCGCCTGTCGTTCGTCGCCGCCAGAGGGCGCTAATGAGCTGAAGCTTTAGACCAAACAACTTGAAAAACTTTCTCATTTAAAGTTAATATTAATTTGAATACAGTTTCTGCTACTGCTACTGCTGCTGTTGTTGTTGTTGTTGTTACTATTGTTGTTTCCTTTGCTTGTTTCATTTTATCCAAGCGCAGGGTGGACAATAAATTGCTTGGCGAGTTTTTGAGCAACAGCAAACAAATTTTGTCCAAGCATGACAGTTGACATTTATGCAGCATTGTTAGCCGTGCTGCCACCGCTCTCCCTCACTCCCACAACGCAACTGAACTGAATCGCAGGTCCTTGTGTGCCAGTTCTTCTGTTCATCCTGCCAGCCTGTTGTCCTGTTTGCCTGTTTGCCTGCCAGTTCGTCTTGCCTGGATGCTTGGCTGCCTGGCGTCGTAATTTTTATAATGAGAAATTGTCGGCACATAAAATGAAGTCCGCACGATGACAGCTGACAACGCGAGCCCATCCACAACCACCCACACACCCCACACCCTACCCCACCGCGCACCACCTTCCTCCTCCAATGCGCCTGCCACTTCAACAATTGCTGTTAATTTTAAGCTCTTGCGAATTTCCGCATCAGCTGCCCAATCGCATTGTTGTTCTTGTCGTTACTTTTGTATATAATGACTACTCGACGTTCGCAAGTTTTAAAATACCCTAGAAAAAAGATAAAGGGTGCCTTAAAACAGCAACTAATTTACTTTTATATATTACAAATTTATATTTATTAATTAGATTTATAACTTATATTAATATCTACATTTAATTTCGCATTATTATACATTTATTATTTATTTTATTTATCATAGTTTAATATATACATTTAGATATATTTAATTTTCTATATTTTATCTACATTATTATTAGTTAAAGTTCTGTACACCAAGAACGTTCTATGTATGTTCGTAATACATTATTATGTGCTTTGTGTGGTATAGTAAAAGGTATAGTAAGATAAGGGTATTGGAAACTGAGAACAGCTTGAGTTCGAAAATTAACCAAGAATGCTGAAGTGTGATGAGCATGTCTATACCAATATGGATCAATCAATCAATAATTGAAAAAAGAAATATACTAAGGTATAGCAGAAAGGGTATACTTTAGTCGTATCAACGTGTGCTATTGGAATCGCCAACTTTCTGCGTCACAAACAAAAAAGCAGACGAGAAAAATCAAGTAAACAAAAAAAGTTCGTTCTCGTTTTCTTATTGCTTTTTTTAATTTTTGGCGTTCTATTTTTTTTCCCCGAAAGTAGGTTAAAATAAAATACAATCTTTCAAGGTTCAATGCGGATAAGTTTTGTGTATAGCGGGAAAGCAGCAGGCACAGAAAACAAAGGTCAAATGAACAATTTATATACCTGAGCAGGCAGCCCGTAGACATAAATATATATATATATATATATATATATATATAGAGACGCGATTCTTGAGTTTGCGTGCTGTTCTTATCCAGGAGGGCATCTTTGCCTTCTTCTTTTTTTGGGCTCAAGTCACATATTTCAATTAAAGTTGAACATGCAAAGCAAACAAAACACACCAACATAAACAACTGCTCCCAAAAGAATTTTTGGACCTGTCCCAAAATAAAAAAAGCATTCACCCAATAATTCCTGGGAGCTTCGCTCATGCGTGAGCTAATGAAAAATGATTTATATGAGAATTTGCTTATGCGTGTACGTAACTTGTTGGCTTTATGGCCAAGTCCAACGCAGCACAATGGGTAATTAACACGCTGCACAATAACATGGCTAACACTAACAAAAACAACAGCAAATAATGCATCAAGCTGTTTTTCAGGTTCAATGCGCCGTCTGCGGTTGCCAAGTTGATTAGAAAAGAAATACAAATCCGTAGTACACTTTGAGAATAACATGACATTATTCTGATTCAAATATAAAACGTTTAGTAAACAGAGTGTCAAACTGAGAGAGGAACAGGAACCGCTTAACGATTGACATTTAGCTACAAATTCAGAATCGGAACCGAAGTACATCAGTTTTTAATAATCTTTAACAGTAGTCCGTAAAAAGCATCACTGTTTGACAGCAAAAGGGTCGATCCCCCGTTACTTGTTCGTACAAGTTTACACTTTGCGAACCAGAACCAGAACCGGAGCTTAAATTTATTTCAGTTTGACATACTGAACATCTCAGATTTCAAAAATCAATTAAATGATCAGCTTAACAAAACTAATACTTGATTTATAGTAATTTACAAATTTAACAATTGAATTTTACTTGAAATTAAAATTCAAAGTAAATACTTTAATTAAAAGAAAGGATATGCAAATATCTTCAAAATATATTCTTGGATTCAGTTAAAAAAAAGAGCCAAGCAACAGTTTATTGAGATCTCACACTTGATTCGAGAACATTCGTACTTAATTTAAGTGCAACACATTTTTAGCTGTGCAGCAGCTGAAACCGAAGTCGAACTATAAAACTAGTTCTCATAACTTCGAAGCCACACAAACAATAACAACAACAACAACAACAGCAATAGCAGCAACAGCAGCAAGAAGAAGACGAAGCACAAACACCCACTGCAATTCAATAGTTAGAAAGCAAGAACACTTAAGGAGCGGCTAATCAGACAACATGGCCCAAAAACCGCAACACACACTCAATGTGTGTGTGTGTGTGTGTGTGTGTGTTTGTTTCTACTTGTAATTATTCTTTGTTTTAGCCCGACAGAGAGCATTGTTCCAGCCAGGCATAAACCAAAATAATAAAAGGCAGTCAAGCGCAAATTATGCAGCACAGCAGCCAACACGCTGTAAAAGATACATTCTTTTGCACCGAAAAAACAGATGCACAGATTCAGCAGATACACAGCAGCAGAGACAACAGATCCAAATATGCAGTTCGTATGTAATTGCAACAAATGTTGGCAGTTTATAAATATGCAAGTGGCATTGCATACAAGTTGCAAGTAAATAACGAAAATGAGAAGCAAGTTGATGTGCTGCGAAGGGTGCGCGGTTGCATGCATCCGGCAGATGCGCTTAAACATAGTACTTACCGCCCACTCCCAAAAAAAAAATAAATAAAAACAAAACTCAGGGGAGGAGCAACACAAAAAATAGGAAACCGGGAATACTAAAACGCCACACAAAAGGCACACACAAAAGAGACAGAGACAGAAAGCAAGAGAGATAGAGACGCTTAGAGGGAGACCCAAATGCATAGACTCAAATAAATTAGCAACTAAACTAAAAACAAAGCAAAGTGGCTGCAAGCGACGGGCGCTGCTGCTATCCAGAGGGGGAGGAGATTGGGGGGATTTGTTGCCCGCTTGGTGTTTGCACAATGAATGGGGAGAAACAGAAGCCCAGCTGCAATGAAATTATATACAAATGCAGGGCGCGTGCAGGCATAGAATCATACTCACACACACACACACACAGCAGACACACACATGCATATAAAATTGTTAAAAATGTTTAACGGTGGATTTGTGGCAGGCAGTTGGGGTAGAGGTAGAGGAGTTTGTTGACGCTCTATGCATTTGTTGGTTGCGCCTGGCAACACATTTGCACATATATCATTATAAAAGTGAAAAAAAATAACATTAATAAAAATTAAGCTTGTTGTGTCTAGTAGTTTATAAGCTTGAAAATACTCTGTCACACAGCGAAGCAACATTAAATATATATATTAAATTACAAAACATGGTGTTTCTGCTCGACGGAAGTCAAGTCAACTATTGCGCTTGCTGCTATTTAATTTGGTAATTAGGAAATATCGATTTTCTTTTAATGAAGACTATGTCTGGGCATATTACATAACAATTGATAGCTTTAAAAATGTCCTGAAACTTGTGTCTTTCATTGTTATTCGTAATCAATTTAATCAATATGAGAAGAAAAAATCGATTTGTATACGTATGATTCACATTTTGACTGGATATATTATATGCAAAGGCAGAACTTTTGCACAACTTAATGATAACATTTTTTCTATTTTCATTTTATAAAAGGTTTTTCCGTTTGCAAACAGTTGGAATCGCTACCGGGCTGTGTTTTCAATGTGTTTTCAATGCTGTTGCTGCCCGAAGCTATAGGAAAAATAATGTATTCCGACTTGCATATTAACAAGCATTGAGAATTGGAGCTAAACAGCGCTCATTATGCGGCTTCAATGTGCATCTATTTAAAATTAAAATGAAGCTGCTTTTGTATTATTTTTTCTTTATTTTTTCCTCTCTCTTCCCTTTTTTTTATGTTCTTGTTTCCTTTTTTGCGCTAAAGAACCGAATTTGCCACATACAAAACACGCATTTGTTGTTGTTGTCGGTCTGCCACTTGAGTGATTTTCAATATGAAAATGCATGCGGAAGAGGGAGCTGACAGAAGAGACAGGCAGACAGACAATTCGGTGTGGTGGTGGGGGTATATTGGGGAAGTGTAACAACGGCATGCTTCGCTGAATTCGAGTGCAGCAGCAACAACTGCAACAGCAGCAACATTATGTGGCAACAAAAGACAGCAAACAGCAGCAATATACTCTGCGGCTTTTACACCATGTGTGTGTGTGTGTGTGTCTGTGTGTATATATAATAACATGTCTGTCTATATGTGGCAGCCTATTTAATTGCTGGCAATAGGCCCTTTGTATTCTGCAATTCGTGTAATGTTTTAAACAGACAGCTTATGCCAAATGCAGTTTTTAATTTTGTGCTTTTTGTTGCTCATTCTAATTTTGTATAAACATGCAACATAATGTGGCAGGGTCTATTCATTTAAAATTCAACTTGGTGTGATATGTGAATATGAATACTAGAATACTTGATGCCAGACTATTAAAACTAAATGAAAAATGGAACCGATTTCCGATGTGAAGGATAACTCAATTAATATTTAAATAAAAAAAGTACTTGATAATAGTTTTACAGTTGTTAATTAACTTGTCTGGGTGTATACTATATCGATTGGAAGACTTTGTCAGTACAATGTGTCTGTAATTGTTATCGTTAATCGATTTTTAGCGATATTTTCGAATAATTGACACTTATCGATACATTTAAATAAACTTGATCTGCTTGTGGTAAATGACAACTTCTCACTTCCCCACTATGCATCATTAGTAGACCTGTCTCCATATATAGTGTGCCACATGCAATAAACTAGGAACGCAACTCAATGGCTTCTCTAATGTTATGCTTTCTGGGTCATTTCTTTATAACAATCAAAACTAATTACAAGTCCTGTTCAGTTAACTGTAAATTTGCATTTTGGCAGCAATTAGACAAGATTCAAGCATTTTTTGTTTTGTTTTTATTTTGTTTTTGTGTAAATACTCAAATACTCGTAAATTCGTAAGCAGGGATGCTAAAGCAAATAAAAAAGAAAAGGAGAAAAGTGTGGACGAAAGTTTTACGAAATGCTGAACATAGCAATTTGTATGTGCATAACAAAATAAACAAAGCCATTTCTGATTTCATATTTATGACTAGTCCTGAAAAATATTCAAATTGATGCAGCAGCCATAATTGGATTTCCAAACACAAGACTCAGACACACACGCACTCACACACACACACACACACACACACACACACATATATATATACACACATAACTAACAATTATAAAACTTGACCTCTTTTTTGTGATAGTCAGTTCAGGGATAAATTTGATTATTTATTTAAAAGCCTGCTTTCATCTTTGCATTACTTTAGCTGTGTGTTTATTATTTTTCTGTCTTTATTATTTTCCATTATTTTTTAACTGGCATCAAATGCTAAATGGCACATTTGACTTTTGTGAAAGCTGAATTTCATTGAGACTGTATATTTTTTTGTTTTTAATTTTGTGGAAAAATTGATAACTGCGCTTAAAATTGAGTTTTATGACTTTATTAAATATCCAGAAAAATATTGCACAAATGGATCACAAACTTAATGGCTAGAATTGAGTTAATTAACTCTTATATCAAGTACTTAATACATGAAATCAAAATGAATTTTTTAATTAATGAATTTCGATGTCCATTTAAAGTCGAGAATGATTCATTAATTAATTAGTAATTGAAATGATTTAAATAAAATAATTGCAATCATATTCTCGAATTGCGAACACAGCGTTTTTCTGTGAGTCTGCACTGTCCCATTGGTGTTGGTGTTGTTGTTGGTGTGGATTTGATCTGCTTTTGGTGTGCCCTGCCTTAAGCCAAGTGGCATCTTTAACTCATCTCGTATCCTCCCCTCCTCTCAGCCTTGAGTTGCAAGACCCTTGTTGCAACATTCTGCACACGCACTTGACTTGCAAATGGTTTTTTTTTTCTATCTGCTGCTGCTACAGATGCATCTCTCTGCTCTGCATTGCTAAGTAGCAGTGAGCTTAATTAAATTAAATGTACACACACACACACACGCACACACACAGAGACACAGACACAGACACACTCAGAGTGAGAGAAAGACTCTTATGAATAGACATTAGGTATGCGTTAAAATTTAAGTGGCTTACACGAGCGTGTCATGTATACACACTTCAGCCAGAGCATGGGCAAGAGGCGGGGCGGGGGCGCTGCCACGCCTTGTTTGCCACTTTTGCATATGTATGACATAATTAGTGCTATAATAAAACCGACACACACAGAGCCACTTATAGAGGCACTTCTAGTTCAAAAGTGTGCAAAAAGTTCAAAAGTCGCTGTGAGCATTTTTTTGTTTTTTTTTTGTTTTTCGCTCATTTGAAATGTTAATAAGATACCATCATCATCATCAACATCAACGTCATTATCATCATTTACATGTACAAACACATATAGCTTTTTCGTCTAGAGTATTCTTTGGGCAACTTTTCTGCATATATTTCACGCTTCTTTATTTTGATTCTCTCGTTACAGTAAATTACTTTAAAATACATTAAAAATGTACAAAAAGCTGCAGTAAAACAAAAAAAAAAAAAAAACACAAACAAACAGAAAAGAGAGGAAAAAGGTTACTGGCCAAAAAATAAGGTGAGTTAAAATAAATATTATTTATGCTGCAGCTGCTGCTTTAGCTTATTAATATAAATGGAGAGAAAAAAAGTTAATTAATATAGGTTTAACATATAAAAAAGAAATATGGTTTTTATTTCAACATTGTTTGCAAAAATTTCTGTAGGCTATTTGTTAAATCGACTGTAAAATAAATTTTCTATTTATTGAAATCAAATAAATAAAATGCGCGCAAATAATAAATGACAATAATCCTGGGCACCGCAAAAAAAAATAAGAAAAAAAGCATTGAATACACTACAAATATGTATTTAATAAAATAAAATAAAATAGCGCGAGCAGGTTTCTTTCGCCCAAACTAAATTTATTTTATTAATAAATACGTTACATGCTCGCTTATAAGTTTGTCTACTTATATTATTGTTAAATGTACTACATTTATTTTTATTTATTTTTTTTTTGTATATGTAAGCTCTTAATTTTTGAAAACAGTGTATGAAAATGTGCAAACGACATTTATAAATTATGCAATTTAAGCCCTAAAGACCTCATAACTTTTATCACTCACTGTCACGCACGCAAACACACACAAATATTTATTTAAGAATATATAGAATAGTTTTTCATATATTTCTCATACACAAAAAGAAAAAACTGACACTGTTCATTGTGAGTTATGTTTATATTTGTTAGGGTTATGTGTGCACATGTATATGGTTTTAATGTGTGCCTTTGTCTGTGTGTGTGTGTGTGTGTGTGTGTGTGTGTGTGTGTGTGTGTGTGTGTGTGTGTGTGTGTGTGTGTGTGTGTGTGTATAACGTGTTTGTTTGTGGGTGCAAAACAAAAATGCATGAGCACAAAAATTATTCTTACCCCTTCGCTGCAATTGTGAGATAAACTTGCACAACAATTTGTATTCTTTGGCAGAGTCCTGCGGCAAGCTGCAGCAGATTGTGTTTTGCGTGTGTGTGTGTGTGTGTGCAACTCGTAACTGAAAACTTACACACACTTACACCCAATCACACGCACACACACACACACACACACACACATACAATGCGCAACACGAAATAAAAATAAAAATACTTCACTGGTAGACAAATTATGCGTCAAATGCGATCCTGCGACTCAAAGAGCTAAAGAGTTTAATTAAAATTAATTAAAAATACTTGGGCATCCAAGTGGTGGACTAACACATACCCTGTAGTCAGATTTAGAGTAGAGTGTTGTTGAATTTCTAAAAATAAATCATTGATCAGTTCTTGAGTTAGTTAAAAATGTATGTTTGTGTGATTAAAACTTCACTTTGTATCTGACATTACGACCGGAAGAGGTTCGTTAGATAATTAATAGCAAAGAGTGAGTTTTGAATAACTTGAAAGAGTACAGGCAGTTTGAGGAAGAGGAGTGAGTGGAGTTGTTGGAAGTGAAATCGGATGAAGTTATTTGCTAGCCAACTCATCACGTTGCTTGCTTGATGTGGAATTAATCGTGTCCATTCGACTGGAACTCACGAAGATAACTTCAAGTAGAACTTGAGTGAGTTCAAATTGACCACGCATTGTGCCTCTGCATGCACATGTGTATTTGTATGCATTTGTGTGTTTCCATTTTCGAGTGCACTCAATGCATTCATTCATTGAACTCAACTCGGATTCACATTTTGAGTTTATTACTGGCTGTCTCTAGTCTCTTTATAGAATGAAGTCTATCCCATCGTAAGTCTGTTTGTTGCATTGGGTTCTTGTTGTATGTTGCATAAAATTACACTTCCGATTCACAGTTATTTTTTTTATGAATATAATTAATAACTGGAAGTGCAACCATTTCGGCGATTATTATTTGATTTTTCGCACACGCATAAAGAACGGCGCATTATTTGCTTATGGACAATAAAATGTGAATTAAAATATTGTACGCTACATTAAAACCTACTGATACATGTCTAGTTGCTGATGCCATATCGTATGGCGGTCCAATAAATAATATCATTTAATTGGAGCAGAACGATTCTGGGGCCAGGACGATGGGGGGCAACACGCCCACGGGTAATCATTCAAAAATTACAAACAAGCGACTGCAATTAAAATTAAAAATTAACAAAATATTTGCCATCAAATATACGCGTGTGTGCACACACTCACACACAAACACATACGCACACACACGCACACATGCACAGAATTAACAGCCTGGCATTTGGGACAGCAGCTTCAACGACTCATTAAATTTACATTTGCATATGAAATGATTCCACACAGACTAACCCTACACCCTCCAACCCTACAATCCCCACACACACACTCACCGATTACACAACTAATAATTAATGCAGCTGTTGTCGTTGGTGTTGTTATTTTATTTGGTAACAGGAGCAAAGCGGAGCCTTGCAACTGAAATGTTTAGCTGTGCGTGGGTGTGTTCAATGCATTTTATTATACATTATGCGTATTTACCATAGTAAATATAGATATAATAATTGGATGCACAGCAAATAAAAATAATTTCAAATTTAATTTTGCAGTTTTTCATTTGCAATTGTTAATTTTTATCTGTGGTAAATTGCCTTCAAATTTTAGAAAAGTAGAAAAATATTCGAATATCTATTTTATCACACTTCAATTATGTTCAGCGCTGAGGTGTTTTAAAAAAAAATATTGATTTAAAAAGAAAAGATTATTCTTTCAAACAAAAATAATTCACGCCAACTGAGAACATATTCACAACTTAAGATATTTAACTTGATCTTTAGTGTTGTTGTTTTCTCTCTCTGTATACATATATAATTTTTTTTTTGAGCTTTCAAATATGTCGCTGGCAGCAGCTGAGCATGCAACATGACTACCAACATTTTGTGGCAACCAATTAGGCCAAATTGTGTGCTGGCTTATATGCATGTGTATATATATCCCGATGTGCATGTGATTATGACGTTATTGCATTTTATTTTTATATTTTTTTACAGAATTATTAAAATGTAATTAAAAGGCCATTGCCAGATGGATGCATGGTAATGTAGATGAGGATGTGGCGGGTTGTTTAATTTCCATATATTCTATATATTTGTTTGCTATTTAATTGTGTATATTATTTTGCAAAAAAAAATACTTAACTCTTAAATATGTCAAAAGCAAATATTTCCAAATAAATTACAAATTGCAGAATTTTAAATTTTAAATTTCACTTCGGTGAAAATTGCCATATTCTCTTTATTTATGGCAATGTGCAATATTTTTGCTTCCAAATATTGTGAAGCACTTTTACAGTTTTCCTTTCTTTTTTTTATTGCCACCTCCCTTTTTTTGTGGCCTTGTATAATTTTCAGGGCAGCTTTCACACTTTTCCATTTGCCGATGTGTGAATGTTACACATATTTTTTGTGGTATTCAATTTCGTTTTATTCAGCAATACCATTTTTAAAAAACTCTTAAAATTTGTAGTTGCTACTTTGAGCGTGCAATTTTTAGCTTACATTTAATCTCTCTCGCTTTCTCTCTTCCACTCGCATGATTCATCAGGACTCGTCAATACACATTTTCATTGCATTGAAAATTGCTGTGCGTCGCATAAAGTGCACTTTACGAATTTTCGCTTTTTTATGACAACATTTCAGCATT
Source organism: Drosophila melanocephala (assembly GCA_037043625.1). Lineage (NCBI taxonomy): Eukaryota > Metazoa > Arthropoda > Insecta > Diptera > Drosophilidae > Drosophila > Drosophila melanocephala. The sequence goes on along the minus strand of JBAMBD010000597.1, from coordinate 40,266 downwards.
TCATTTGAGCCCAAAGGCCATATAACACTTGCTGTTCCCAACCACCACCACCCCCCTCTCTCCACCCCCTTGCCTTCTTGTCCACACTTTGGAGGTTATGTAACTTCTTTTTATTCACTTTCTTTTATTTTTGTACTTTGATTTAATGGCTATAAAAATAAAGAGAGAGAGCGAGCGAGAGACAGCGGAAAGAGCGTGACATAAAAAAGAATCACAATGTACGCTGTGAATTTCAATAAGCATCGCGCACAGTGCGTATACACAATGTCAACTACTGGGCCAAGGCAATTTTTAATGTTTATGTGCTTCGTTTAGTATTCGAAATACCCTGGCTGAGTAATATTGTGCCGAAGCTACATTCTATACATTCTTGTCTAAAGACAACTTTCTTCTTAACCAAACCCCATAAAGTAAATATATTCCTGATCAGGATCAACAGCTAAAAGAATCTAAATTTGGAATATAAATTATTATTATTGTATACCACAGGCAAATAAAGTTGACTTCAATTTATCAAGAACTGCCTTCAATTAATCTAATTTCTAATATCGCCAAAAGTTGATTAACGATAGCAATAAAAACTTAAATTTTAAAGCGGATTCTTTCTTATAGTATATATATATATATATACGTGACATTATATTGATCAACTGTATATCTAAGATTTGTCCAGGCTTACGGACAGGTTACAAGCTAAGTGCAGGGTATCTGCTCGTCGTACACGCTCGTCCACAGTTTTCGTATTTGCTTTATTTTTCAACTGTTTTGAAGCGGTGGCGAGTTGGCCGCTTAAATTATTGGCAAATGAAACATTCTTTCTTATAGTATATATATATATATATACGTGACATTATATTGATCAACTGTATATCTAAGATTTGTCCAGGCTTACGGACAGGTTACAAGCTAAGTGCAGGGTATCTGCTCGTCGTACACGCTCGTCCACAGTTTTCGTATTTGCTTTATTTTTCAACTGTTTTGAAGCGGTGGCGAGTTGGCCGCTTAAATTATTGGCAAATGAAACATGAAGCTGCAACCCCAAAAAAGTATGCAACGAATTTTGATTTATTTCTTGGCATGCCTATGCGTACGTGTGTGTGTGTGTGTGTGCGTGTGTGTTCGTGTGTGTGTCAGCCATTTATGCATATAAATACATAAATTGAAATGAAGTGCCAGCCACTTTTGTGCACATTTCAGAGATTTTAATCTTTATTTATCGCCACTGCATTGTCCACTGGAGCCAGCGCATCCAACTGCGACGATATGTTAAGCAGCCACCGTTTCCCACTCTCCCACGCCCCTCTCCGTGCATTTATTGATGTTAATATCTTTGCATAAATGCGTTACGCATATTTCAACACGTATTTCTTTTGCACACAACGTGCAGCTAGATGGCAGCGCCAGTGGCATATTTATGCATTTTTAATGCACAAACAATACAAAATGTATGTGTTAAGCAAAAAAGCAGCAGCATTTTTCGGCCCCTCGGTAAACGAGGGAAAAATTTAAAATTCTTGTTTCCCTTGTTTTTGTAATCTTCATTGATTTTGAGCGGCTGAGTCAAATGTTTTGCTACTGTTTGTTTGGTGGTACTGCTACAATATAAATAGCCGGAAGCTGTGGCTGGCATGTTTTTGCATGTGTCTGTATGTGCGTGCAACTGTGTGTGTGTGTGTGTGTGTGTGTGTGTGTGTGTGCATTACGTGTGTATCAGACAGTCGCTTACACATCCGCCGCAGGGCGCAATCAACGCCAATATGCACATTAAATCCAAGGCAACACATAAATAATCCATTATATTGGCATTTAAAATATTTATCGCAAATGTGAGTCAAAGCCAAACAATCTGTATGTGGCAAATTGCTGAACTTTAGATACCCCTTAAAGAGTACGCTTGCCTGAAGAAAAATAAAATAAAAACAACTTCAATTTTACTACGCGTAAAACAAATGATTTGTCATATTAATTTAATATCGTTAAGATTAGTAAGATAATTGAAAAAATGTTGGTACATTTTGGCATAAATTGAGTGTTTAATGATAGATAGATATAGACAGATAAATACAAAAAGATATAGATAGATAGGTAGACAGATAGATGGATATATAAGTATTCGATGATAGATGGATAAATGTTTAATGATCAATAGATATCTATAGAGATCGATTGAACCATAGAGAGTTAGAAATATACAGTAGGTAATTATTGAATGATAGATTTAAAATGATAGTGATAAAGCGAGGAAATTAATATATTTATCGTGCTCAGTTCAGTTTGCTGACAACTCTGTTTATCTTTGGCTAGTTTGAATTCCTGCCTACTTGAATACCATTAAAAATAGCCCAAAAGTATTTACAGGGTACAAGCATACATTATGAAATGCTTTTGTTGCGCCCTTTGATTGACTGTGTAAGCTGAACCATTTATAGCAATTCGGAGCAGTAAGTGCGGGCTTAATAGAATTGAAGCTGCCAACGAGGCAATAAAATTGCAATTGTCGATTGGCAATTGCCCAAAAAACACTAATGGCCCTTAGCAGTTGCACAAAAGCTGTGTGGCCATCACATGCTTGCCAACTTAGCAGGCCAACATTATGACCGATGGATACCACTTAACTGGCTACTGGCTACTTGCTACTTGCTACTTGCTACTTGCTACTTGCTACTTGCTACTTGCTACTTGCTACTTGCAACAACAAGCAGAATGGGAATCATGCAAGTCGTGTGCATTTATAAATAACAAGCGCAACAAACTGCGCACAATTAGCGCTATAAATGGTGCCCCGAGACTGCGACTCTCAAGGAAGAAGAAAAGGAAGCACAGATGCTGCTGCTGGTGCAGTTGCAGTTGCAGTTGCAAAGAAAACCATTTATGGGTCCCACTGCTTGGGCACAGAACGCAAAACTTTAAACGTGACTCACATTTCAACAAAACTAAGAACTATAATGGGCTGTCTACTTATACATAAATATTTGTATGTATGTACGTGTCCATGTCGCACTGAACAATAAGCAAAAAGTGAGAGCTGTGGGCCCGCGAATTAAACAGCATGCAACTCGTGTAATAAAACAAAGCGCAAATTATGAGCGCCGGACAATGGACAACGGCACAGACAATGTTTACAGACAAGCGGAGGGAATGAGAATTTTGTGGAACGGCAGCTACCCTGTAAAATTGTTTGTCGTAATGCAATGCTTTCATAGACCTTATATTTGCCCTCTTATTTTCACAATTTAATTCAATTATTAAGTTTTTATTTAATATAATATAATATAATAATAATTGTGCTTTGACCACTTTAAATAAAATACTGAAAAATTACAAGAATTTAATTACATAAATAGAAACAAAACTTATTAAATCAAGTACAAAATGAGCACTTTGTAGTATTAGCCTAAAACGTTGCAAATCTTAACCTGAAAGCAAGTGCAAAGTTATCACTTAATATAAGTGTAAAACATGTTAGTTGTTCAATTAAGAATTACTATTTTTATTCAAGCATATTACTTATTATTTCTAGACGATATTAGTGCGGAACTTACAATAATTAAGTACGACGAATAAGAAATAAATATTTCAATCGAAGACAAACAGATAAAAATTCCATTTTACATTTACATTTTTTCCTCTGCTTGAATACTTCAATATACCCGTTGGCTCATTTATGTTTATAGGGCATACAATAAGCTAGAATAAACAGAGCTCAGGAAAGCATAAAAATGCGCCGAGTTACGCACCGAGGCAGCTGAGTGCGCAATGCTCAGCATTCAGTGTTCGGTGTTCGGTGTTCAGTGTTCAGTGTTCAGTGTTCAGTGTTCAGTGTTCAGTGTTCGTGTTCAAATACTGCAGGTTGACCACGATGAAAATTAAGTAGTTGTAGAACCAGTCCCTAAAGATTGAAGACGACAGCGGCGAGTGCGCCGAGTGCGCCCAAAGGCGGCAATCGCAAAAGTCGCCATCATCGTCATCGTCAACGTTGTCATCGTCTTGGACTGTTTGTGGCACTCGTAATTGAAGTGTACGCGTTGTGCATTGCAGTGCGGAGCGGTGCGGTGCGGAGCGGTGCGGTCGTGCCCCTTGGCAATCAGGGCCAAGTTAAGTTGGCTTTAACGCTGGCCAACACCAACTTCTTGGACAGGTTAGCAATATGCTGTATTATTTACAATACGCTCACTCTCAAGAGCAACGGCTACACTTGCATAATAAACTATTCGAGCCAATGGGCGACATTTTCATTTGGCCACTAGATGGATGAGCAGACAGCCAGACAGAGGCAGAAGCTATACAGAGACTCTCTCTCCCTCTCTCCCCTCTGCCTCTCTCTCTCTATTATCCACTATGCAGGTCTATTATTTTATTTCTATTTCTGTAATGCTGCTGCCCAGTTTCAGTTTCAAGTTGTTTATTTATGTGAATGACTGTGCGTGTGCTTACCAGTCTGTGTGTGTGTGTGTGTATGTGTGTGCGTGTGTGTGTGTGCGTGTGTGTGTGTGTGTGTAAGGTAGTTGCACATAAATTTACGAGCGTTAAGCTGCTTACGTGAAGCGGAGTCAAGTTGAGTTGATAAGCAAAGGGGGAATAATGTTCTTCAACTGGGAGTGGTTGGTGGCATAAATGGAGATAAAATGAGTGAGCACAGCTGACGAGGATTTCCTGCAGAAGAGTTGATTAAAAATCAGCAAGGAAGTACGGAAAAAAGACTGAGAGTCTGATTAAAATAAATAAACAACTTCACTTGCATCTGCATGGGGAAGAATAGATTTACAATAGGAAAAAGTCACCTAACTAAACTTGGTATAATCAGTAGCTTAACAATTCTAAGAGGAATTCAGAGAAAGAATATGTTATCAGCTCGAAAGAGTTAGAAGCTCTCAGCCAGACTAAGATTCTTGAATTACTTAATACAAACAGAGTCAGTGGATGAGCAATAAGCTCAGAACTCGCAGTGTATGAAACTTTCACATTAATGTTAAACAGTCGACTTTTCAGAACTGCAATCTTGGGAATAGTACTCTTTTTTTTTGTTATTCAATATGATAGTTTCTTGTAACTTTAGATCTAGTTTCTATAAAAAAAACATGAAATAATAAATGAACAGTGAAATAATATTATGATTTACTACTTACCTTATCACCTCATATAGACGACTGCTGGAACTCGACCAATGTTGACATTAAGAGACACATAAACAAAGTGCGAGCAGATTATGATAAAAGCAAATTGCTTGTCCAGTTTCTATAACCTTTTTTCCCCTTAAATTATCTTATAATCAATATTACAAAATATAACTTTTGTAATAAACATGTTGACAATAACTAAATAAATTTATTTTATTATCGATTAAAAATGTTGACATTTAAATGAGTTGAAATTAGCTTTTTAAAAGTCGTAAATACCAAGTGAAAATTGTCCTAAACAAAAGATGCTTTCAACTTCGATAGAGGCGAAACTTTGGCTGCAATTGATAACCGAGTGGTTTGTCGTTACCTGGGAAAAGGGGAACCAATGTTTGTTAAATGTTTGTTGGCTTTTTGGCCGCCAAAAACTAAACAGGGGGTGGGGGAGGATTAATACCAACAAACCGGACTAGCCTAGGTAGTGCGTGAACAGGAAGCACTAAGGATGAGCTTGTTGAGAATGAAATCGAGGCGTGTTGAATTGATGGGATGGGCTCCCTGACCGCAAAGTGTGCCCATTTGAACTGAGTATATAGCAAGGCTGGTATTCTTGCAGCGTCAGCGACTTTGGTCGAAGCCCGACCACATTGCGCCAGACAAGAACAGGAGTTGTAGTCGGGGAAGTAGAAGTAGTGGTTGTGGTAGTGGTAGTAATAAAAATAAAGACATCAAGACACGGGACACAACAATGAACGAGCCATTAAACATGAATGCGTCACGCACACACACACGCCACAAAACGGTGCCTCTCTTCCCCCCACCCCTCGCTGCCTCTTCTTCTGTTACCCTTTTAGCTTCGGGCTCAACAAGTTCTCTCGCTTGGCTCTGAGGCACGAGGGCATTATGCAAAAAGTTTGCACAAACTTATATATATATATATATATATATATATGTGGACGACAACATGATTAATAGACAAATGACATTCAAGCCTTTCACTGCCGACGCTTCTCTCTCTCTCTCTCTCTCTCTCTCTCTCTCTCCCTCAGCATGCCTTTCTCTTAAGCCAGATAGACAATGCGCCTGCTTTCAAGCATACTCAAATCAGGTCTTAACCCCATTTTTCTGCATCTGCTTAGCCTGCGCCAAGTTGCATGCAACTTGAATTTTGCTGTCCCGCTGTCTTCAAGCTTTTCAGCGCATGTCTTACTTTTCCCTCTCTGCCTCTGCCTCTGCCTCCTGCTTGCAACTGCAACTGCAGCTGCTGCTGGTTAAAGTAATGAGTGGCGTTTGTGAGGGCATCTTTGGATTTGGCGCTGCCTCTTTCAAGTTGGCTTTGGCTTCGCACAGCTCATTAGATGCCTGTTCCTCCACCGCCTCCTCAACTCCCGCCTGCTCGCAACCAACTTGACTGCAGCCAGTTCTCATTAACAAACAGCGCAAATGAGTATAATGAAAAACTTCAAATTATGCATAATGTGATTAACTATTTCATACCCTTTTGTATCCGATGTATTTGTGTTTGCAAAAGTTAGAAAAATTCGACCAAGAAAGATACAATAAGTAAAAAATTAATTCAATTAAATTAAAAACAAAATTACAAATTATAAAATATATTAAATCAAAAACAAAATTACAAACTATAAAATATGTTTTTAAGATTTGAGATTTGATGAGTGTCCAGCGACAAACGGATGCGAAAATGTTATTCAAAAGACAAGATGGTTAAAACGGAGTTCTTAATGATGACAGAGGACTGAGAATCTATTGTAATCACTATACAGAGTAAATGCGAGGAATAAAATAGATGAAATTCTTACACATTAATGCATAATCCAATAACAGTTCGCTGATTGAAATATATTGCTTTCAGCAATGATAATCAGTTGCAAGCTCAATCACTGATGCTACCCGATCTGCTTACTGAACAGAGTAGCTCACTCAACACACAAGCTTGCACTCTCATAAAAAATACAAACCGAAAACCCCCCGTAAAATTTAATGAGAATTCCGTTGGAGAGCTGAGATCGCCCCATCTCTGTTCCACTTGAACGCTTCGTCCAGCCGCAGCAAAACTTGCCATGCAATTTGCACTTGGACTCGGAGGCGTTATAGCGTAATCAGCCTGTAGTTATTTTTAGTCATGTTTTGTCTGCAAGACTCCGATTACAGCCATCGTAGACGCACCAGCAAAAGGGTCTTAAGACTGAATTCAAACTTGGAGGTTTGCTTGCTTGTACCCTTGAATGGAATTAATAAGCTAGCTTCCTCGACACACGCCCACTGCCATAAACATAACTCTCTATGTATACACGTATTTATTTATCTATATTTAGTTAAGAGCAGTTTAAATATCTTTCATCTTTAGAGCAGTTTAAATATCTTTCATCTTTGTGTAGTTTTCCGTGGCCATTTGGCTTGTGCCTTTCAAATTGTTATCAAGCGAAAATTTCCCAATTTGCTGCAAAGAGAGATTAAGCTCATTTACAATGAACTTGATATGCCTTGACTATAAGTAAGAGAGAAGTAAAGGAAATTCAAGGTATTCTTAATTTAATGCAAATAGTTTATTGCTTAGATTAATGTGCACTTTCAACCAAGAAATGTGCCACAAAAAAAGTCTGACTATACAAAATAGTTTTGTCCGAAAACATATTTAAAATTTATTTTCAAAAATTCGCAATTTATCATCTGCACATTTATCTTATCTTATCTTTATCTTATTATCTTATTGTCCCTGCGTTTATTTATAAGAGCTATAAAAACGTAATTTTGGTAGATAGATTGTCTCTCTGATGTTTAAAGTATAAATATATCTATACTTGCAGGAATTATATATACTCAAAGTATCATAGACAAATTTGATTTTATTGAAGAAGTATTGAATTGAACTCGTATGACTTAGTTTTGTCAGCCATATTGCAACTTCTCAGCTACTGTTTTTTTTATAATAGTCGACATATACGGCGATTATTTGTGTTATTGTCCATGTTGCAATATATTTGTAAGTATCTTAAAACTGTTTACAGTCCATCGCCGCCCCACTTTAATACACTGACTGCTGCAACATTTTTAGAACCCATTTGTGCTTAAGTTGCAGCATTTGCCAACTGAAGCAAAGTTATATTCAGTTTATTTGTTTATCGTTGCCGTTCGTGTAACGCCTTTCAATATAAGTTGTTACATTTGTACCCATCCCTCAACCGCTGCCCTTCTGCCCCTGGAGCAGTCGCTCGTCGAGTATTTGCCAATATCGAGAGTTGCAACGCTGCCCCATGCCCAATGTGGAAAGCAATAAGCAATACAGCCGCATGTTTACTTTGGGCTTCAGCTGGCAATGCGAATGTACTCTCGTACAAGTACTTATGCCTCTCAACCAGTCCCCCCCCCCCCCCATCCGTTCTCCCTGCCCCACCTTAAATCTATCGCCTTTTTCAGGAAACTGGCTGGGATGTATCGCTGTATACAAACATGTCCCAGCTGCCGGTTTGGCACTTCTGTGTACACAACATGTATGTGTGTGCGGGTGTGTGAGTGGATGTGTGTGGTGTTTGCCGGAGAAACGTTGTAAACCACGTTGGGCGCCATAAACATTGGCTCACAACTTTGCCAAAAAGTTGCCAAGTATTGAAATCTCTTGCCACACACACAAAAACATTTTACTGTACAACTATAAGATACAAAACCACAAACTAGGCAAAAGGACAGTTGGACAGGACAGCAAACTAGAAGTTGAAAACTTGCCACGCGTGTGTGATCCCAATTGTACACTCAAAAAAAATGAGAATGGTCGAAAGTCCGTGATCAGACTACGAAATTCTCATTTTGATGAACAAAAGTGTTTCCTAATGTGAAACTTTATTGTGATAGATGTGATTTTCAAACTTGTTCAGAAATCTTTGAATTCAATATGCTAGATTTTTAAGCTTATCGATTCTAAATTTAAGTACTCAAGCACATAAATCAATCGATTTTAATAAATTAAACTAAAACGTAAGCAGTTTAAATAGGAAATTCAAGTTCTTAAAATAAAAACTAGAAGCGTTTACACTTACTCTAAGTAAAAGCCTGATTTTTGTGAGTAATTTATACTTGATTTTAGAAGTTTTTATATACACGTTGAAGTTTTAAGGCGGAAAAGTTGGGAATTGTGTTGCGAGCAGTTTTTTTTCGTTAAGTGTATATATAAGGCAAGTGTGTAGGAGTGTGTGTATGTGTGTCTTGGAACTTCAGCAAGTGTTTTATTGTTTTGTAGTTTGCTCGAAATTTTTAATAAGAAATTATTAAACAACTTGTAGTTTATTTCATGGGTGTTGTTGCTCTTGCTTTTTAATTTGTACTCGGCAACAGCAGCAGATGCATGTATGTGCCTGTCTGTCTGTGTGTGTGTGTGGTGGGTGTGGCAACAACAATGTTTTCAACAAGCTGCACAGCAATTGTGGTAATTAGTCAACTTGATTGATGAATGCGTTTGCGTTCTACTTCCACTGGACGCCTCACAAATTTTCTGTAGCATACTTATTTAAAGCGTTGGATGAGTTCTAAGGAGGGCGAATGCTATGAGCAGAGCATGGGGCGGTGGCTGTGGCAGGGGGTGTGGCAACGACATGACAAGAAATTGGAAAATTGGAAAAGCCAGCGGAGCGCGTCGCGTCACTCACAGAATTGGAAATGTCATCGTCATTAAAAAACGACGACGGGCATTAAAACACTCTGCCTTAATCCTTAACTGTCGCAGGCTTTAACAAATTTAAGCATTAAATGCGCTCCTTTTGTTGTTGTTTGCGCTTTTATTATTGTTGATGTTGTTGTTGTCGTTGCTGTTGTTGTTGTTGTTGTTGCTGTTGTTGTTGTTGCTGTTGAATACCCTGCAGCCATTAAATGTGCCTGAAAGTGAAGTCTCTTTATAAAAGGTAGATGAAAGAATACAGCATCCAAAAGCGAGCAGAGCCACTTATTGTAGGCTGAACCCATCAGAAATTAATAAAAGAGTCTATTGAATTTGTGTCTAGGTATGTTATATGCAGAAGGCTGCGAGTGAGCTACCTTAAAGCATATATATTCCTGATCAGAATCAACAGCCGAAGCGATTTAGTCATAACTTTGGTTTTTTAGTTCATCCGCATGAACAAATCGATCTCAGAAAAATAAGTTTCCGTTTCTCACACGCAAATCAAGTTGATTTAATTTTAAATAAAAAAACATTCGATTTCCGATAGTAATAAAAACCACATGTTTAAATATTGATCCCTTCAATATTTATATAATTAATTGATAAGCTGTAATAAAATTTCATTGATGTTGGATAAAAAAATCACCGATTTTGTTAACTAAACTGGAATTGCATATGGCAAAAATTACAATCTTCAATTTAATATACTCAACAGCTGGCTTCAGGGTATCTTCTAGTCGAGTTGGATTGACTGGAGTGCTGAGTGTTGAGCTACAGTAATATTAAGAGCTATAAGCCTGCAATTTGTATAGCCACTTAAAGAGAGATGAATAAATCTAAGAACTATATATGATATCTCATATAGATCTGGATTCAACGAAATTGACATATAGAAGCGAGGTTCATCATAGGCAAATGATCGATCATAATGATCGTTGACATCTATAGTCCTTTAGTTATAACTACAGGGTATCTGTTGGTCAAGTTACTTACATATTTAATCTAACCCATGTTTATCATGGGTAAACATTTCATGACGATTTTTTAATCTTTTCATATATATTTAGATTTTTACTTACCGATTTTGGCTTTGTTCCCACCACAGGGTATCTGTTAGTCGTGTGGCTATCGACCCTGTTCTCTCACTTATTTTGTATTGCTTGCAGTAATAAAGCGCACCGCAGGCATGCGAAAGCCAATTTTCAAAAGCGCGTTGTGGGCGGTGCGACTATTTAATAGCAGGCACCAAACACAACACACACACACAACACACACACACACAGACACACATATTTTTCAACACACATTGAAGTATTTTGTAGGGGTGGAGGAGGGTGCCGCAATAAAAATCCAAGTCTTGTTGCTGGCAACCTGGCGTCAACTGGCACGAACAGAACAGAACAGAGCAGACACCCTGTCCCCCCCCCCCCCCCCCGCCCCCTTCAACTGAACTCAACCTAAACTTATTATACCTGCTGCCTCCGGTACACCTTCACCCCCCTCCCCCCTCCCCCCTGCACCATTACAGCCCTTACCAACAGTTCGGTGCGGTTGTAATTTAGTGTGCCTAATGAATTTAGTGCCGTTACATACCGGAAAAGAGAGCATGTGAGTGCAAAAATGCGCACTCTCTTCTGAGGAATGTGGCCGTGTGTGTGCGTGTGTGTGTGCTTTTGTGTGTGCGTGTGTGTGTGCGTGTGTGTGTGCGTGTGTGTGTGGGTGTGTATAAATATGTGAGAAATCTGCGCGTTGGCAAAACTTCGTTAACCTTTATTAACGACAGAGGGGTGGTGTGGGGTGGGGGTTGGGTTGGGTTGGGTTGCGAGGTTAGCGTCTAATTAAAACAGACAAATGCCGAGCAGTGAGAAAAGAGGAAGAAAACGGTGTATGACTTTATAATTGTGTGCATGTGTGTGTGTGTGTGTGTGCAAGTGTGTGTGTGCATGTGTGGGTGTGTGTGTGTGCAATGTGTGTGTGTGTGTGTGTGTGTGCAAGTGTGTGTTTGTGACGTTCAAAATTAACAATTATTTTTAATTGCCAGGCAGGATCAGAAAATGAGGTGCCGATGGCGGAGCACTTTCTTCCTTCCTCTTTCCTCTTGGCCATTCCAGCTTAATTGCCAGCAATAAAGTAGGCTTTCAATTTTCTCTATAGGCACACAAACACACACACACACACACACACACACACACTCAGGCACATACAAGTTGTGCTTGGCTCAAACTCATTAAATATTTGTAAGGTTTGCTTTTTTAGTCACATTTTGCTCATCCTGCTGCCAATTGGCTGAGCTAAAAACTTGTCAACAGCAATTCGCTTAGATTAGATTGCTGAGATGGCCAACAAGGCAAGAAGCCAACAAGCCAACAAGCCACCAAGCCAAACAAACAAACACTCAAGCATATCAATGCAAAGCAGCAGCTCCTTTTGGCCATTGCAACTGGGTTATTTACACGGTCAGCGTGGCATAAAAGTTAAAAGTAATTTTCTTAAGTGAATATAAATGTTGAAAGTCTTGGCAAGAACAACACATAAATACAAGCATTATGCTCCAGTCGAGAGTGCTCGACTACCAGATACCCTCAAATGCTTCGTTGTACTCCTTTCATCAGTTTTTAATGGCTTCCGGGTATAAAAACTAGCACAGCTACACAGCGAGAAATTCTATTAAGACTGAAACCACTTTTGTGTACTTTGCTCTTATTATTTTGTTGTCTTAAAATAAAGAAATAATTTCGTACGAATTGGTATCAAAAATTGTACACTCAATTGTTCACTTAAGCATATCCATTTTCTTGCTGTGTAGCTACTGAGTTAGCAAGCATCGCCTGTTTAGATAAGCCAAGCTAAATTTAAACGCCAAAACAGACCTTCGTGGCATAAGGCAGGCTGCAGGCAGACGGGTAACAGGAAGGGGGGGATGTTTGTTGCTAGTTGTTGTTATACGGATCCGTTGCACGGTTAACTTGGCCGCCAGCGGGCGAAAGTGCTTAAAGTTTTATGCGAAATTGAAGTTGGCCATACAAATAGCTACGAGGAGGAGCAGTTGCAGCTGCCGTTTACCTAGCTTCTGGCATAAATATCCACACTCACACACACACACACACACACACACACACACACACACACCACACTGCTATTTATGGCTGAGCAAAATCAGGTGTTGAGATTTAAATGGATTTTGGCACACGACACTTGGGCATTGAACTTGGCACCGCCTTCTGTGTGTACATCGATTAGCAGTCTCAATGAGTGCACCAATCACCGAGTTGGTTTTAATGGATTAGAGCAGCATTTGGCCAATATTGCAAATCTTTAAATAGTATATCGGACTTTGGATTATTACTTGAGCAAATAAATGTTTTGATTAAGTTGAAATGATTACTTTAAGCTTTAAGCTTTAACTAAAATTCTGCTCAAAAATATTTGTGCATAACTTGCCCAAAGCAAGGCTCAATTAATGCTGCTTCCCTAGAGTAATAATCCGCCCACAATCGATAAGGAAGCAAAAAGATTCAGCCAAGCGCTGAAAATGCAATTTCTATAATTATAATTGTTTAAATTTGCTTGAGGCAAAAGAGGCGGCAGTATTGAAAATTTCATCATTGTTGTCGGCTAATTAAAGCCAAGTGGCAAGTAAATTGTACATTTTTGTTCAGGAGCCGGCGGGTGATGTCTGCAAAGAGGCAAGCTGGAAAGTCACCGAAATTGGAAATCAAATTATAGCGCGCATAATTTAATTGCCTTATCAAAATTTCAGTCAAAAGCAGCTGTCAGAGCCAACAAATTTATGGCGCCCAAATGTGTGCAGCCTAAATGCGGCCCAAACTGGTCTTGTTTGTCTCTCTTCTCTGCTCTTCTCTACACTTCTATGCTCTGCTCTGCTCTGCCACAACAACAACAAAAGAGCAAATCAGAAGCATACGAAAAGTTTTAATTGAATTCAATTCAAAAACTTGCCATCCTCCGCCTAATGGGCACAATTAAAATGTCCCTTTTTCGAGTCGAAATTCGCTGAAAGCTTTAAGCAACAGCATTCGATTCGAGAGCATGACAAATTCATTAAGTGCACAAAGCCCGTAAAGTGCACGTCGTCCACAACATTTGGGGAGCCCAAACAAAAATAAATAAACGCGAGAGGAGCGGACAGAACAAAGCCAGGGAACATTTTACAAAATTGTATACGCTGCCTTCGAACGTAATTACACCGCACACACGCCGAGCGTGGAGTAAAACGATAAAGCTGAATCTCGCCGGGCCACACACGTTCGCTGGAAGGATGTGTGTGGGGTCCTTTGAGGTGTGCCAAACACATAATGCAACATTATTTTCACAGCGGCAGAGCGAGAGAGAGTGGGTGAGAGAGAGACAGACAGACAGACGAGAGAGAGAGAGAAAAAAGGGGAGTACACTTGCAAAATAAATTGAGCAATTTGTACGCAAATCAAGACAAAACATTGCTGAAAATGTTGGACAGTAAACGCAAATTGCTATTTCCCGAATCTGCACGAGGAGAAAAACAACTCTACGTTTTGGACTTGTGTGACTTGTGAAAAACATTGCGAATTCTAGCCAACTTAGAGTTCTTAAAGCAATCCAAAGCCATCGTCCTAGAATAAATAATAACATAAATACTCCCAGCAATCTTAGAAATATTTCTTATTTTGTTCTAATTTAAGTGCATGATGAAAGTGATTTAGTTTGCTTATTTTTATTATTATTATCTTATTTATCTCTCTTGGTATAATACGTGTTTTAAGCAGGTAAATCCTTAATAACCGTGGTTTAACAGCAGAGTTGAGCCCACAAAGAACGGCGTTTTTCTCTCAGTGCATGCGCCCCCTTCGCATTGTGTAACGCACATGAATTGTTGGTTTTCTTGTTTTTCTTATTTTGTTATTAAATTCTCCTTTTTTTTCCTTTTGTTTCCCGACAGTTATTACTGGACGCATCACTTGCATCTGTCGCGCCCCTCATTCTGTCCATCATATATTCGACAATTAAAATGAGAATTCTCCCTTTTGGTTTTTGCATGCGTTCGAGTTGTGTTTTATGAACCTTTCTCTCTCGCCCACCTTTCACCTGTCGCCTCTCCCTTTGGGGAAAAGGTGCTACTTAAAAGTTGCCCATTAAAAAAGTTTGCTTTCAATTTTTTTTTAATGAAAACTCACTTTTAAACATTTTAAGTATAATAACTTTGTATACCCTGTACACATTTCAAACTGCAAGAAGTGTATAATGCAGTTGTGCACAAGCATCAAGAATAAATATGCTTGATATGCATTAAGATCCGAGTCGATTTGGGGCTTATCCATCTGTCAAAGAGCATCAGAGCATTAACAAGTTTATCGCATTCAACAAAATAATATAAACAAGTCGACAATGCATTTAAAAGCTGAGCTCAGAGTATCTCCTAGTCGAGTAGTATCGACTAGAGTATTCCAACTTTTTTGTGTTCTATTGATTTAAAAAGTAAACGAAAAAAAATAAAACACGAAAAATATCTTGTATCCTCGAAAGGCGACAAAGCGTGGGAACACATCCGGAAAATTTAATTATAGACATTATTAAAGTGTCAAGTAAAAAGAAAAAATTGTGTTGCCGTGTTATTTACAGCCCAGAATATATAATTAAATATAATAATAGAATATTGGATACATCAGCATACATTTTAAATTGGGATAATTATGTCTAGTCTACATTATACGTAGACAACTAACGACAGAGGGATAAATGCTCTCAAACCAGAGGCGATATTGAGGTATTGAAATAGTCGTTTCTGCTCGACCTATTTATATTGATAAAGACATGTCAAGACATTATTAGAAATTGTGATCTCTTTATTTGCAGTCACAAACAAGGACATCGACTGCGAACAGGATGCGTGAAGTAAGCGCAGCGGCGCCATTATCCTTGCTGCTGGTGGTGCTGGTTGTACAGGCGCTCAACTGGCCGCTAGGCGAGGCACTCTTTGGCCGCGATGATTGTCGAGATCTGACCATATCGTCCTGCGAATGTGCTCCCTCGCTGTCGGAGTACGAGCTCAATTGTCCCGGCAACAGTTACAATCCCAAGTTTAAGATCACCATTCGACCCGGCAGCACAGTGCAGATCGAATGCAATCTGACAGACGCCTCCGAATATACACAGATGCCCAAGCTGAGCATTGGCAGCATTAATATGGTGCAGATCAAGCGTTGCCCACTGCCCCATCACACGCCCATCGCTGGCATCATGGACCATTTGGGCATCCGGGATACGAAGGTGCTCATCTTTGAGGGCAATGATCTCCACGTGAATCTCACACGGATGCACTTTGAGCGGCTGCAGAACTTGCAACGTTTGCGATTTGCTGCACGTCGTTTGCCGTACATTCCCGAGGATCTGCTGAGGGATATGCATCTGCTCAACTGGCTGGATATGCGTGCCGCCAGTCTGGGTGCGCTGCCCGCTCGCCTGCTGGCCAACATGGAGAATTTGCAGTTTCTCGAGTTGGGCAGCAACAATCTGAAGCAGCTGCCACGCGGTCTCTTTCACAATCTGCACAAGCTGTTGCATCTGAATTTGTGGAGCAATCAGCTGCACAATCTCAGCAAGCATGACTTTGAGGGCGCCACCTCCGTCAAGGATGTCGATCTGCATAACAATGGCATCGTTCAGCTCAAGCCGGATGTCTTTGCCCTGCTCACCAATGTGACGGAGATCAATTTGAATGGCAACAGTTTTCGCTCACTGCCCGAGGGCCTATTTGAGCACAACAAAATGTTGCAGCAGGTCAAGTTGCAAAATAATCGTGTGCCTCTGGCCAACCTGCCCGCTCGCCTCTTTGCCAACCTGCCCGAGCTGCGCACCCTCTACTTGCGCTGTGAACTGACCACACTTGCACCCGATCTCATCGAGAACTCGACGGCCTTGACAGACATCTCGCTGTATGACAATCGGCTGAAGACATTGCCAGACAAATTTTTCGAGCATCAGCTGAATCTGATTAATTTGGATTTGCACAAGAACCGCTTAAATCGTCTGCCAGACGGCATCTTTCATCATCTGGCCAAATTGGAGACGCTGAACCTCGCCGAAAATCAGCTAACAGAAATATCAAGGTAAGTTTACAGCTTCAGCTGTGAGCGTCTCTGATGACATTTGCCTCAAATTGGTTTGATTAAATCTTTGCGTAGTTTTTTTTTGGTATATGCACAGCTCGATTAGCATTCAATATTCGGAGCAAAAAAGCTCTAAAAGCTTAAGCAAGCTTTAAAAGCTTAAGCAAGCAAGCTTAAAGCTTTGCTTGCTGCTTAAAAATCGTCCTGTATTTTTAACATTCCTCATAAGTTTGTCCGCAAGGCTTACTTATTATTATTCAAATTTCTACAAACCAGTTTTTCTTAATTTTCCTCAAATGTGGAAAACATTTTTCTAACTTTTAGTGTGTTTTATATATATATATATATATATGTTTATATATATATTATTATTAGTTTATACATATTTATACACAGACATTGGTATTTGTAGATTTGGCTTATGTTAACAATACTTTGCATTCCTTGTAAATTTATTTTTCTACTAATTCATTTCAAAATAATAGGAAATAGTTAAAAAAAAATAAATTAAAAAGAATATAAAGATAAGGATTTATTTAGGACAAACCCTTCTAATTTATATTATTTATTGCTGATTTCTAAAAACTGGATAAACTTTCTAGTTCTCAACACGATTTTAATTTCAGTGCAATTTTCTCATTATAATAATCATAATAATCTTTTCTCAACTGAATACGAACTTATTCTCTTTCTCCATTTTTTTTTCTTTTTATCTCCGCTTACAGCAAACTGTTTGACAAATTGATGAATCTGAAGACGCTGCGTATGAATGATAATCTCCTGTTGACGATTCGTCCTCAGGCATTTGCCGGCAACACTTTGCTGCGTCAGCTGAATTTGGCGAACAATCGAATCAATCTGCACGAATATCTGACTGTGCATGGCGTGGATGTGGATCTGGGCTCACCATTTGCCCATCTTCGCAATCTGACAACGCTCAATTTGCGCAATAACTCGCTAATGGTGATCTTCAGTGACTGGAAGTATGCGATGAGGGAACTGCAGGAGATTGATTTGAGCTACAATAATTTCACGTGGCTGGATTATTCCGATCTGGACTTTGTCTCCGCGTTTGACCTGACAGTGAACATGTCCCACAATCAGCTACACACGGTACACTTTTACAAACAGACCGAGTTCCAGCCGCTGGACAATGGTTTGCGACTGGTGCACGGCGTGAAATCGGTTCACGTGGATCTCAACGATAATCCGTTGGTCTGCGATTGCACCCTGCTGAGATTTTTACAGGTGGTGCGTGGCGATATTCAGCCGGACTATGCCAAGAATTTGGTCACCTATACGGACAGGCTGAATTGCCACGCGCCGACTGCTCTAGCGGACCGTCCAATGAGATCTGTGCATCCGCGCGAGCTCGTCTGCAACTTTGACCAGGCCGAGGATCCCACGGAGCGCCGCTGTCCCAGCCACTGTGAGTGTCTGGTGCGCACCTTTGACTCCACTCTGATTGTGAACTGTTCGAATGGCGAATTGACCAAGATACCCAAACTGCCGCGTCTGCCTCAAAATCTGCTCGAGATGGAGCTGTATGTGGAGAACAATACGCTGCTCAAATTGCCGCAGAATAATGCGCCCGGCTATGAAAACGTGACCAGATTGTATGTGGCCGGCAATAATCTCACTCAGCTGGAGCCCAGTCAGTTGCCCGCCAATCTAAAGTATCTCGATGTGAGTCGGAATCAGCTGCAGTTGCTCAACTCCACTGTGCTTGGGTATCTCAACAGCACCATGGATAATCTGACACTGCGACTCTCCCAGAATCCCTGGATCTGTAATTGTGGGGCAAGGGAATTGTTGCTCTTCACGCAAAAGAAATACGAAAGGATACCGGATCACACGGAAATGTTTTGCATGGATGCCGAGATGCCGACGCGTCTAATGGAACTGAATATCAATGATATATGTCCGAGAGCGAAGAGTCTCCTCATCGCCGTCACCGTCATCATCTCGCTGGCCGGTTTCCTTTTGGGCATCTCGGCGGCTCTCTACTACAAATACCAGCAGGAGATCAAGATCTGGCTGTATGCCCACAATCTGTGCATGTGGTTTGTCACCGAGGCCGAGCTCGACAAGGATAAGAAATTTGATGCGTTCATCTCGTATTCGCACAAGGATCAGAGTTTCGTGGAGAAACATCTGGTGCCGCAGCTGGAGCATGGACCACAAAAGTTCACACTATGCGTGCATGTGCGGGATTGGCTCGTTGGTGGCTTCATACCCGAGAACATTGTTCGATCCGTGGCGGATTCGAGAAGAACGATTATTGTGCTCAGTCCGAATTTCATTAAATCGGACTGGGCTCGCATGGAGTTCAGGGCGGCGCACAGATCAGCGCTGAACGAGGGCAGGTCTCGTGTCATAGTCATCATCTATTCAGATATTGGCGACATTGAACAGCTCGACGATGAGATGAAGGCGTACCTGCGCATGAACACCTATCTGAAGTGGGGTGATCCATGGTTCTGGGACAAGTTGCGTTATGCTCTGCCCCATCGGTCGCCCATCGGTGGTAGTCAGGGCAATGGTTCGCTGATCAAATCGGCCCTTAAGGGATCCACCGATGACAAGCTGGAGTTGATTAAGCCATCGCCAGTGACGCCGCCACTGACGACACCACCCGGCGATGCCACAAAGAATCCGTTGGTGGCCCAGCTGAATGGCGGAACTCCACATACGGCAATCATGATTGCCAACGGCAAGAATGGCCTAACCAATCTCTATGCGCCGAATGGCAAGGCACATCATCATCATCATCATCATCATCATGGCAATGGGCACATCAATGGCGCCTTCATCATCAATACGAACGCCAAGCAGAGCGATGTATAGAAGTGGCACAAAACGGAGCCCGACGCCGATGAGCTCCTGTTCCATTGAAGGCAAATTCCAAATCCTTTTGCTATGACCAATCCCAATCCCAAACCCAAACCCAAACCCAAATGTTGCACCCACAGCTGAATGTATAAAAAACTAGATGCAAATTCTGACTGGACAAAACTAATTCTCAAATTTTGCAAAAATCATCCCAAATTTTATGCTCTGTGTATGAATGTGTGTGTCAGTGTGTGTGTGCGTGTGCGTGTGCGTGTGTGTGTGCGTGTGTGTGGGTGTGTCATTTTTTTCTGTCTAGCTGAAATTCTGTAGAATAATTTTACAAGAAATTCCCAAGCGCAAAAGAAAATTAAATTGGTGAAAATTCGCAATTTTCAAAATTTCATGTGGCCTTTGTTGACATAGAAAAAAAAAACAAAGAAAAACAAAACAAAACAAAACAAAAAACAAAAGAAGAAAAACAGAAAGCAGAAAAGAAAACGAGAAACTAAAAACAAAAGCTAAACTTAGGCTAATTAAGAGCTTATCATTCTGTTTAGTGTTAAATATATAGTATATGTAAGTTAAGCATAAGCAATCTTAATTATTTTGTACATTATTCATTATACTACTTATGATATTGTACATTTTTCCTTTGTTTAAGTTGAAACGCACTCTAAGGAAGCTCACAATTTAATTTTTATTATCTTCCTGCACGAATCTCAAGTTTTTATAGAACTTTTGAACAAATTGAGCTTTATTTTTTTTCTTGTACAATCTATGATTTGTCTATAAGTAATGCACATGCAATATATACATACATATGACGTATCCAAATAGTAGCATATAAAACTATGCCGTGTACTGAATGTAATTTAAAAAAAGAAAGAAAAGAACAAAAAAATTAAAAATATATAAAACGAAGAACAAGAAATTTATCATCCTCTTTGTATGTATGTATTGGAATCTACTGACCTATCCCACTGTACATACAAACAAATGGAAAATTTTGTACATTTCCAAATGCAAAAAAATATCTCATTTAAAATATATAAATATATGTTTAATATTTACACATCTCTTTGTCATGACGCTATTAACTGAAAGTACTCGTAAATGCACTCTATACACGGCATACAGCATATTTACTACCATACATACATCACTTTATCAACCTAATGCATATACATACAAACATACATACATACACTATATTTCTTCGTTTTCGCATTTCAATAATACGCATAGCCGATATGTATAAGTAGCTACATATGTCACGTCTCTGAAATAATATGTATTGCCTAAGGTACCTACAAATTTATGCAGACAAAAACACTCATTTACTTATACAAAATGAATACACACGTGTATGTACATATGCCTATGTACTGTACATCATTCAATGTAATTGTGTGCACCAGTGTGTGAAGTATACAAATACAAATAAATAAAATATATTTTAAAAATTAATTCCATATTGTGTGTATTTATTTCGAATAATGGAAGAACCTTGTCTTCTGCATTTTCATCCAAGAAGGTGGTGAATTTTCTCTCTCTTTTAAGGTATGCAGAATTTTTAAAATAAGTTTTAACTCGAGCTGTTGACATTTTTTTTATTTTTTTCAGTATTTTAATAATTTAAAACATTTTTTTTTTTGTGTTCAATTTAACTCACGTGAAACTGGCCTTCCTACCAGGCGAAGAGATGGCTGGAATAAGCTGGTGTTCAAGTTGAAATGTTGCTGGTTGCTGTTCGACTGGAATTTAACCTGTCGATTTTAAGCTGAAACTTGAGGAAATTGAATTTGACTGCTGTAAAAGAAGAAAAATATCATCAAAGACGAACGACACATACCATTTCTTTTTTTTTTTTTTATATATTTTTGATTTTGCTTATATTTTTTCAAATCAATTTTTTATACAGAGCATATATAGATTTACATTTATTTATTGGCGTATTATTTTAAAGAAAACTGAACATTTTTACAGACGGCTTAAGCTAATAAAAACAAATGTAAAGTAGCTAAAAACAGAACAACAAAATTAAGTACATTTAGCCCAGTCTCATCGTAAACAAAATACAAACAATAAAGAAAAGTACAGCTTAATCTGCGCTTGCATTGCAGTTAAATACTTGTAGAAGGCAAACATTTCAGTTGCAATTTTAATGCTGCTTTGAAAAATACTAGAAAACAATTGTCGCATACAATTCTGTGGTGTAAACTATATAGTATATATATAGCTAAAGGGCGTTTTGTTGTTTTGGGGTTTTTGATGCCTTTACATATGTAAAGTGCAAGTATATAAAATATATATAATATTATTTTTAGGCATATACACTTATAGTTCCATTAATTGGGATTTGTTTGTTGTCGTTGTTGTCATCTATAGACGTCGTATGACACGATAATTAAGTATATATATATATAGTGTCATAAGCTTTCTTTCAATACTCGAAAAATTCATTACTTGTCTACTATCAGTTTTTTTGCATTAGCTCACAATCAGTTGCGAATATATATTATTTTCTCTGTCTTCTTTGGTGTTGAACGTTCCTAACTTTGGGATTTTCTCATGTCTTTTCTTTTCTTTTATATTAATTAGTAGATTTTATATTTAACTCTCCATCACTTGTGTAAAACAGCCTGGACTTTAGGGGTGGTATATCCTTTATGTTTAAAGCAGCATATCATCATCGCTCTCGGTGAACTCGCCATTGGGTTCCAGCAGCAGGTTCGCCTCCTCATTGGACTGCACCTGTAACAAAGATAATATTGTTTTGTAAGAAATCTATAGGGATCAAGATTGTTGATTATTCCCTGCCCTCGAGTATCGCACCGAAGAGTTGCTGCGTCGAAAGAGTCGTCGCACGCGTTGCCTTCGCGATGGCGAGACGGCAAAGAGTCCGACGCATGCCACAAAGCACGTCACCGACAGGATAATGCCCAGGATCTCTGCAAATGATGATTCGTGAAAGAAGTTGCAAAACAAAAAAGGGTTCTTTAGATAGCACTTACCGCCCACGGAGGCCGTTGGGCGGGCAACAGATGCCACCTCTGCAGCATCGGATGCTGCAGTTGTCGTTGCATCATTTGGCGACTGCTTACCCGTTGTGCTCCTAGCTGTTGTTGTTGTCGTTGTTGTAGTGGTGGTGCTGCTCGTGCCACTGCCTGCATCCGCATCGTCCTGTGGCGGCGTGCTCAGGCCCAGGAATGGGCAAATGCTTGGCGTGCGTTGCACATACAGCAAACTGCACTGCGTGTCCTACAGAAGAAAAGCAGGAATTTTTGTAATTAGAAACTTTCTTCATTAAGTGCAAAGAAAACTAATAAACAAATAAAATTGATATCAGCGCAAACACATAAATTGCATGTGAAAGCTACACTCTTACAAACAATATATGCTCCACAGCTAAGAAAGTTTACTTAAAACATAAGTTGCACTTCTCTTTTTTGGGTTAACTCTAAATATTTTAGAGAGATATATATGCTAATAATAGTACGAAATATATTTTTAGAAAATATTTTATTTTTCTGCATTATGCTGGCTATAAGCAAACTTGGTGGTATAAATATGTATTTGAAACTGCTTTTGAAAATTCAGAAGAATTAAAGTTTTACAGTGCACTTTTAAGACAGGAATATAGAATATATTTATACAGATTCACAGGTGTGCGATTTTGATTCGAACCCTAAGCCGAAGCTGCTGGATAATGCAGCCTTGAATTTTAAGCCAAAAATAAGCTGGGATTTAGTAAATAGCAGACTGAATTGGTTTTGAAAACGACAAAACTATGCGTTGTAGAAATTCCATTTGGGAAAATTAATAGGAGCTGATTTTTTTAAATTTTAATAGCCTTATTTCGCGTACGCCCAACATTTATTAAATTCACATTCGTCGCATTTCGCGATTCCATTGTGGGAGTCACAAAGTCACCTTTTGACTTATATAAAAAAGCTGATCGGCTTATTATTATTTGTGTATGCGAAATAAAAAATAAAATAATTCAATAAAATATAAAGCAGACCAAAGACACTTTTCAGCAAACAACCGAATAAATAACATACTAATATTAAAATTATAAAGGAATTCATTTCTATTTTGCTAACTGCATTAAATTATGACAAATTATAAAAAATAAATGAATTTGAGTTAACTTTTCTTGAAATCTCAGTTGTTTATTTACGAAGGTTGAGTGTACAAAATGTTGTCTCCTAGGTCCAAAATTCTTTACTGGGGACATTCAAGAAGGCAAGAAATGTTGAGCGTGGAGCCCAGGCTATAAGATACACATTTTTTTCAGTGACTCAACGCACGACCCTTTGGCGCCTACCGAAGCACTGCGATTGGTGACGCAACAACTGTTTGCACAGACCTGCCACGCCCCCAACAACAACAACAACAACAAGAACAAGAGCCATCAGCCAGCCACAATGGCCAACACACAGCCGCACTCCACAGAGTCCACAGAGTCGTTGTTGCACGGCATCCGTTGAAGCTGCACGCTGCGTGTAACACTTTCGGCCAAAGACCATTTCCGGCGGCAGGCAACAACAGACGGAAACATGGCAGGGTAGTGCAACATGAAGACGAGGAGTGTGGGACCATCGTGGGGGCGGTTGAGAAACAGAGCAGCGCTGCAAATGTGCGCATAATTTAAAAAGTTTTGCGCCGCCTGCAACTGGCAACTGCAAGTGGCAACAAAAAAGGCGACTCGGCGTTGCAGCAACTTTTTCCCGGCAACCCGTGCAACCCGCCCGACAGAGTAACGGGTCCGGGGGTCTCGACACAAACTAAAGTTGTGTTGCAGGCAGGACGTGGCACGCGGCAGGCGGTAGACGCATTAAAAAGTTTGCAGCCATTTAAAATCCCATTTCATTGAATCGCTAATTTTCCGACAGCGTCCCCAGACAAGGTCCTTTTTCGACATTGTTCGTGCGTTCTGGCCAAAAAAAGTAAAACAGGAAACGAACAACGAAAAATATCCAAGACTCAAGTGGAGAGAGAGAGCTCGACGTGGAGATACCCTGTACTGCAAGTTTTATAAACGATTTCATTAACATATTCTGTAAGTATTACAGCTGCTCAACTTCATGTGAAGTTATATTAATGCTGATCAGGAATAAGATTGAAGTTGTCAACTTGCCGTGATAGACCCATTTTTAATGACTACAGGGTATCAAGATGTAAATGCGGTGCGTTGTGTCTAAAGTTGTTTACCGCTCAATGGTGTTGTGCCACTAAATTTCACTTGGGTGTGGGTGTGTGTGTGTGGGTGTGTGGGTGTGTGTGTGTGTAATTTCCGCAATTTGAGACAACAACAGAAAGTTGAACAAATAACCGCAGCGCTAAACTGCTTTCGCACTGCTGACGAAAAGTAATCAGCAAAATATATTTGTGCTTAATTTACGAATCAACATTTCATCGCTATAGTTGGCAACAAATGGAATTTGATAACTTCAAATTGCTGGAATGCCAGGCATAGAAAGAGTGTATCAACTTTGGGTTATTTTGTTTATTTTGGGAAAATGTTTCTAGCAGCTGCACGCCAAAACCACATTATCTTCCTGTTCCTGTGTCAAAGTTAAGTTAAGCTGCGACTTGGCTAATCATCGGCATTCTACTTAACTCAAACTAAGTAAACGGAGTCAAAGTCGAGTTAGAATCTTCCAGACAACTCGACAAGGGGATAACCTAGACTCGTCTGTTAAATAGCTTTGCTGATAGGAGTTTCTTGTTAGAAATTGTCAGAAATTTAATCAATATAGAAAAATCGTATCATTTTTAAATAGTTCACAAAGTAAAATAGCTTAAAATTATAGTTAACTAAAAAATGACTGCAACTAAGAAATAATTGTGCATTTATTAAAGGCCTTGCGTGACTTTTCAAATATAGATAAATCAAACTACCCATTTGATGTATGTAGGTATTTAAAAGTGTTGACTTTCTCGCATTAATGCAAAAAAGAGTTATTGGCATGTTTAAAAATAAAATATAAAACAAACTTTCGAAAAGTACGAGACAAAAAAATGAGAACACAAAAATGCAATTAAACTTTTGCTGTCAACTCATCCAAACTGAAAATTCGGCGCTGCACAGCAAACAAGCCTTGAACTAATATAAGTTTAAGCATTAATTATCGATTATCTGAATTTAGCGCAGTCGAATTAAAATTGACTTTTACGCTTCAGGCAGGCCAAGCATAGTTTTAAGTATATTTTATCACAAACTTTCACACTCGCATTGAATCAAACACTTTGCCTTTATTTGAGTTGAGTTGAGTTGAGTTGAGTTTAGTTTAGTTTAGTTAGCTGGACGAGCAATTTCTGCAATGCTGCCTATTTGCATTTACTTAATTGAGCATGAAATGTATGTCAAATAGACGCAGAGGGCAAATCCATAGCCAAGCCAATGGTGCGAACCCAAATTCCGTTACGTTCACTTGACAAAGAAATGAAATTAATAACACCTACATATCCAAGTGTGTAATGCAATTAACGGCAATCAGACAAACAACACGCACAACACATGGCTGAACATTCCCCTCTCTCTCTCTATCTCTCTCTCACACAAATACATAGAGTGTGTGTGTGCATCTTCCTAATATACACTGAGAAAAAGAATCACATAACAAGTTAATCACACACATCAATCGATGATATTTAAAATGTGCTCGCTTAAAGCTCTAAAAATTTCGATATATCGAAAACGATTTACTTTAATTGAGTAAGCAAAGTAAATATTTAAAAATAAATTGCAGTTTTTAATTAAGGTAAGTTTTGTGCAATTTTATTTTACATACATCTAGGATGTCTCATTGAATCAGAATTGTATGCGTTATTTCTCTCTGTGTACTAATGTTAATCGGTATACGAGTGAAAGGACGACGTTTTGGTTGCAAGCAGCTTGCAGCTATTTGTGAACTGGTTTAAATTTGGGTCAATTGGTTTGTGCCACATGCGAGTAAATGCTATGTTGCAACTAAGCTCGGAGCACACAGCGGCGCTTCACTGTTTGTTCAGCACAAAAAAAAAACAGAAACAGAAACAGACAGAGAAAGGGAGAGAGAGTGAGGAGAGAGTGGGGAAAAAATAACAAACAAACAATGGCAACATACACAGAGAGAATGAGAACAAGCCTATCCACAAAATGGACAGGCAAATATTTTCAATCGCTGTCGGCGACGCCTTTTAGCAATTTGTGCGAGCGAGCGAGTGTGTGTGCGTGTGTGTGCGTGTGTGTGTGTGTGCGTGTGTGTGCGTGTGCGTGTGTGTGTGTGTGTGCGAGTGTGTTTTGTTAAACCTCAGACACTAATTGCTGCATTTTGGGACCAGGCTAATAAAGTTGCCAGCCAGCCAGCAAGCCAGCCAGTTGGTCAGACCACTAATTACAACGTGCTGCAAATTGACAATTTTGCTGTTGCAGCATGCGGTTCTCTGGTGTCTCTCGTGTCTCTCCTGTCTCTCCTGTCTCTCCTGTCTCTCTGTCTCTCTGTCTTTGTGTCTGTGTGTCTGTCATATATATCTATCAATCTATTTGCAGATAGGTAATGTAAACAGAACGCAAAATCAATTAAGAGATTGGTTTGCAAACATAACACACACAAAAATGTTGCATCAACAACGTTGCAGATTTCAAGCTCAACTTCACATTTCAATTTCGGGGGCAATACACGCTCCATGACGTTGAAAAATATTAAATTGATTGTGCATTTTGTTGCAAATTTTGTTAAATAAATAATTGCTACGTCTTTTTTTTTTACTCCTAAAGTAAGTGAAAATCACACAATTTTTGTTACCAGCAAATTTCCTTATTCTCAGGCAGATTTTTGTCGAGCATTCATTTATCCATATACAAAATATTTGGTAATTCAACAGCTTAGTTGAAACAAATAGTTTTTCCTACTGATAAAGCGGTTCACAATTGTTTGACTCACTCTGTGCATCAAAATAAATGTTTTTGGTTGCACAAAAGACTGACAAAAATGTTAGCTACGAATGAAAACCTAATTACTAAACAAATAGATACCTTTTTTGGGCCAAAAATGCTGCTGGCAAGGATAGGTTTAATTAAGATATGCGCAACAGAATTGAATTTTATAGAACCCTGCTTTGTGTTAGGTGTAAGTAACTAATGCAACTCCTGCAGCCAGGACAATGACAACTATTTGATTAGCAAGAAGCAAAGTAGAGTAGAGCACAGAGCACAGAGCACAGCGTACAGAACAGCAGATGCTGATGTTGCCGTTGATAATGGGGAAGGGTCAGCGTCAGTCTGCGACAGTCAACAATGGCCAAGAGATAGAGAGACAGGGAGGGGCGGGGAAGGGGAAAATGCTGAAAACCGCGTGTATCTGGGATCTAAGGCAAAAGGCCACAACCCCCAAGAAAAGGGGCAACGACAAGCAACGCAACAACATGTTGTTGCTGCAGCAAGCAAGGCACGTACATTTTTCATACACTTCCAAAATGTTATTAGAATGTGTGTCAGCCGAGTTCTCTAGGCTTATGGAGTATAAATATTCCTGATCTTAAAATTGAAAGGACATTTGTTCCTAATTTGTTTTAGATGGGTCTTGTATTCTATTTATATTATAAAGACATACATTTAAAAGTAGAAATAAAGACACTTATTTTTAGAATACTTTGTATTATTCAGAAAACTGTAAAAAAAATGTGCTCTCGGCTGCTTTATTCGAGTCTCGTGTTTGTTATTATAAGCACCTTAGAAATTGATTGGCATTAAGACAAGGAAAAGCCGGGTTTTTAGAAAGACACAAACTTGCTTCGGAACAGAAATATTCTTACCAAGGCCGCAAAGGGTATGGCAAATTTGTAAGTTGTGCTAAAAACCATTGTGCTAAAAATAAATTCTTTTATGAAAGACTAGTTTGTTTTCCAGAATATCTCAGTTGTTGTTTCGTTTTTTTTTTGCTGTTGAACTCTGTGCTGCAAGAGTATTTAAATATCGGCGTGTTTAAGTTGCTTGTCCCTTCTTGTTAGCTGTTGCAATTGTTGAAGACAACAAAGGCATTGGACCAAAACAATAGCACGCCCGCCGGCCAAAAGCGACGAGAACAACAACAACAAAAACAGCAACAGAAACAGCAACAAGAACAGCCATCATGCCTCAGAAAGAAGAAGCAAACGAAAAGCCGCACAGGTCGGCAGGCAACATTTTTGCTGAAAGCAGCAACAACAGCAACAACAGCAACAACAACAAAAATGGCTGGCAAAGCGGATTTGCCAAGTGGTAAGCATAACAAAGGACACCTGCCACATTGTTTTGCGCCCAGTTGTTGCCACGCTCCCTTTTTGCTCTGGTCTGTTCACTTCTGTTCTGCGTCCTTTTCTGCATATTTCTTATACATTTTTACTTTGAAGCAGTCCGCGACGAGGGTTCCTTTGGCCAGACTTTACATAAGAAACTTGCTGCCGCAGCCAGCACATGCAGAGGGCTGCAAAAATGTCTGTGTGTGTGTGTGTGTGTGTGTGCGTGTGTGTGTGTGTGTGTGTCAAATCCACTTTGGGCTTGTCGCCTTACTGCGTCTGCCAGGTCAATTTAATGTTGTGCTTTTCCACAAGCGCTCAAAGGTATGCTACACTTTTTTACAAAGTAGTTTTTTACGCCTTTCATGTACAACTTTCTTCTTACATTTCGAAAGAATTCAGCAGAATATTTCCATGTGGACTTGTTTCAAGTGAAGTTGGACAAAACACATTTAGTAGCCAAGAATTAAATAACAATTTCAATAGAAATTCAGTTTTGAGTCCAAAATAAGACGATATCATTCATTATAAATTTATACATTTTGTCACAAAGAAATTCAAAGAAAATGCCAAATCCTAATTTGGACGCAGATTAAAACTAGAGAATATATCAAATGGGCTTCTATCTGAGGAAAAACACTTAAGTTTTTGCAAAACTCACGCAAGGACAATATGTATTCGTGGTAAACATTAAATAATCTACATAATCTACTTCCTTAGTGTATATAATTAAAAATGGCTGTACTCACATCCGTAATGCTGCTGGAACTCTCGGTTTTGTTGCTGCATATCAAACGCATCTGAACATTCATTTTGCCTGTAATAAAGAGAGTGAATAGAACAGATATTAGAATTTTAATTAGCTCAAATGGAGCCTCTTAACCAACCAACCCCCCTCCCAAAAAAAGGAAAAACAAAAACACAACAAACTTGACCCTAATAAAAAGTGATGAAAACCAGACTAGAACCCATACTAAAACAAATCGGCATTTTATTTTAATTGACCGAGAAACAACGCAACACAACACACACACACACACAACTGGGACTACAAGTTCAACAACAACAGCAACAACAAAGGGGGCTTAAATGAATCCTTATCATATTGCGAAAGTCTGGCCAAAACTACGGGTTGGGGCCTCTGTCGGTCCCTCTGTCCGACATGCTGCAAAGTTATCACATAAAAGCCAAAAATAATTATCACTGGAGACGACAACAAAAGCCGCATGATATGAGTGGCAAGGGAGGTAAGCGGGCTGAGCGCAGGGTGGGTGGGGGGGGGGCTGGTGGTGGTTCCCTTTTGTGGTTGCTGCTGTCGTTCAAATGCGCAATATATGCATGAGTGTGTGTCTGTGTGTGTCTATGTGTGTGTGTGTGTGTGTGTGTGTGTGTGTTTGTGTTTGTCAGACAAATTCAGCACACCAGCATTTAAGGCAACTCTGCACTGTGCAAAAACAAAACAACATTTTTTTGTGACAACTCAACGAAGACTTTCAGTGTTTCTGCTATTTCAAAATGTTGTACAAAAGTAGTTAAATGTGATGGTATTTTGTGGAAATAACTTATTGAAATAGACAAATAGACAAAATCAAAGTTTTATCAATTTTTATGATAACTCAAAGATAATTTTTTCAGAGCTGAACAATAAAAAAAAAACACCATTAAAATATTGGTGGTATTTAGTGAAAATAAATAATTGAAAATAGTTGAACTATGCCAAAAAACGACAGTCAGCAAATAGACGCATAACTCCAAGCTTTATCAAGTTCAAAAACTGAACAGGTTAACAAACTTCCGTAAGAGTATAAAATGGATTTTTTTGTTGGCAAAAAAAATAAACTCAGTTTAGCCCACAATGCTCTCTGGGGAAACGAGGGAGCTGTATTAGCAACTGTTGTGGGATTTTGCCTCAGCCGCACAGTCAAACAACCAGCACACCACACACACACACACACAGACACAGACACACACACACACACACACACACAGACACACACACACATACACACAATCTACACCCTCCAATCTGGTCGCAGGCCCCACTTGTTCCGCTGCGTAACCCTTTAGCAGTTTGGTTGTGCATGTCAGTAAGCATATTAGAATTGTCTGATCGCTTTCAGATTGCAACCACACACACACACACACACACACACACATAATTTAGCACGCACAATGAAAAAAAGTTAGATTTTATAATACTTGGTTGTATTTTCATTGTGTTTTTGTTGCTTTCAGGCCTTTTGGAATGCGGGAACGTTGTCATAATTAAATTGTCAGTTTTATTGCCCGTTGCCATATAAACACAAAGTTCTATTTAATGGCAAAGTTTTTTTTAGTCTGTTTGTCTGTTTTTGTTTTTTAGTGCCACCACGCCAAAGCGGCTGATGGTGCCAATAAAAATCATTGCCATGCACGAAAAACAACACAGCCACAAAAGTCGCCAGCTGTTTTGTGTGTCTCTTTTTGTGTTTGCGAGCTTTTAAATATTCATGGCTCGAATGCAGCAAGCAACGGTGGCAGCTTAAAAAACATAGGGGCTTAAAATGAAAAATAAAGTGAGTGTAGAAATGATATAAAACCTGACTGGCAAATAGCCTGTAATCAGCTGGGCAGTTAGAAAGTGTGACTTATGAATACATGTAAGACTACCTTTTGAATGCCAATGAAACTTTCATACAAATTTAACGACAATTTAGGTGCACTAACATAATCATAATTGTGTTTATAATATTAACTGATCTGCCTTGATAATCTCTCATAAATATAGCAACAAAATAAATGTCTGTCTTTGTAGGAAGCTTCTGAGCATTGGCTTGCATAAAACATAACTCAATAAAACAGAGAAAAACAAATGGAATTGTAAATTCTCTGCACTATGTAAAAAGAGTTTGCGGCGTATTTAAAAAACGAATGCAAAATAAAAGAATATTTATAAAATTACACGTTTTTGTCCCCATTGTCAATAACAGCTGTATTTGCTATTATCCGCATAAGGCAACGTGATAATATTCTTAAAGGTAAATCCTCTTTTAAATTCTGTAGTCGCTTTATATAAACGCGAAAGCTTTTTCCAATACAAATGCAATTAGAGCAAGGCTCAAGCAACCAAGACAGAAGTTAGTTTTGCAGGTCTGAATTGATAATGGTGCTATTCTACAGATATATACCCCATTCATCCGTTTCCTTATACTGACTTTTATTTAGACTGTAAGGTATTATTTAATCTTTTCATCTTTTAATCTTACATTGGCATTATTTTTGGAGGGTATTCGGTATTAGAAGCGCTCGCATTTGCAGCCAGATTATTTTACCGCTTTATCTACTCAACAATTATATTTTTGTGTTTTTTGGTTTTTGCTCGCGTTAAAGCTGCTTTCTTTGTACGCCTGCTTATTTTGATAATTTCAAGTGCTCTGCGTTTTTTGCCAGCGGGCACAACATAAAAGACTCTCAGATAAGCGACGAAGGACAAAAAGTGAATGAAAAAACGCAGCGCGAAACGGTCTCGATTGCAATGGCGCCTAAAAACAAGCAGCCAAAAAAAAAACCAAAAAAAAACTTGTCATGAGGTTTTTTCAAATGTGTGTGTGTGTGTGTGTGTGTGTGTGTGTGTGTGTGTGTGTGTGTGTGTGTGTGTGTGTGTGTGTGTGTGTGTGTGTGTGTGTGTGTGTGTGTGTGTGTGTGTGTGTGTGTGTGTGTGTGTGTGTGTGTGTGTGTGTGTGTGTGTGTGTGTGTGTGTGTGTGTGTGTGTGTGTGTGTGTGTTAGATAAGGTTATGGGTTGCTCGGGGTTGGCAGATAAGCCAAAAGGAAGTGCATTGGGCTGTGCGCCAATTGTAATGCGATTTTGTCATTATCAAAACAGCAAAATAGAAGAGAAAAAAAATGGCGGGCCGGAAATGCGCGTGTTGCGCCAGCGGAAGTGCAAGCGGAAACGGCAGCGGATGCGGAAACGGAAGCGACAAGCAGCAACTTTGAAATAAGAAGAAGACGTGCAAGCAGTGCACAACTTAAACGCTAATCGAATTCGTCCACACACACTCACACACACACACGCTCACACACACACTCACACACACGCTCGCACACACACTCACACACACACACTCACCCTCTTTGCCGCAGCCAGGCAGGTCGTGTGTGAAGAACAAATTGACCAAATCCTGCGAATAATCGGTGACAGCCTTGCGATGCAATCCACAAATATCCAATTCGATTTTTGTCTTCTTATAGTCGATCTGTGAAATGGAAAACAAAAATGGATTTAGCGCAGTGCCGGCAGTTCTTAAAGCAAATATATGATATGAACTCACCTCAATTTTGCCTGAATTGGTGAAGGATGCGTTGGTCCGGAAGTTGTAGCGCATATTCAGATCATCCTGCACAATCTCACAATCCGAACTGAAGCTGCACTCGTGCGGCGGACAAATGACACTAGTCTCCCAATCGAACTGATAGTGGCAATCATCAATGGAACTCAACACCGGTTGGCCCTGCATTAAAGGCAAGCACACACAATCGTAAAGCAGCTGCTAAAGAACCAAAGCCAACAAAACGAGCCACAAGTATAGCCTGTACTTACACGACCAGAGCGCATGTTGCAGCTAAAGTGAATGCGTGTCGATAGATTCATGGCCTTGTCTGTCGGACAGGGATCCCCCTTTACGTAGAGCAGCTCAGCGGCTGTGCGGTTGATGGGCGATAGCTTAACCCGCGGGAAACCGAGGCTCTGTGGAAAGGTGCAACGGATAAAACGAGAGCAAGAACTGCCAGCAAACCAAGTGTGAGTGTGTGTGCTCGACTGGCAGATACCCTGTACCTCACACTCACACATACACTTGTATGCCTTATTCCTGATTTTATATATTTATTTATATACTTAATATCAGTCGAAACAAGTCAATAAATAAAATTAAATTAAGCTAAAAATAATATGTAACTTTTATGCTTTTTAAATTAAAATTTTTAAATTTTTTAAATTTTGACGGTTTTTCAGTGCAAATTTGATTTCACATTTTGGAAAAAATAAAAAAAGAGTTAGTATGATTTAGTTAAGATGCCCATATATGTATATATGTATATGTAAAAATGTTGCAAGACTCGATTTGACAGTGAGATTTCGCTGTGCTTCTGATTTTCTCTTAATTACTGTTTTGATTGTCATAAAATTGAAAACAGAAAATTGTGACTCGACTGTTGTTATCAGATATGTGTACTACTTCTTCATTTTTAGCATTTTATGTTACCCCCTTTGCCGGCCAACTGCAATAGCAACAGGGTATAAGAAACGAAAGATATGAGGAGAGAAATAAAAAAATGGAAAGGGGCAGCTGTAGCGTATCCTTGGGCAAACACATGTCCGACTTTATGACTGAGATTGCTGCAAATAACTCGAAATCTCTATCAGTGGCACGTTTACGTTTGTCGCACTTCTCCTCGGACATTCCACTTGTTGTTGCTGCTGTTGTTGCCCCACTGGACATGCGTTTGAGTGGCCTCACATATCGATGAGTAGGTCGGTCGATGGGCGAAATGAAAACGATAAGCGTCGCAACCGAATGGATGGACAAATGCCGAGAAGTAAAACCCGGACAGAAAGTCGCAGTCAATGCACAGCAAAAAATAAATAAAAAATAAAAAAACAAAACAAAAAAAAAACGACAATTTAATGGATGGCATTTTCGAGATTTCGACGAGCAGCCGACAAAAGAAATGTAGTTCAGCTAATGTGTGTGTCTATTAGCTACTTAATCGATGCGAGGAGATCAATCAAAGTTAAGCAAAGAGATGCTTTTTACAAATCGAATATAAATTATATTAGTTTAGCTTGCAATATCAGCTGCTACAGTGGTCGCTCGCAAAGAAGCACCATTTGATTATATAACAAAAGTCTAATTAAATTTCAGTAACGAATTGAGCAATTGTTTACTGTTCATAAAATGCAATGGGTGATTAAAAATTACACATAATTTGTAAAAATCCCATTTTCAGTAAAACATTTCGATTTTTAAATTTGACAATTTTACCTCAATATTAAAGGGGCTTATACAAATCTATATCTGAAAGTTTTAAGACGTCAAAGAGAATTCGATTCAAATTTCTGCACATTTCTAACTTCTGGACAATTCAATTTCCGAATATCACTGTGCAAATATCAATTACAAATCAAACACAAGTCCACTCAGCTATAACTAAAATATTCAACGAGTTGCAAGTCAATAGTTTGTGTTGCAACAACAACAACAGCAACAACAATTGCAACAGCACTCTCGAGAAGCAGCTCAAAAACTGAGAGAGTTGGGATGTGCAATGTGCTTGGCAAGCATTAGCTTTGCAAATTGCTCGATAATCGACCTTTTTGTCGCCTGTTCAATGCGCTTCAATTGCAACAGCCACTGTGCCACATGTACCGCCCACCAACACCCACTAACGGAACGGATGCATGCAGCACGCGCCAACTGCCAACTGCCAACTGGTGCTCCTGCTCCTGCTCCTGCTCCTGTTCCTACTCGCCCCGTTCGTCCTGTTGCCTATTGTTGTTGGCAATCAGGCAGCTTAAACATTGTCAGCAGCAGGACAGCCAGAGAAGGAATAGTAGACCGGACAATAAGGCAGCTACACTCAAAAAAAAAACAAACCATAAAATATTTGAAGCAAGAGAGAAAACTGTAGGCGAGAGATGTCGGCTAAAGGTTATCCTGAACACAGCTGGTAAATATAAGGCAGACTTATATCTACCTATATATTTAAATCTATTTTATTGCTATCGGAAAGCGATTTTTATCGATATTCGCTATTATTATTAAAAAAATAACTAAAATTTAACTGCGTTTGCGAGAACTTATCTGAATTTGTTATACAGACGTACTTGGCTAAGTCGCATCGACTTTTGATACTGATCAAGAAAATAAATTCTTTATGGAGTCGGAGAGTCCGAACAAAAAAAAAGGAATACTTTGAAAAATTAGCTGTAGGACACTTAACCTTAACGACTAACTCCACGAGAATCCTACTAAAAATCTAAAATACTAGTTTCAGTTGATATCTTTATGTTAGTTAAGAAAAAAATTAGAATTTACTGGAGACACAACTAGCTCTGTAGCATCGAATAAATTGAGTTGATTTGGAAAATATTTTTGCAAGGAGATGATACAGAAATATTTGTATGATTTTTTAAGAGACATTGTAATAATATATTTGTGTTTGTTTCTCTTCTTTTTTTTTGAGTGTAGTCTATAGTCAGTTGGGGCGGACATTCAACTGTGGACGTGAGCTTAATGCTTCAAAGTGGAGCAGTTGCAGTTGCACGGAGCAGCAAGGATGGCGCTCGAGTGGCTGGAGATTTATGCACCGGGGTCAGTGCGATGTCGAATGGTGGCAAACGTTGCACATGTTGTCGTATCATCTTAAACGTATTAGCCACTGGCGAGACAGGCGGACGGACAAGCGGACGGCAAGGCGGGTCAGATGAGCGGGGCACACAAACTCATTTTGTATGCAGCTCAGGCACGGTTTAAGCAGTTTGCTCTCTTATTTATTGCTAACCGTTACGCTAGCTGCCAGTTTTCCTATTCGCTTCTTCTTCTCTTTTTTTTT
Organism: Drosophila melanocephala; assembly: GCA_037043625.1. Lineage (NCBI taxonomy): Eukaryota > Metazoa > Arthropoda > Insecta > Diptera > Drosophilidae > Drosophila > Drosophila melanocephala. The sequence continues at coordinate 3,681 of JBAMBD010000597.1, read as the reverse complement.
TTTGCTATTGGAAATCCATTGAAAACTCAAAATCTGAGCTAATGCGGCATCAGCAAACAAGCAGCTGGCAGCAGCATCTAAAAATGTTCTTCAACAGGCAATCCTTATTAGCTATGGTTATAGCTGCGACTATATAGTTGACTTTAAACATGAATCTATATCTAAATCTATACATATTTATATATATATATATAGATGAAAGTAAAGTTAAGCTGGCGCCAGCTTATCAGCTTAGCTTGCTAGACGGCAAGTTTTGAGTGAGCTGCTGTTCTTCAAAAAAGAATTTATTGAAAAACTTTTCTTATCGCATTGGTACAAGTCAGCCACTCGAACGGACGACTCCATGTGTCCTGTTTGTCCATGTGTCCTGGCCACTTGCTTATATTTTCCTTCAAGTTTCGTGAACTTATCGCTCACAAAGAGAGAGGGGGAGAGTAAAACACAACCAAAAACACAAAGTTAAAAAGCGTTGACCGGACCGGGTGAAAAACTAAAAAAATAAATAGCCAGCTTAATTGTTTGCAAATACCAAATAAATAAGTTGGACACAAAAATGGCAAAAATTGTATCTATAAAATAGAAATACAATGCCAAGACTTATTTCAATTGAGCGCAATAAAGAAACGAATTAAAAATAATACATAAGTAATAATTGTATGCAAAATTAAGTACAACTCGAAATGAATCGAAAATCAGAATACTGAACGAATTAGAGTATTTATAAACTACACATTGACAAGCAGCTCGGATTCGAAAGCAAATATAAGAAATGAGAAGAATTATGCAGAGAATATAGCATATTTATTTTAAACCCAAAATCCACTAAAATGGGAAACAGAGCAAATTGAACTTGTGTAGGAGTACGCAACAGGCAGAAGGAAGGCGTATATATATCTTGAGCAGCATCAACGGCTGAAGATCAAACCGGCCTCAGTCTTTAAAATGTGGAATATAAGTTATCGTATGGTATGCGCTGATCTAATTTATTTCATTTGATCAATAACTGGGATAATCCCAGATAATCGATACAAGTCGAATTGCAACAGCAATAAAAATAACCAATTCTAAATTCATAGAACTCCTCCGATTGATATATAATACAGCCTGACATATTACTGATCAACTTTTAAGATTATATTAAAATCGAATAGGAAACGCAGATTTTGTTAACCAAATGTGCTTCCATATTGAATAGAGTACAATCAGTGATTCAACTATGTATTCAAAAGCTGACTTTGAAAACCTCGCAGCGGATTACATTTATTAAAATGCAAAATGCATTGAAGAACCGTATTATTAAACTCTCAATGAACAACAATGTGAACATTTTTGCAATGATTTTAAGAATAAATTATCGAGAATTGAAACCGGTTCAGTTGTGAAATCTATATTTATTATAGACACAGTGTAGATCGTTCCGAAACAACAATAAATCGCTTATTCATAAGTTTAACTAACTTATTTTGCATGCTTGATTTATTAGATGCATTTTTAATTGGAAACAAGTGTTGGCCGAGGTAATCTGAGATGTGTTTTTCTACGCTGTTTTTCAGTTCGATCCGAACACTGAGTTGGAGGTGAAGTGACTGCGGATAAGCAAATCGAGACGATATGAATACCAAAGGCAAACTAGTCTTGCTGCTACTGAGCACCATGCTAAGCGGTAAATTATACATTCCATATTCAATATGAAAAATTCAACAAATTGGTTCTATTTTTTTTTTGCGCAGTCAATACAAATACAAACGCATCGGCGACGTCGTTTAATGGAAATTGTCGCATTGTAATTTGTATTGACTACGCAAAAAAAATAGAACAATTTGTTAATTTTCATATTAGCCTGAACGCGCTAACCGCTCGCCGATCGAACGAAAACTGAAAATTAAGCTGCATCTCAACTCGTACACTATGTTTCCAATTAAAAATGCATCTAATAAATCAAGCATACAAAGTTAGTTAAACATGAATAAGCGATTAGGGGGGGGGGGGGGGGGGGGGGGGGGGGGGGGGTAAATGTTAAAAAATGTTGCAGTAATTCTTCAATGCATTTTGCATTTTAATAAATGTAATCCGTTCTCTATTCAATATGGAAGCATTTGGTTGGCGTTTCTATTCATTTTTAGTATTAAAGTTGATCATGTACATCGGAAATCGGAGGAGTTCTATGAATTTAAGAATTGATTATTTTTATTGCTGTGCACATTTAAATCGATATCTAGGTATCCAGTTGTGATCAAATTGTCAAATTCATGTATTCCATTTTAAATTCGGTATTCTTTCAGAATATATATACGCAATCCTTCCATACATTTGCACTCTATTCAATTTTAATACTGTTTCCCATTTTGAAATAACAGGTTTAAAACTAAATATAACATATATTCATATGGTCTGTCATTTTCTGCCTGCCCGAAACCGATTCATTCGAGTTGTACTAAATGTGTCTGCAATTCGTGTGCTTTGCCATTTTGTGTCAACATTTTGGTTTACAAACAGTAAGCTATTTGTGCAGTTTTCATCAATCAACACTGCTATTGTATACACTAATGACAATACTCTTGTATACATATATATATATATAAATATGTGTTGGATGGAATGTTGAAATTATCGCAGCTATAACAAAAATTTGCCTGTTGGCACAGTGCTGCGCTTATACATTAGCAGTTTCAATAACAACAAGCGAATAGGAAAATGGCGGCAGCAGCGACAATAAATAAAAGAGCAAACTAAACCGTAAAACTACATACAAAATGATTTGTGGCAACCGCGCTACCATCATGCCAATAGGACAAACCGACAACATGCGGCGTTTGCCTCGGCCATCCTACAGTATTTTGAGCATTGAAACCGATCACAGTTGGTATCACTAACTATAGACGAGATATCTCTTAAATCATACAATTTATATCATCCTTTAAAATATTTTCCCGATCAACTCAATTTATTCATTTATTAGATACAATTTTTTAATAAAAAGATATCAACAATTTAGTATTTTACTGGTCGTTAGGTGTCCTACAGCTAATTTTCAAAAGTATTCCTTTCCAGCAAAAATTTATTTTTCTTGATCAATATCAAAAGTCGATGCGACCCAGCGAAATTGCATCTGTATAACACTTTCGGAATAATTTTGAATATGGTCGCAAACACCAGTTATTTTAGTTATTTTAATAATAATTGCGAATATCGACAAAATCTAATAAAATAGATTTGGAAATATATAGGTAGATATAAGTCTGCCTGTACGGTAACCTTATGCATCTCTCGCTGTTTTTTTTTGAGTGTAATACCTGTGACGCGAGGTACCTGATAACAAGGCAGGACGCTTGAGCAATGAGGCGGTGGTGGAGCCGTTAGTGGTGGTGGAGAAAACTTGAACAGGCGACAAGGTCGATTTTTAAAGAAATAGCCTTGCCAACACTCGGCTCTCAGTTTTTAGCTGGAGTGCTGTTGTATTGCAACGCACAGAGCAACTCGTTGTATAATGAGAGTGAGACTTTATTTGTAATTGATCGACACCCGTGCAGAAATTTGAATCGAGATATTTGACGTCTTGAGATAGATTTTGGGGTAAAATGTTTTACTGAAAATGGGATTTTTTACAAATTATGTGTAATTTTTATTTTTTTTATGAACGTAAACTATTACTGTAGATTTTGTTATATAATCAAATGGTAA